>JAUKNL010000032.1:630000-787500 GCA_030765065.1 Deroplatys truncata
AATTGAACCAGGTAATTTTTAAAGGTATTTAGTAATTTAATTTTCCTCGTCACCATCTACTATACAGGCTTTATTAGAACCAGTTAAGATCCATGTCTCTGAAGATATATGAAATCACCACGTCGGGACTCGATCGACGTACGTTTTGGTAATTTTTATCATTATAACGATATTTAAAGACCACAACCACCGCTTACCTTTTATTTGGCACCTTTATCTAAATTAGCTCCTAATCTATTACATGTTTAGTAAATTCCATTGAATCAGTATTCGAATCCAGGACACTAGTAAGAAAAGTACTTATAACATTAATTTTAAATCTTAAACATAGCTGTATGCACCTTACGTCATAAATGTGACTGATATAACGTGGAGTATAGAAGAAATTTAAGTAAGTCATTGAAAGATTGGGATTCAAACTAAGGATGATTGCGCTCCAATTATTTACGGATTAACTACAAGTATAGTATAATTGAAGCTATTTTGCGGCTCATTAGCGCTGATAGATGAGGAGATAATTGCGCTTTTAAAAACTAGGACTCAAACCCGGGGTTGCAGATAGCGACATAAATATTGAAACAAAACTGCGTATAGGTAATATATTTAATGAAGTTTAGTTAAAGTATTATGTAAATTAGTTCAAGAGCTATTACATTTGGTAGTAAATTACATTAAATCAGTATTCGAACCTAGGAAACTAAGATAAAAATACTTATAGCGTTAATTTTCCATGTTAAACGCGTTTATGTGTACTTTAGCTCATCAATCTAAGTAATATATCCTAGAGTACACAGGAAAATAAGGGAAGTCTTTTAATCTCGGGATTAGAACTAAGAACAACTGAAATAAAATTGTTTGGGATGTTAATTGTAGCTAATATTAGCTATAAATCATGTTTTGCTCTAGTTCAGTAGTGCTCTTAGTTGCTGAGATAATCAAGTTTAAAAAATTAAGGCTCCCAGATATCCGCGTATACGTCCAAAACAAAATATGTAGTAAAGTTCGTTTGACATCTTTATCTAAATTAGTACAGGAGTTATTCGAAAATAAAGTTATAGTCATACACGGGATTCGAACTAGGAATCCCCGATCAATTTGGAACAATATGTCATTGATGCACTGTATTCCAAGGATGCAATTATGTTTTATCGCATTATCCTCCCTCTTTTTGTTCAAGAGATATAAGCGTTTAAAGAGTAGAGTACTTATACAGCAACGGGTGACAAAATAAGATAAAACAAACGTTCTGGTCTTGAAATATCATTATAATGATAAAAATTGCCAATAATTACTCCGATCGAGTCCCGAAGTGGTGATTTCATATAGCTTCAAAAACATGGATTTTAACTGGCTTGAGTAAAGCCCAAATGGTGGATGCTGATGACGAGAATTATAGTACTAAACACTTTTATTAAAAACATTACCTGATTTGATTTCAGAAGCTCAAAATTTGTGTAAGTCTAGGTAATTAACTTTACACGTGATTGGAATGAAATGTAATGGTTTCTTTTTACGATAATTCAGTATTATCGTCTATGGAATCTCATATTGTGTGCTGATTCTGAGGATAATGAAGAAAATGCGGAAAGGAAGTATGAAAAATGGACGAAAACATGAAGTAATAGAGTGTATAACTGGATATAATTAAATAAGGGGAGAAGATCTTAACGACCTTTTAAGCTTATGCTTCTAAAGCATTGTGGCTATAGAGATGGTGTTAACTTAAGTGCAGTGAGTGATAGTGGTGGTTGTAGTGGTCTTTGAATGGATGCATCTATCGGAATGGGTGTGAGAAAACTTGTCCCTGTTTAGTGTTACGTCATATAGAGGTAATTATGAGATGGGTTTCAACGTTTCTGATAGAGACAGACATCCCGTCTCTTTTTGGGTGTAATGTCATATGGTGGAGGTTAATACGCGCAGAGCACTAAAATGTGTGGTATACAACAAACCAATTTTAATTGGATGGTTTTAGAGTTGAATTAAATATTTTATCGGCCTCACGTTATATACTGTTAGAAGAACATTGATAGTTTAGTGAAATACCAGAGCTTTTAGACGTTTAATCACCATTTAATTGGTTAAATGATTGAGTAACTGATATGCCAGTATACAAAACGAGAGGACGTAATAAATACATGGAATAAATTATTTTAATATACAAATTATCTACTTAAAACCTCTGAATACCTGAAATGTGGGTGTTAACGTCGAACAAGAAAGCAATAAAAACGTGAGAGCACCGGATTTGAAAGGTAATGTTTTCTTCGAGGTCCCGCCTTCTCCATAATTAAGAGTTCATTCGAGCTTAGAAACACACTTCGAGAGTTCGCCGAGTGAGCAGGACTACTAGAGATCTACGAGAGGCGCTCTTCCAGCCTTTTGGCCTGAAGCAGAGCAGCCAGCTTCCGCTCTTCCAGCCTTTTTTGGCTGACGCAGAGCAGACAGCCAGCGCAAGCCTCCATGCGACCCCCTCGGCGAGCCAGCCAGCAACCGCCGGCAACATCAACCTACGCAGCGGCGGCCGTTCTCCACACGGTCCGCCACTTTTTGCTGGTCCACCTGGGCTAGCAAAAGCATCCAACAGTCTAACTGGGTAGAAAAGCACGTCCGCTGCTAACAGTCTCTTGACTGGAATCTCGGCACCTTCGGGTAGGACCTCTGCTTTTCGGGCTTTTTAGCGCCCACTAGCTGTTCTTTCTCTTCCACTGTCCTATCTTTTCCTCTTTTTATAGTTTTTAAGCCCCCTGTTAGGTAGCGTAAGCTTTTTCTACTCTTCCTTCTTTCCACTTTTTCATTTTACATACTTGCCTTCTTGTATTATCCTCCATTTTTCTCCATGACCAAGCAGCGTAAGACCAAGAAGGGCTCCCCGTCGGAGTTGCGGGTCACTAGGCAAGCGGTTGCCAAGACCCAGCTTCAGTTTGGTGCTTCTGCTGTTCCTTCTGCTCCTACTCCTCGATCCTCTGCACCAACTCCTCGATCCGCTGCACCCACTCCTCGATCCGCTGCACCCACTCCTCGCTCCTCTGGACCCTCTCCCCGCGCCTCTGTTCCCACTCCTCGATCCTCCGCACCCACCACTCGTTCCTCTGCTCCTGCTCCTCGCTTCTCTGCTCCTACTCCTCGATCCTCTGCATCCACTCCTCGTTCTTCTGGTCCCTCTCCTCGCTCCACCCCTAACCCTGCTGGTATGGATAGCAGCCCGGCTGCGATTCCATGCCTGTCCATCACCCCGGCTGCCCTCGACTCTCCACTCCCTGCCTCCCGTTCATCCTCGTCCTCTTCCGTCCGCTCCTGTGTCCCTCAGCCCACCCCTCCCCCTCGTCCTGTCTCCCCCATCCCCGGCCCGTCCTCTCCCATCCCTGCCCTTCTTGCCCATCCCGTCAACCCTCCTCCTGGTTTCCTTCCTATTCCTTCCCCTTCTCAACCCGCTCCAACCCCCAACCCAGTCCCCAGGCACCCTCCTTCCTCTTACGCCCAAGCCCTCTCCTCCCGTCTCCAACCTCCCATCTATGTGTCCAAGACCCACGTCACTCTGTTTCAGACGCTGCAAGATTTCGACGCCCTGCACCCCAACGATGGGTATGTCATTTCGAGGGCCCCGATTTCTCGGGACTTCCTCGTGCGCACCAGGTCCGCCGGGGACTACGCGCTGTTGACTGCCTTTCTGCGGGAGCGCAGGGTAACCTTCACCATGACGACGAGGAACGACCGCCAGACCTTCCGTGGTGTGGTGAAGCACGTCTACTTTGACGGCGCGGAGGAGGCCATTAAGGCAGAGTTGCGTGCCGAGCACTTTTCAGTGCTTCGGGTCGTGCAACTACGACGGTTCGACCGGGCCCGAACGCCTCTTCCGTTCTACCTGGTGGACCTGGCGACGGCGGACGACCTAGACCGTTTGCGGCATCGCGAGTACGTGCTTCACTTTCGAGTGAAGGTGGAGCAGTACCGTAGACCGGTTATCCCGGTGCAGTGTAGCCGATGCCAGCAGCTTCGACACACGGAGGAGAAGTGCACGGCGAGCGCGGTGGTCTGCTCTAAGTGCACGGCTCCGCACGATTCGCGGACCTGCGACGTCCCCATCCCCGAGAGGAAGTGCGCACTGTGTCTCACTTCGGGCCACGGGGCCAGGTACCGGGCTTGTCCCGAGTATCAGAGACAGGTGGCAGCGGCGCGCAACCTTTCGGGGAATGGTGGTCGCTCGGGCGAGCGGAAAGTGGTGGGCCGTGCGCGAGGGGCGGCTCCGGCGCGGGTGCCTCCCTCCTCCAGTGTGTCGGTGCGGCCGGCAGAAGCGACCGCTCGGGTGGAAAGGCCTAGGGCTCAGAAACCGAACCAACCACCAGGTAAGCCACGTCAATCTGCGAGGGAGGCGCCGACGAGAGAAGAGACCCTCGCAGATCCGAGACTCCAGCACCAGAGAAACACCTACCACCACATCCTCCGCACAGGCTGGGATTCTGATGACCTTCGAGAGTCCAGCATGCAGATCCTAGAACTTCTGGCAACGTCGGGACCGTCGGAGACCCGCTCCATCCTTGCCTCGTATCGCGACTTCTTCCAGCTCCTTACCTCTCCAGGCTTCCTATGAATCACACACCCATCCTAAATATCACTAACTGGAATGCCCGAGGAGTGCGCAGACGAAAGACCGAACTAAAAGACTTTCTCTCGCAACACAATACACACATAGCGCTAATTACCGAAACCCATCTCTGTGATCGCGACAGATTCAACCTATAAGGATATACAATACACCGTAATGACAGGAATAGGCGCGGAGGAGGAACCGCAATAATAATAAAACAAAACATTGCTCACGATTTAGCACCGATACCTCAGCTAAGAACACTTGAAGCCACAAGTATATACACCACCATAGATCAAAATCGCGTATTAGTAACGGCGGCATATGCTCCACCAGGCACACTAGACACAGCAGACATAGATGCGCTCATGCAGCTAAACAACAGGGCAATAATTGCAGGCGACCTCAACGCAAAACACCAAATTTGGGATTGCAACGAGACCAACCGCGAAGGGTCCGCCCTCCTAAACCTAGAAAACAACTCGGACTATATAATTCACACACCAACCGAACAAACGTACATTCCTTTCAGCAGAAACCCGCGCCCAGAAATCCTGGACATAGCAATCACACGCAACTTAACGCGCAGAATAAACCTCCAGGTCAAAAACGAGCTATCCTCTGACCACTTACCGGTCATGATAACTCTGGAGGGTTCTATAACTCAAGAACCCCCTGCCCAGCGCCGCAACTACAACAAAGCGGACTGGGACAAGTTCGCAATGATTGTGAGCGAAAACCTCCCTACAGCAGAACCTAACACCATTGAAAATTTGAACATAGCTGTTGAACAACTAGAAAAAGCTATCCAAACCGCAACCACAGAAGCGGTACCGGTAACCAAACCGAAATCTAATAACTCGCAACTTCCGCAAGACATACACATGTTAGCGCAAGAAAGAAACCGTGCCAGGCGCAAATGGCAGAAATCGAGGCATCTGGTGGACCAAGAATACTTCAGACACCTCAACGCACTCGTCAGGGAACGAACTACACAGTTCATATCCCAGCAATGGCAAAACACACTCGACAACCTCAACTATGAGAGAGACTCGGTGTGGCGAATAGCCCGTTATCTAACTCAAGATAAGGTCCACATTCCCCCATTACATCACAACCAAAAGATCGCATCAACTGACCAACAAAAAGCGAACACGCTAGCGGATGCGCTACAAGAAACACTAACTCCCAATCCCACTCCATCTTGCCCACTTTTCACGGCAGTCACGGAGGCAGAAACAGAAAACTACAAAGAACAAGAAACACATAACATGATACGTAAAACATGCCCAAGCGAAATTAAATGGCTAATCAGGCATCTCAAGAAGAGAAAAGCCCCTGGCCCAGACAGCATTCCCACCTCAGTGCTCATGAATTTGCCTGAGGATGCAATAAAACTACTCTCGAAAATCTTTAACTTCGTGCTAACAAGCGGGCACTTTCCAGACAGATGGAAACTGGCCACAGTGGCCCACTTCCCCAAGAAAGGGAAAGATCTGTCCAACCCGCACAACTACAGACCAATTAGTCTACTCAGCACAATAGGCAAACTACTAGAAAAAGTGATACTCAAACGCCTCAACATTCACTTAATTAAACAAAATACATTAATCCCAGAACAGTTTGGATTCCGCGCCAAACATTCAACTACCCTACAATTATTCAGGGCAACGGAAAATATCACGTATGGATTCAATACAAGAAAATCCACAGGCGCACTGTT
Source organism: Deroplatys truncata (assembly GCA_030765065.1). NCBI lineage: Eukaryota > Metazoa > Arthropoda > Insecta > Mantodea > Mantidae > Deroplatys > Deroplatys truncata. The sequence continues at coordinate 636,312 of JAUKNL010000032.1, forward strand.
TCTTGACGTTGAACGTGCGTTCGACAGAGTATGGCACGCCGGGATATTAAAGAAACTTAAAACGCTTAACATTCATGACTCGCTGATCAAACTTATAGCGAATTATCTAAACAACAGAAAATTTCAATCGAAAGTTAACAACCATCTTTCTACAAAGCGACCAATCAGAGCAGGAGTCCCACAAGGGAGTTTGCTCGGGCCGACACTGTTCAATATATATATATATCAACGACATTCCAAAAACAGCTAACACAAACTTATACATTTACGCGGACGACACAGCAATTATGACACAATCGGGCAAAACCGAACTTATTCACAGAAGACTCCAAAACAGCCTCAATGGTTTGGAGGACTGGTTCACAAACTGGCGCATTAAAGTAAACGCCCCCAAAACGCAAGCGATAATATTCACAAAACGAATCAACCACAGATTCCCGAAACACCAGCTTCCACCGCTTACCATATTCGGTGAAAACATAAAGTGGAAGGACACGGTAACCTGGCTTGGCCTCAAAATGGATCAAGGCCTAACGTGGAAGAAACACATCACACAATTACGGGGAAAAGCAAACGCCCAATTAGGCAAGCTCTACCCGCTCATCAACATGGACACCCAGTTGAATCTCAACATGGGTCTCACGTTATATAAAACACTAATACGACCAATATTTACTTATGCTGCACCTGTCTGGGGGTATGCCGCCAAAACATACATAAAAAACTACAACAATTTCAAAACAAAACATTGCGCATGGTAGCTAAGGTACCGTACGTAGCGCCATCTGATTTACTCCACGAGGAACTTAAAATGCATACAGTAGAAGAATTCGTTAAAAAGCTAGCTTACGCGTACACCACAATGATCTAGTCAAAGCATTAGGCAACTACGATTCCGTAAATTACAAGCATAACAGACCACTCTCACTATTCGATAGAACGCTTTCCCGAGACGACACGCAAGAACAAATCCAACAGTTCTTAAACAATCTACTCCAAACATGACAAGGACATTGACCCAAGACTTCCTATTTCTATATCCCAGCACTAATCTTTCTCTTGCTTTCTACCCTTGTTTCAGCCCACGCCCGTCGCAGAGCCCTCAAGTCCTCAGCAACAGCTGAGGCGGCCCGGGAGAAGGGGCCTCCCAACGTGAACGACGTGCGCAGCGTAAGACGGGCCGCTGCATTATGGAGTCGTTCACACAGACGACAATGGCTACCATCAGGACAACGAGCTCAACGAAGGACCGAGAAGGCCGGATCTCAAGACAGACGCCTGTGCCCGATTGACTGCACAGGACACAAAACAAAATTGTTCAATTTACCTAAATCTAATATAACAATAATAGTACAACCTAGCAGTAAGTTAATGCTAAGTCATGTGACACGCAGGCACTCCCTGCAAACAACACACATTTTAGATCTTAGGCATTATTTAACACATACTAGCAATATAAGAAACATACGCAAATAACCCACTGGTATTGCTCAGGTTCCATGGGCAATACCAGCAAGTAACATTTGACGCGCTCGCATGCAATGCATGCCAGCTAAGTAGCTATTCACATACTAACCGGGGTGCTATGCGGGACCCGACTAAAAGCATGTAAACAAATGCACGTTAACACTCAGCAATATACAATTAACTCGTGGTAGGGTTTTTTAGTGGGTATTCCGCTTCTGAGCGGCGAGCCCCACATATCCCCCCAGCCATTGCACACCGGCTGGGGGTCGAATGCAATAATGCATTTTTCCCCCCACGGAAAAAAAAACTTAGAAACCCACTCAGCTCCGAGATGGCGAGGAAGAAGGGTCGCTCTGTCGCCGCTCCTGCTAAGGCAGGAACCTCTTCATCTCCTGCGGTAGCCGCCGAGGAGATTTCGCCGCAACCTCCGCAGCCTAGGGCAACCTACGCATCGGCCGCCGCCTCGCCACGTGCCAGCGCAGCTTCGCCGGGACTGCCTCCGCAGTTCCCGCCAGCTTCACCGCAGCCAACGCCGTCACAGCCTGCGCCTCATGGGAGGTACAGTGCTGTAATCCGAGGGGTCCCGAGGGACCTGCCAGTCAGGTTCCTCATCTGCGCAGCACGCCACCAGTGGTCTTCAACCTTGAAGGCCGCTCGGATCCAGGGAGCACTGGGACCCACCACCCTCGTCAGGATCGAGTTCGCAGACCCTGGTGACCAGGAAGCGGCCTTGAGGGCGGGCCTGCCCTTGTTAGGGCGGTGCTTACGCATCGAGGCTAGCCGAATGGAACGCCAGGTTCCCTGCCGACGCTGTTGTGCCTACGGGCACAACGAGAGCTCCTGCAAGGCGAAACCAAGGTGCCACTACTGTGGCGCTTCCAGCACCACGTCTTCGTGCACGCAGCACGATCTTCGCCGCCGACGCCGCTACTGTGCGACCTGTGGAGGGTCAACACATTTCACCGGCCAAGCGCTCTGCCCCCTGCATCCTCGCAGGAAGGCAACGCAGAAGCCGCCAGCACCTTCATCGCAGCCAGCATCACCTCCACAGACGTCGACACCAGCTTCATCACCATCGCCGAAACCTTCATCAGCAGCGATCATCGAGGAAGTCCAGGGCCTACGCGACGCCGTTCAGGATCTCCACGCGGAGTTCCTGAACATGACGACGAAGCTTACAGCCCTGGAGGAACTCATCAGGGACCTTCAAGACACCTCAGCTGCTCAGCAAGTTTTTCTAGCTGGGCAGTTCGAGACCTTCACTTCAAGACTCAGCACCATAGAAACCTCCAGCCAGAACTCATCATCAGCAACAGACACCATCACAGAACACCTAGATTCCATCGACATCGCCATCAGATCCCTGGAAGAGCAGCTGCACCAACTGCGGGCCTACTTTCAGCAGACAACCATACCGGAGGCCCCAAGCAACCGCCGAAAGCCTCCGGCTAGCGCAGCATTCTCACAAGAGTACATCAGCAGGATGCAACTTCACAGGAAGTAAGTTCCACGCCAACCTACACCTTCCATACAATCACCTTTCCAACCCTTACCTAAACCCTCGCCATTTTTCACTAGGGTTGCAGTCAGGTTTCATGGCTGCAACCTAGTACCCACCTATCCCGCTCCAGCCCATAGGGCGGAGACATCCATCTATCACTTACTAACGCGGGTGCTATGCGGGACCGCACAAAGCCACGTCATTCCACTTTTACCTTCTTCCTTTTTCCACCGGTGGAGGAGTTTTTAGTGGGTATGCCGACTATTGGAGATTCCCACACTCTCATTCCCGACTCCCATCGGGGCTGGGGTAAGTGATTAAATCATTTTCTCCTCCACTCGAAAAAAAAAGCTTAGAAACACAAGATCCACCAGTTCAGCGCCGCAACTACAACAAAGCGGACTGGGAAACATTTGCGACGATCGTAAACCAGAACCTACCCACAACCCAACTGAACACTACCGAAAACGTAAATGCGGCCGTAATCAAATTCGAACAAGCCATCAAATCTGCAACTACCGAGGCGGTACCGTTATGTAAACCGCGATCAACCCAACCACCACTGCCACAAGACATACACATGCTAGCAGAAGAAAGAAACAGAGGTAGGCGAAAATGGCAGAAATCTCGACACATTGCGGACCAAGAATACTTTAGACAACTAAACTCCCTAGTAAGAGAAAGAACAACAAATTTCATATCCCAACAATGGCAACACACACTAGAGAACCTCAACTACGAACGAGACTCTGTGTGGAGAATAGCCCGTTGCTTAACACGCGACAAAACACAAATTCCACCCTTACACTACAATCAAACAATCTCCTCAACCGACCAACAAAAAGCGAACACACTAGCCGATGCGCTACAGCAAACGCTAACACCGAACCCTACCCCATCGTGCCCACACTTCACGGTAGAAACGGAAACTGAAACCGTCAGCTACAAAGAACAGGTTACTCACAACCAACTGCGAAAAACCTGCCCAAGCGAAATCAAATGGCTAATTAGTCACCTCCCAAGACGAAAGGCCCCAGGGCCGTACAGCATCCCAACAGCAGTCCTCATGCATCTGCCGGAAGATGCCATAAAATTACTCTCAAAATATTCAATCAAGTGCTAACAAGCGGACACTTCCCGGACAGGTGGAAGCTGGCCACATTGGCCCACTTTCCCAAAAAGGGGAAAAATCTGTCCAACCCGCACAACTACAGACCAATTAGTCTACTGAGCACATTAGGCAAACTTCTTGAAAAAGTAATTCTCAAACGACTCAACACACAGCTAATCAAGCAAAACATCCTAATTCCGGAACAGTTTGGGTTTAGAGCCAAACATTCGACAACACTACAATTAAGTAGAGCAATCGAAAACATCACCTATGGTTTCAACATAAACAAATCAACAGGTGCACTAATGCTTGACGTCGAACGAGCATTCCATCGAATATGGCACGCGGGCCTACTAAAGAAACTCAAAACTATAAACATACACGACTCGTTAATCAAACTCATAGCGAACTACTTAAACAACAGAAAATTCCAATCTAGAGTGAACAATCACCTCTCAACGGAGCGGCCAATCAAAGCAGGAGTCCCACAAGGAAGTCTGCTCGGGCCGACGCTATTTAATATATACATAAACGACATACCGAAAACCGCGAACACAAACTTATACATTTATGCTGACGACACAGCAATAATGACGCAATCCGGCAAAACTGAATTTATACACCAAAGACTGCAAAGCGCCCTCAATAATCTCGAGGACTGGCTTACAAAATGGCGCATTAAGGTAAATGCACCAAAAACACAAGCCATCATATTCACAAAACGTATTAACCACAGATTTCCCAAACACCAGCTACCGTCGCTCACCATATTTGGAGACAACATTGAGTGGAAAGACACGGCAACCTGGTTAGGGCTAAAAATGGACCAAGGTCTAACGTGGAAAAAGCACATACAGCAGATACGGGGAAAAGCCAATGCCCAACTGGGCAGGCTCTACCCACTCATCAACATTGATTCCCAATTAAATCTAAACATGGGACTCACGCTATATAAAACTTTAATAAGACCAATATTCACTTATGCTGCACCAGTTTGGGGATATGCCGCCATAACCTACATCAAAAGATTACAAAGATTTCAAAAAAGATCCTGCGTATGATAGCCAAAGTACCTTACACAGCACCATCCGATCTACTTCATGAAGAGCTTAAAATGCACACAGTTGAAGAGTTCAATAAGAAACTAACATGCGATATGTACGATAAACTACACCGGCATCACAACCCACTAATATCAACATTAGAAACCTACGATACAGAAAATAGCAAACACAACAGACCCCTATCACTATTCGATAGAACATTATCCATTGATTACACTGATGAAATACAAACTTCCTCGACAATCTCATTCAAACATGACAAAGGGCTACTCCCCAGTAAATACCCAACATTAATCTTCTTCCTTGTTTCAGACCAGCCCGTTGTAGTGCCATCAAGTCCTCAGCAACTGCCGAGGCGGATCGGGAGAAAGGGCCTCCCACCGTGAACGACGTGGACAGCGAAAGACGGGCCACTGCATTATGGAGTCGTTCACACAGACGACATGGGCGACCATCAGGACAACGAGTACAACGAAGGACCTAGAAGGCAGGATGCTACGACAGATGCCTGTGCCCGCTTGACGAACAGGAACTCCTGGGAATAACAGCACAGGACGCAATTTCAGCAATTTTTCAATTAATCATAAAATAATACACTACAATACTTATCTAACTTAGCAGTAAGTTAACGTTAAGTCACATGACACGCAGGCACTCCCTGCACTCAAGTCACAAATTAGATCTTAAGCATTAAATTAAGCATACATTAACAACATAAGAAAATACGCATATAAGCCACTGGTATTGTTCAGGTTTCATGGGCAATACCAGCAAATAGCATTTGACACGCTCGCATGTAATGCATACCAACCAAGTAGCCATTCACATACTAACCGGGGTGCTATGCGGGACTCGACTAAAGCATGCAAGCATGAATGCACGTTATAACATAGCAATATACAATTAACACGTGGTAGGGTTTTTTAGTGGATATTCCACGCTTTGAGCGGCGGGCCTCACATCCCCCCAGCCACTGCACGCCGGCTGGGGGTCGAATGCAATAATGCATTTTTCCCCCCACGGGGGAATAAAGCTTAGAACATCGGAGATGGGCGAAGAAGAAGGTACGCAGTGTCGCCGCTCCTGCTAAGGCAGAAACCTCTTCGTCTCCTCCGGCACCCGCCGAGGAGATCTCGCTGCAGCCGCCGCAGCCTAAGGCAACCTACGCTACAACCGTCGCTTCGCCGCGACTGCCTCCGCAGTTGCCGCCAACTTCACCGGTGTCACGCCGCCGATTCTGGAAACCATCCAGCCAGCGCAGATGCAGCCTGTACTTCATGGGAGCCACAGTAACTGCCATCCGAGGGGTCCTGAGGGACCTGCCTGCCAGGTTCCGCATCGGCGCAGCTCAAAAGCAGTGGCCTTCAGCTCTTTGGAGCTCAGGGACCCACATCGCTCGTGAGGATCGAGTTCGCAGATTCTGGCGGCTATGAAGCTGCCTTGAGTACGGACCTGCCCTTGTTAGGGCGGTGCTTACGAATCGAGGTGAGCCGATTAGAACGCCAGGCACCCTGTAGGCGCTGCTGTGCCTACGGGCACGAGGAGTCGACCTGCTCCGAACAACCTAGGTGCCACTACTGTCGTTCCTCCTGCACCACCTCATCGTGCACCCAGCACGACCTTCGCCGTCGACGCCACTACTGTGCGACCTGTGGAAGGTCAACTCACTTCACCGGCCAAGCGCTCTGCCCCTGCATCCTCGCAGGAAGGCACCGCTGAAGCCACTAGCACCTACGCCGCAGCCAGTGACCGCTACACAGCCACCGACACCAGCGCAGACACCAGTAACATCACCAGCGCCTACACCTGCACCTGCACCATCACTCACGCTGATCGTCGAGGAAGCTCAGGGCCTACGTGACGCCGTTCAGGATCTCCACGCGGAGTTTTTGAACATGACAACGAAGCTGACAGCTCTGGAGGAACTCATCAGGGATCTTCAAGCATCATCAGCTGCTCAACAGGTTTTCCTGGCTGGGCAGTTCGACAGCACTTTATCCAGACTCACAGCCATCACCGAAACCACCCGGGTCTCATCTCTTGGTCCCAGGAACAAGACAAATTTAGAAATTAAGCTGCGTTGACGTAAAACTTTCAAATTAAGACCCTAAAATAATAAAAACTTAATAAAACCCTGCAATTTCACTGAAGAGAAGCTCAAGGTCAGCTTTGGTTGTTGTTAGATATAACTGGCGCAACAGTTCTAGACACGTGAAAATCTTAATGACAGCTAGGAAGCGAGTTACTTACCGGATCAGGTGTCTGCCGGTCGTCATCATGCTGCAGGAGTGCCTGGGACAGTCATTGTCAAATATACGCACACCGGCGATGTACTGCACTACACTGATAAACTTAGTTATATACAGTATATTTAAATCCACGCTGTAAAAAGTGCTTAATATAAAAACACTGTCAATCATCTACCTCCAATTCTTCCACACCTGACAGCCCTTCCTCATCTGCGGAATCACTCATATCATTGCCGTCATCACTGCTGTCGCTACTTTCTGCACCATTATCCTGGATGAGAATTCTTTCTATTTGATTTTCTACAATTCCATCTTTTTTCGAAATAATGATTCACAATTTGTTCCACATGTCGACATACATTTTCCCATTCTGGTCTTCCAATTTCAGCAAATCACTGGCGACATAACTGCTCCACATCTTTTAATGTAAAAGTTATATTTCTGCATGCCACCCATTTTTTGACATCAGCCCAGATTAATTCTATTGGGTTTAGATCTGGGTGATATGGTGGCAGTCTGAGTACTTCATGGCCATGTTGTATTAATATCTGGTCAAGTATGTAGGACTTCTGAAGCGGTTTGTTGGCTTTAATTAAGTTATATAGCTTTGTTTTACTCATGCTTTCATGAAAAGCTGTATTATGCCTAAGTAACCAAGCTCTCATTTCTTGTTTCAAGGAATTTGAGGTAGGTAGTTTGTCAATTTGTGTGTTATGGTAAGAAGTATTGTCGATAACCAGAACACACCCAGCAGGTATATTAGATATCAACATGGTGTTGATCCACTTCATGTAATTTTCTGTATTCATTTCTTGATGAAAATCTCCTGTTTTTTGTTGCGACTTGTAAATCAGAAGGGCATTTGGAACGAAGCCAATTTTTCCAACCAGCATGAACGATGATAAGTCTTTGCCCTTTGGCAACAGGTGCCCACAAACCTAATTCTCTATCGTCACTCCAACTTTTAGGCGTTGTATGATTGCTGTGTATGTTAGATTCATCTTCATATACTATAGTTCGACCCTCTGATTTGTACCTCCGGAGAAGAGTAAGGTACTCTTCCCGCTGAAATCGTATGTCATGCTTTTCTATTAGAACTCTTCTATTTGATTTGGTTTTCTTCCACTTGAACCCTAAATCTTTTATAACTTTTCTGAGACTTGTAGCACCACCTTGAAAATTTATGCTGTCTTTCAGCTTGATGAGCAATCTGCTTATTGTTGGCACAGTTTTTTCTTCCACGTAGAAATTGTGAATCGTGCGCCGAATGACGCATTTGTCGAATCGTCTATTTCTGTAACACGTTTAGGAACCTTATGTGTCTTCCCAGGTGTGTCAAATGGTACTCCTTCATCCATGTGTTTTTTCTTAACTTTGAGAACTCTGGAAACGGAACTCGGTGAAACACCAGTTGCTTTGGCTACTCTTTCTTTCACTTTCTTAAGGCTTTTTTGGAACTCGGATGAACATGTATTTTCTTCCTTCATCTCTGCTTCTTGCTTCATGAAGTCGAGGACATTTGCAATTATTTCCCTGCTTTGACTATGTAATACCTTATCACTTAACTTTGAAAATGTAGGAGCCATGGTTATAAATATCACAAATAAGCACTATTTAGGCACTACTCTCTTTGAAATTACAAGATGCGGACACTTTCTATGCAGACTGTATGTGTTACGCACTGTGAGTAAGCAAAGGTATTATATCGCTTTCGCTGATTAAGCTAAACATAAACAATTCCTAGGCTCGGCAGCTGGGTTGGCAATCAAGGTCACGATTCCAGAAGTTTTGCGCGAGTAATAGTTCTGATTAGGCTGAGTTACGATGTTCGGTGCTAGGTTAGGTTTTGCGAATGCAAGATAGATGATAAGGAAACCCTAGTTTAGGTAAGAATGCTTGCTTAGAAATGATATCAGAATGGGTTAAGACGATGATTGAATAGAATACATAATGAGAGAATAGTCTGGGATTGGTTAGGTAAGGCTCGCAAACTGATTGTCTAAGTTATGAAGGGTGGGCTAGCTTAGGTTGTCTTAGCAACGGTAAGTTTACGTTACATCTTCTTACGTTTGGCTACATTTTGTGGTTGCGTCTCGTAACGTTTGGTTAGGTTAGGCGATGACAGGATAGAATAGATGAGTGGACGTTCCAGAGCGGTAAGCCTGGGATAGGTTACGTTAGGATGTTCGATGTGAGATTAGGTTAGATGATGGCGGGATAGAATAGATGATGAGGCCAGTTTAGGTTAGTAGAATGGGCTTCAATAAGACCGTATACCACACACAGTTTATCTCTCACCTGCCTCACACGGTAGGAGCTTGCCATCCATAGGTTTATAAGCGATATAGGAAGAAAAAGCTTTAAAAGTATATAAAAAGTACTGTGATAGTGCACTAAATGCTTATAAAGTATTAAAAAATCAGTGAAAATTCCGTAAATACTGTAAAAAGTGCGAAGAATTAAGATACCAACGAATTCTTGTAAAACATGGTAAATGAGCATTAAAACAGGATGAAGCTACTATTAAACGTGTGAAATTTCTGTTAAAATCTAGGAAAAAGGTTTGAAAGCGGTCAAAATATTCATAAAAATGTCCAAAGTCTTGTTGTAGTGCTCTGAATACTACTACCAGAGCTCGAAATACTCATTCCTGCGTCCAAAAAGGTGTTTTCAATACATGTAAAAAGGGAATAAAGTGCTTTAAATGCCTTCAAAATGTTTAAAATACTCTAAAACGACCTCGTATCTCGAAAATGTTCCTGCGCCAGTGCCTAAAATACCTTCGAAATGTCTAGAAACTGTACCTAAAACCCCATAAAATACCTTCGAAATGTCTCATAATGTCCTAAAACCCTACACGAATATCCTAAAAATACCTGCTCCAGTGCCTAGAAATAATGCCCTCAATGTGTTTGAAATGCCGCTGGCAATCCTCCAAATGGAGCTAAAAGCTTATGTCAGTACTCAAAATACCTGTATCAGTGATTAAAACGCCTCTGAAATACTCTAAAATGCCTGGAAAACCGTAAAAATATACTTTAAAACAGCCTGAAATGCCTTCGAAATCTTCCTAAATGCTCTAAAAGCAGTTCCAATACTTAAAAATAGCGGTTGCAGTGGCTAAAATTAGTTCCAAATGCCTTGAAATATCCGAAATGGTTCTGCTAATGCTTTAAAATGCACTTAAAGCCTTGACCATACCCAGAAACAGTTGCACAGACTGCCAAAATACCTTCAAAATGTCCTAAATACACTGCAATTCTTGTTTTAGTGGCTAAAATACCTGAAATTACCCCATCAGTGATCCAGAATGTTCTAATAAACTATGCCAAGTCTAAAATAGCCACACCGTGGATAAAATGCGCTCAAAGTGTTCTACAATTCCTGCTCTAGTGTCTAAAATACCCTCGAAATGTCTGTACCACCAACCTAAAATACCCGGTTCGTTGTCTAAAATGACCGAAAAACTCTGAAATGGCTTCAAAGCACTCGCAACATGCGCTAAAATACTTGCTTCAGTGTCTAGAAAGCCTGTAAAAGTGGGCATAATATCTTCAAAGGACTCTGAAATGTAGCGCAAATGTTTGGGGAAAAAAACTGTTTCACAACCGTAATATGCGTAAAAGTGTTCCTGAAAATGACTGTATCAGCGTCTGAAATGGCTGTAGAAATGCTTGGAAGGATTCGGAAAGTGCTTGAAATCGCTTAAAAGCCTCAGAATGCTCTAAAAACACAACGTGGTTTAAATATGCCCGATACGTCCATGAAAACGGATTAAACTAGTGTAAAACACGAGAAAATCGGTGTAAAGCGAGAGAAATGCCCCGAGCTTAGGTCTATATGCTGTGAAGTCTATATTAGGTAAGGTGATGAGAGTATAGGATAGATGATCAAAGGACGAACTAACTTAGGATAGAAGAGATTATTAGGGGAGGGTCTAAGTTGGGCTAGAATGGTTGTTAGGTTAGGTTAGATGATGATACTATGGAATAACTTAGGTTACATATAATCATCATAGGAAGTTCTTACGTTATATATCGTACAGCAGATACATTGAACAACATAACATCTCAAAGAACATACCCCTACCTCTATCTCCAATGAACGCTAAATTGTTTCCAGAACCGCACTGCAACACCTTCAAACCCCACTCACCTTAGTACCTCCCCTCGTATTCCCTATCTCTCCCATTTATCTTTACTTTTCTATCACTCAACCCTGTCTAGTCTAGCATTTCACCTCGTTTTCCCTATCTCTCCCATTTATCTTTACTTTTCTATCACTCAACCCTGTCTAGTCTAGCATTTCACCTCGTTTTCCCTATCTCTCCCATTTATCTTTACTTTTCTATCACTCAACCCTGTCTAGTCTAGCATTTCACCTATCTCTCCCATTTATCTTTACTTTTCTATCACTCAACCCTGTCTAGTCTAGCATTTCACCTATCTCTCCCATTTATCTTTACTTTTCTATCACTCAACCCTGTCTAGTCTAGCATTTCACCTATCTCTCCCATGTATCACAACTTCACCACGTGCCAGCTTCCCTCTTACTATCTTATTTATATTATATCGGTCTGGGTGGCTCAGTTGGTTATGCGCCCAAGGTTGCGGCTTCAGACCCAACCCACACTGATGGTTTTTAAGTGTGTTTATAAGCGACAGCACCATGTCAATAGATTTGGGAGCACCTTAAAGATTTCCTGTGAGACGAAATTCCAGCACACCGATGCCGCTCATATGATCCTGGCATCATTAAAATTATTATTATTATTTCTGACTGTATACAGGTTTCATGGCTGTAACCATAAAAACAAATGATTTTATCTACTACTGTTATGAAAGTGCATGATTAGCTGATCGTGTACAACCAGGAAATGCTAATCATTATATTACTTATCTTCTAAACATTCCTAATGCAAGCATTAAGAAGCATTTTACTAAGATATACAGGAGCACTCAATATGACAGTGATCCTTTTAGTTACTACTGGAATACCGCCAATTGATCTTTTAATTAAACTAAGAGGAGAAATTTATTGACTAAAGAAGAGAGAGATGGAGAAGGTAACAGATGTAGTAGGAAGAAGATGTAATAGTATATTAGAAATAAAACATAACTTAAAATCACAATGGCATGAAGAATGGAATACCACCGAGGAAGGAAGGGGAACGCATTATATATTTAATAACATCACAGAACGGTTGAAACAATACATTCAACACTCAAGAGGGCTTATTCATTATATCACTGGAAATGGACCTCATAAAAGCTACTGGAGGAAAATTAAAACATGTAATGATAATTTCAGCTACTGCAACAAAAAATACACACCATTAAAGCACGCTTTATTTGATGTCAACATTACAGCAACGCAGGCAAGGAATTTACAAGAGAATTAAGTGGATATCAAATTGCATATATTTTGAGGAACAAACTACTATGTGACATATAAAAAAATCTTATGATACACTTATATGACCTTCTCTACCCTCTATCTTTATTAGTGTGCATAAAAACTATTCTTACTAAAGGTTATTTTTCTATCTACTACATTTTAATCCAAATAAACTGCTGCAAAAATAGTTGCATTACACATTTCGTTATAGATACAAAGAGAACAGCGATAGTCAAGTGTTTAAGAACTGGACACTATATGCTGGCCTTAAAATTTCACATTGTTTCCATGCAATCACGAGTAGGAACTTAAAATCGATGGGACTTAAAAAGAATGATGCGTAATGACAATTCGAAGCTTTAATAAGGATATATCAGAATCGGCTTATAGCACAAAACTTATTTGAAATAGATTGTGTGTTTTAAAGAGATCAACATTTATACCTGGTACGTTTTCATCTATCGCTTAACGTTTACCAGTTATACAAGAGTATACATTCCTTCCGAATGAAATTGACTTCACAGGCTATTCCCAGAAATTCAAGAGGTAAATTTTATTTGTAATGTGAATATTTAATATGTGTATGTTAATCAAAATCGTCATAGCCACTTTTTAGAAAATTAAACATTTCAAATAATGTTGCATGCAAAGCGTAGTTTGGGGTAGGAGGATTTTCTTGAAAATCCTTGTGTCGCATCTTTGGAAGATACTGAACCAAAATACCACGTTTGGTATTTAACAAACTTTTCGTTTTTGACTTATGCTGTTCACACACACACACCTGTGGACCGATTTACTGGAATATTCTTTACAATTCACTCCTCGATTATCAGTCACCAAACTAAAATTATGGCTTTGCAGATGAGCTTATTGTAATTATACAAGATCGCACTAAAAATGAAATTGAGAACTTTGCAAACATGGAATTGCAGAAGGTATCAAAATGGGCAAAGAACAACAAAATGAAATTTAATGGAGAAAAGTCAAAGACAATGCTAATATCAAAGAAGACAAAACAAGAAGATAAACAGCTAAGCATATTTCTGAATAACAAACAGTTGGCACAAGTTGATGAAATAAAATATCAGGGAATTATAATTGATTCAAAATTAACTTCAACGCCTTTATACCTCTGTAGAAAGATATACAAAACTTATCCATTCCCTCTCAAGAAGTACAAGATCAGCTGGGGACTGGGTCATAATGCCTTGAAAATCATATCCAACGATGCCCTTTTACCTTTGCTTTTGTATGCACATGCAATATGGGTTGAAGCCTTATGAAGAGAGTACAACAGGATAAAATTCAACACAGTGCAAAGAGTAATAAACATCAAAATACCTAAAGCTTTCAGAACCACATTCAGAGAAGCCTTTTGCGTAGTGACAGGAATAACTCTAATAATAAACAAGATAGAAGAGACAAAGCACTGATACTGAACAAAAGGAAACAAAGGGTTGGACATACCCATACCACTCAGGTCCACATCCACCTGACTTCAAAATTCCTAAAGAAGTTCGGAAATATCTAGACTACACTTTTGAAATATACACTGATGGCAGAAAAAGCATAGACAATGTACAGTCAGGTATTTATGTAATCCGAAACAAGACAAATTTCCAAAAGTAAAAATTTAAACCAGCTAGCGATGCTCAATCAAGCAGAACAACTGGCAATAATCAAAGCCCTGGAATTTTTTAAAAAAACAACTATTAGATACCCCAATTTAAGAAAGAAGAGTCGCGGTTTATTCTGGCAACAAATCACACTAGAGTCAATGAGGAACCCAAGAAATTACCACTTTTTTATAGAAGAGATCAGAAGGAGGCTGACAAATGGACAGTTCACTTCATTTGGGTGAAGGCCTATGTAGAAAACCATGGCAACGAGATGGCAGCATCTTACCCTGATTTGCATCCATGTTACAGGAAGATTCCAATCTCAACTGTAAAGGCTGAACTGAGAGCATTAAGCATGGACAAAAATGGGAAATGGAATGGCAGAGAATAACCAAGCAGTGCTAACAAGATCATTTTTCCCAAGGGTGAAGGAAAGGCTTAAGATGAACTTCCCATTATCTCCAACTTTAACAACCGTGCTTACCGGATACGGTAAGGTCAAAGTATATTTCCAATTTCTAAACTCACAGAGAGTGCAATGTGCGTGTGTGGAAGTGGCGAGCAGACGGTGGACCACATAATATACCGCTGTGATATATTCAGACAACACCGGGCACACTAAAAAGAAAGATCTTGGGATTTGGAGGAAAGTGACCGATTGCAAAAAGTGAACTATGTAAAACGTATATGAAGTTACTCATCGTGTTTACAAATAGCATTGAGCTTAAAAAGGTGAACCAAATAAGCACTAAGTTTAAGAAGTTTATAAGGGAATAGTAAACTTTAAGACAGTCCATAGATTTTTAAGCCATTCTATGTACAAGCCATAAGCATATTGCGACTAAACGATGTGCTATACGAGTATACTGTAAATTAGCTGTGTGCAAGACTCAATTCATAATTATACCAATTAGAACATTCCTAAAGTTGGGAAAACAAGTAAACGCTTATCCCAAGTTTTAAAGGTGGTCTACAAGAATATACAGTAATATAGCACACATTAACATCATGTACATTACATATATTATTAGCAGAGTTAGGATGTTTAGGTGCGCACATTTTTTCTTAGGGTAAGTAAAGCTGTGCGGAAAAAATCACAGTGTGAAATTTTGTTTCTATTTGCGAAAAGAGGCATTCTTCTCGCACCATTTCCCTTTTTTGGGACCTTTACACCTTTCTGGCACCTTTATCCCATTTTCCCCAACCATGCCCATAACCTTCCTTTCCCCTTTTTTCTATTAAGTTTCATTCCAATTTATTCCTTAACTTTCAATTAACATCTCCTCAGCTTGCTGTGTACGTGCGAATAGTAAGCCTACCCCTTTCAGTAAACGCCGCGCGGGAATTGAAAGCACACCCGCAACAATGGAAAATAATTGTGTGTTCGACGAAAACCTCTTTCTCTCGCTTTACCACTATAAAGTAGCCCGTAATAATGCAATTGACAATGAGTGATTCTATCCCACCAGAATCAGTAGCCTGTTGTTCGTGAATGTGAGTTTGTTACTGTGAGAGACGTCATCTGTTTGTGTGGAGGCGAAGGCTGGGCACGCAGAGACGGTAGTAACCTCACCCGAGGAGTTCCGAGAATTATTAAGACTGGGTTCTGCTCGAAACTACTAGAAATTGCTGAGACTGAAGTTCCAGCATGAATGAGAACATTCTGGTAATTGTCGCGGTGTTATAAGAGAATGTGGACAGCGAATGGGCGCAAGAGTGAGTTGTGTGACAATCGCATTGCGTTAGCAAGTGAACTAGTGTTAGCTCTATGTTACATTACAAAACGAGTGTACTAGTACTAGATTTTACCATGCCAAAGATGTCCAGTGCTCGATTTATTGTTCTGGCTGAGGAATTCAAACAAGATTTCATAGACACTGATGGAACTGTTATGCCATGTACAATTTGTGATTCAGGAATTTTGTTAGATGAAAAACACCAGCGAGATCGCATCAAAAACACATTTCCAGCTCTAAGCATCAAATGAACAAGAGTCTTCAAGCAAACAAATCACGGCAACCTCTATTACGAAATGCGTTTCAACAGAGCTCTTCAAAAAGCCAAAATTTGAAGGAATTAAACATTGATTTATGTGCAGCTCTTACGCAAGCAGGAATTCTACCCAATAAGGTGAACCATCCAGCCTTCAGGGGATTTCTTGAAAAATCCACAAAATGTCAGTGCCTGATGAGAGTACTTTAAGAAAAAACTACATGGAGCCAGTTTACCAAGACACCATAGTAAGAATCAAGGAGAAAGTGTCAGATTGCGATGTGGGAATCATTATGGATGAAACCATAGACTCAATGGAACGATATGTTTTGAACATTTTAGTTTATCCCTTAGCAGGGGAGAAAGTTAAGCCCATGTTGTTAAAAATGTATGAGCTGCAGAAAGCCAATGCCAGTACAGTAATGCAATCTATTATGGGCTTCTGCCAAAAACTCTGGCCTACTGGTATCGAGTTTGAAAAACTTCTTCTTGTGATTACGGACCAGGCTCCATACATGGTTTCAGCTGTTAACCAATTGAAACATTTATTTCCTAACTTGAAGCATGTGACATGCTTGGCTCATGCCCTTCACAGGGTTTGTGAATCCATAAGGAACGAATACGACATCGCAAATCAATTCATCTCTGCCATGAAGAAGGTTCTACTGAAAGCTCCGAGCTGTGTTGTTTACTACAGGGAAATCACTGGCCTGCCCCTTCCAAATTTCCCTGTCATTACTCGCTGGGGATCTTGGATTGAGTGTGCTGCTATGTTGTGTGAGAATTTTGACAAAGTTAAGGAGTTTGTGCTTTCTTTGGATCCATCCAACGCAGGTGCAATTTCCAAAGCATAGTAACTTCTGTTACTGTAGAAAATACATAATTTGCAGACAGAAGTATATTGTGTCCATAGTTACAAGTACCTGCCTGCAGCTATTAAACGATTGGAAGAACAAGGTCTGGAAATGGAAAAACAATGGGATATTTTTACTTCCGTGAGGGAGCAGTTAGATGACTTTGCTAAAGACAAACTTGAATCTAGTCTTCAGAACAATCCAGACATTGAGGAATTCGCCACATCTGTAGAGTTGCCATTCCGAGTGAATACAAGGCTTGCCCCACTGGTTTCTGTGGATTTGAAAGAAGCTTTAGCATCTACAAACGCATTCTATCTCCTAATAGAAACAGACTTCCTTTTAAAAATGTGGAGATGCTTAATATCTTGAAGTACGAGAGTCACTATTTATATTTTGAGCCTTGGCAACTCTGAATGTTGCAGGTGCCATCTAACGTTTCCAATGGAAAGTTTGACATTTTTGTCCATAATCTACTTCAAACATTTTGTCAATAGAGGGTCATTTGTTTTGTTTACACTAACTTGAAAATTGTGTGTCAATAAAAACATGGAAATAACTCGTGAAAATGTTAGTGCAATGATTTATTACGACTTTCGACGTGGATTATCAAGACAAGAGTGCATCGATCAACTAACTTCCGCATTTGGCGACGAAGCTCCATCCTTTGCCACCGTGAAAAGTTGGTATAACGAATTTAATCGTGGCGGCCGTTCGCTCAATGATGAAGTTCGTGAAGGTCGTCCAAAATTAGTTGTGCCAGAAAACATTGATGCTGTGCAAAAACTAATAATGAAAGATCGTCATGCGACATATTGTGAGATTGAGGCAACTCTAGGCATCAGTTCCACCACCAGCATATATCAAATATTGCATGATTATTTAGCCGTGAAAAAGGTTTGCTCTCGTTGGATCCCACATAATTTGACGCAATTTCAAAAAGATGCTCGTCTCGATTGGTGTACAAAAATGCTCGAGAAATACAATGGCGGTGCCTCAAAAGACGTATATAAAATTGTAACAGATGACGAATCATGGATCTATGCGTATGAGCCGGAACGTAAACAGCAGTTGACTGTATGGGTGTTTCAAGATGAAGCAAATCCAACAAAAGTTGTGCGCACTCGAAGCACTTCGAAGCAAATGGTCGTCTGCTTTTTCAGCAAAAATGGCCATGTGGCAACAGTGCCTTTAGAGGAACGTAAAACGGTTATTGCCGAATGATACACAACCATTTTTTTTCCGGAAGACTTCGGTGAAGTAAGGAAAACCAACAAGAACCGTAGGATCGTTCTTCATCACGACAATGCGAGCGCACACACATCTCGTCTAACAACAGAGTATTTGAAGGGTCAAAAAATCGAATTGATGGGTAATCCGCCATACAGTCCTGATTTGGCACCCAATGACTTCTTTTTGTTCCCGAACATCAAGAATAAATTGCGTGGACAACGATTTTCGTTAGCAGAAAAAGCCGTTGATGCCTTCAAAAACCATGTTTTGGAGGTGTCTCAAGAAGACTGGAATAAATGCTTTGACAAATGGTTCAAACGAATGCAAAAGTGTATTGATCATAAAGGAGAATGTTTTTAAAAACAATAAAGCAGTTTTCAATCAGAAATTTGTTTTAATTATTAGGCTCAAAATATAAATAGTGCCCCTCGTACAACAGCTTCATGTTTTTTCCTTCTTTTGATGAATGATAATTTGATGTACTTGTTTGTGGTTCAATAAATTAGAATAGAGGAAAGAGAAATCGGTAAATTAGTTAAGGGAATGCACAACTGAAATTAACCCAAAATGTAAAAAAATCTAAAAAAAAGAAAGAAAGAAATAATGTTCCCAAAAAATTCTCCATTGCTTGTAGTTTTAGAATACACTTTTATTTTTGACCTAGCAAACGCTTCATGATCATTACAAGACTTTTTAAATACCCTTGCGCATTTGGTTGCTAGCTGTCTATATTTTTAA
Organism: Deroplatys truncata; assembly: GCA_030765065.1. Classification (NCBI taxonomy): domain Eukaryota; kingdom Metazoa; phylum Arthropoda; class Insecta; order Mantodea; family Mantidae; genus Deroplatys; species Deroplatys truncata. The sequence continues at coordinate 655,537 of JAUKNL010000032.1, forward strand.
AACTTCATTTTAAAGCGTTTCTTATTTTCAGCATTTCTGCATATTCAAAATGTTCCACAGGATGTAGTGTTCAACCATTTATATTGACATTTTTTATGCTTATTTCAAAAACCCAAATAAATAAAACTGTCATATAATTTTTCTGTGTAATGAATAGTTTTTGCGCTACTAAGTTTTGAAGATAACAGCGTATACAAAAAAAAAAAAAAACGAAAAAAATCCAAATACAAAACTGCAAAATTTTTTTTCTCTTAAACTAAGAATGGTAGAAAAAATTATGACAGATTTGTAGTTCCTTGACATAGAAGCAATATAAGATTTTTTTCTCAAAAAATGCATCATGTGTTGCATTTTGCATATACCTATAATTTTATATTTTGAAAATTAATAACTTGAAAACTAATAATGATTTTGGATTGAAATTCACAAAACAATTATATGTAAAGAAGACTGACATGTGGTTAAAATTTCAGGCCAATTGAATGGATAGTTTAGACAATAGCAATTTTAGTTGTACATCCCCTTAAGTAAACCAGGACCTTATTGTCTCTTTTTCACCTTATTTGAGCACCTTTTCCCTTCCTTTTTTCATCTGAAATTTGCACCTAAAAATCCTAACCCTAGATATATTTATATACGTATACTAGTCATCCTCTAGTAATGTAAATATAATCTAAGAATATTATTTAGACCATTTACGTAAGGAAAACCCTGGTATGTAGTACTCTATGGAATTGTAATGGAACATGGTGTAAAATAAAGAGTTAAAAAAGAAAAAATAACAACATACAAAGATATTTTACTAGATTTGTTTATTCAGAAGGGCCTCAAAACAGGTATTTCCGGTGAAATGTCGGTATAGAAATTTTGGGTGGAAAGGAATACCCTCTCTACCTACTACCTACATGGCAGAGAAAATAAAAAGGATCTTGTGTGTGATACATTCATATGACTTTGTGCTCTCCATAGCTTACTTAGGGGTATACAAATTATTGTCACGAAAGTTTGTTTCCTATACTTTGTTTTAATCCGAATAAACGTTGGCAGAAATAACTACATTACTCATTTTGTTGTAGATACAAAGGGAATAATGATAGTCAAATGTCAATAACTCGTCGCTATACACTGGCCTTAAAATTCCATACTCTTTCCATGGCATCGCAAGAAACACCTGAATGTTGGTAGGACTTTAAAAGAATGTCCAAGTATTGAGCAATTCGAACCATTAATAACTTATATCTCAGAAACAACTGATGCCACAAACGTTATTTTAAATAAATTGTATGTTTTAAAGAGGTCTACATGTTTTGTGTAGTACATTTTGCCTATCGCTTAACGTTTACCATTTATACAAGATTATACAAAATATCTCCCGAATGAAGAGGACTTCACAGGTTCCTACAAAATTCAAGATATACACTTTATTTTAAACTGAATATCTTTAATATGTGGTATTTTAATCAAAATCCTTAAGAGCCATTTTTTAGAAAATAAAAGATTTCGAATAGTGTTCCATGTAAAGGGTAGTTTGGTGTGGGGTGATTTTCTTGAAAATATTTGTGTTGCCTCCTTGGAACACACTAAACTTAGCTACCAAGTTTGGTACTTACTGGCTTACTTACTTGAGTTATGCTGCCCTATTTCTCTCTCCCTCGTGCGCGCGCACATACACAAGGACCTTTTTCTAAAAATACTTTTTTGGCTTCAGGGGGTCTCAAAAGATGTATTATTGGTGAAATCTCAGTATTACATTCTTTGGGTGGAATCCAATATTTCCCCTAAGTAGAGAAAGTAAAAATAGCAAACTTAATTGGTAACATTGCCTGGGAAGAAAGCACAGAGCAGGAGGAGTTGATAACACATACAGCAATATTAAATGAAGGCATAAGATCAGCAAAAAAACATTTCTTAAATGAAATATCAGAGGTGATACCAGGAAGCGACAACGCAAAGCTGACGCTACAAAAAACTTAGAAGAAGTTGCAGAGTAAGGGGATAACTACCTTACAATACAAGAATACTGGAGGAGGAGGAGTCAGTGCAGAGCACATAGAGGAGCATGAGTGACAGTTTGAGGTGGGGAACGGAAGATCCAAGAGACACCATGACAGTGCTACGCCTGATAAGGGGAGCAAGAAACAAGGTGGAATGATCGTGAAAGCGAAGGCAAATTAATATGAAAAGTTAAATGAAACAAAAATAAACTGGAGGTGTTATGGAAGCCGAATAGAAGGTGAATAAAAAAGGTGATAAAATAAAATGATTAGTGAATGTAATGTTGTACGGGGAAAACATTTGTGAGAAGTGAAACAAGTGTAAATTAGTTAAGTATACCACAATAAAATCTGAGAGCTAAAAGAGAATTAATAGAGAGGAAGAAAAAAGAGTGATTAAGTGAAAATTTTGGTGTTAATAGTCCATTGATGACAGAAAAGGAAGGAAAATTAGATTAAAAATATAAAAGGTGCAAAAGAATAAGGAATGTAGTTTAATTAAAAAGAAAAAGACATTTAAAAAATACTGGTACATAAAATTAGCCACAGAAAACTTTTCATATAGGTATATAAGAAATGTACATTAATGAATGAGAAGTACAGGACCTATTAATGCCACATAACACTGCTAAATGAGTAATTAAGAAAATGAAATTTAGTGTTAATATAAGTAGTATATTATAGGGGTAGCTGGCGCAGTTTTTGCGTTTATATGGGAAAGGATAGCGAAAACGAGGGTATATGCTAGGTTGAGAGGTCCTTCAAGGAGGAAAAATGCGTTTATATGGTGAAGATAGGGACTACGAGGATCGATGCTAGGTTAGATAGAGGTTGAATGAGTGGAGATACGCTTTATATGAGAGATACGGGGGAATACGAGGAGAAGTGTTAGACTAGATAGAGTTTGAGATGAGGAATATGCGTTTATATGGGAAAGATAGGGAAAACGTAAACAGATGCTAGGTAGACATGCTGAAGGAGGGGGAATATGAACATATATACAGGAGAGATAGGGGATACGAGGAGAGGTACTATACTATTCAGGGTTTGAAGAGTAGAGTATGGCTTTTTATATGAAGAGACGAGGAAAACGAGGGTATATGCTAGGTTGAGAGAACCTTCAAGGAGGAAAGATTCGTTTATATGGAGAAGATAGGGAAACGAGGAGAGTGAGATATGCTTTATACGACAGAGATAGGGCATACGAGGGGAGGTGCTAGTGCAGACAGAGGTTAAGGAGTAGGGTATACGTTTATATGAGGAATATATGGAAAACGGGGACAGATGGTATGATAGACAGAAGCTGGGCCACTTTTGGGTTTATATGGGAACGAATAGGGAAAACGAGGGTAGATAGGGAATACCAGGGCTGATGCTAGGCTAGTCAGATGCTGAAGTAGGGAGGGATACGCTTTATACGAGAGAGATAGGGAATACAAAGAAAGATGCTATACTAAACAGGACTTGAGGGGTAGAATATGGCGTTTTATATGGGAGAGATAGCGAACCGAGGAGAGGTATTAGACTAGGAGGTTTGAATGATAGAGTAGTCGTTTGTATGCGAGAGATAGGGAATACGAGGGTCGATGCTAGGCTAGACAGGGCTGAAGTAGGGGAATGCGCCTTATATGAGAGAGGTAGGGGAATATGAGGAGAAGTGCTAGGCTAGACAGGGTTTGAGGTGTGGAGTACGACTTTTATGGGAAAGGTTTGGGAAAACGTGAACAGATAATAGGCTAGACAGATGCTGAAGGAGGGGAATATAGCCTTATATGGGAGAGATAGGGAATACGAGGAGAGGTGCTAGACTAGACTGATGCTGAAGGAGGAGGGGATACACTTTATACGGAAGAGATAGGGAATACGAGGAGAGGTACTAGACCATACAGGACTTGAAGGGTAGAATATGACGTTTTATATGGAAGAGCTAGCAAACCGAGGAGAGATATTAGGCAGGAATGTTTGAATGACAGAGTATGCGTTTATATGGAGAGACGAGGAAAACGAAGGTAGGTGCTAGGTTGAGAGAGTCTTCAAGGTGGAAAATGCATTTATATGAGAGCGATAGGGAATACGAGGAGAGGTGCTAGTCTAGACAGGTTGAGGAGTAGAGTATGCGTTTATACGGGAGAAATATGGAAAACGGGAGAGATACAAGGATAGACAGGGGTTGAAGGAGGAGGAGGAATGTAGGTTTACACAGTAATATAGAGAGTAATTCGATTATAAAACATTTCTAATCCAACGTTACAACACTTTCATATACTTTTTTCTAAACCTTACAAACGTTTTATATGTTAAACAGTAGTGCGCAAGACGGAGAGGGACAAACTGTATATCGGTTTACAGTGAAGTATACGTCCTAACCTATCCCCACCTTGTATGCTCTGGATCTTCTCATTGTCTATTCATTCCTATCATCATCTAACATAATCACGTAACAAGACGTAACCAACAAACGTAACCACGTAACAAGACGGAACACAACGTAACATAACAGCATGACAAGACGTTACACTGCGTAATATAAACACGTAATCACGTGTCAAGACGTAACAAGACGTCACACAAAGTAACATAAGCACGTATCCACGTAAAATCACGTCACATGTCGTAACCATAAACGTCACACGACGTAACAACACATAGCAACTATGTAACCACGTAACAAAACGTAAGCGCAACACTTAACCAGCCCATTGCTAAGGCAATCTAAACTAATCCATTCTTCATAACTTAGACAATAAGTACGAGGGCCTAGCCTAGATTAACCTGACCAATCCCAAAAGTTCCTCTCATCATCTATTCCACTCAGTCATCGTCTAACCTAATCCGGCTAACTAGAGATAACCTCGACTTTCTTTTAGCGAAATTGCAATGTTTTGTTCAGGTTTTATTATTCGAGAGTTTTAATTGAAAAGTTTACGTCGAATACCTTTATTTTAGTTCGTTGTAGGTGTCTCTCCCCTTTTTATGTAGGCTTGAGACTAGCACTAGGATTGCTCCTAATAACAGGATTACCACCTTCCCTTCCATCTTCTTCTTTCTTCATCAGTCGTCAGCTAGTTGCATATACAGCACACGGATAACCTTCATTTTTTAAGATTGTAGACTCACGAGGAAATCTTCATCTTCGACTTACATTCTTTTAAACGCTGGTTGTAATGTTGTAATGTCCATACGCATATGTCGTTATTCCATCATCAGCAAATACTCTTTTATCATCAAACGGAGTCAATGTGATCTTATTCACTTGCACTGTGGCAAGAGCATGCTCCCGGGACAGGATACGCTTCATGGGTGTTCTGATGATTTCTCCAGTTTTAAGACAGTCAGTATAACTCTCAGGTGTAATGTACTGATTAATAGCACTACGTTTAATGTCTTTAATCCTTTTTATCATCGAGCCATGTATATCTAGTGCATACATCTTAGGTCGTAGTCCGACAAAGCGCTGGATGATTTTACCATTAGCCTCATCTTTAAATTTTCCCAACACCTTCTTGTTTAGAGCTGAATAGCATATATGGCTGACAGGGTAATCAGCTGATCTAGGTGTGTGAGAAAACGTAGTTTGTCCTGGTACACATCTTCAGTTATCACACGATGAATGAACGAATCAGTATCCATATACATGAGCTCCAGGTTTTCAGATCCATAATATGGTAACAACACATCATAATGATAGTGGTACATTAATATCTTGGAGATGTCCAACACACTCATACCGATGTATATAGGCTTGTTGAATACGATCTGACGAGAGGCCATATGTACAGCAGCTAGATTAGCAGCATATATTGTTCGATCAATAAACGTAGGCTTGGCGATCAGCTTCTCTAGAGTCTTCTCATTTGTCACCAGTCGTATATCCATACGGTTACGAAGGTTTTCCATTGCCTTTCCAAACATGGCGTTGTTAAACAGTTTGTAGAGGTCATTCTCAAAATCATTTGCAGCTTGTTGTCGTAGTCTGTTGTTAAATTCCACATACGGTTTTAACCACTGTGACTGGCGGAATTGTAGCACACGATGAATTTTTGTTAACCGTAGTCCATGATTAAGTGCTTGCTTCAAAGCCATGTAATGTACTATATACTTCTTTCGAGGTCCAAGATGAGGTATCAGTTTCTTTGTACTCGAGTCCTTAGGCAACATACACTCGGGCAGGTATGGTAAATCATTATGCAGATCGTGAAGTTCTGCAGGATACTCGATATCGACTTCTAATATATATCCATGTGGATCATCTTCTTGTAGTCTTCCTAAGTCGATTTTTCAGGTGATATCCACTGAAATCCACCATAAGGGAGGGCGTGGCACATGGTCCAACCATATTGATTATTGGCGTCCTCATATGTAATAAATTGGATTGGACTCGACGGATCATACTTCTTCATGTAGGCGTTCTTTGGTTCGGCATAACGGTGGAAACTTGGCATAAACCTCCTCTTATGACGGCTTCCACCATGAGTAATTTGTCATAATCCTGTAACAATTCCAGCTGAATTCCTGTATACAGCAACATGGCATCCCATTTAAGTCCTGGAGAGGTGAAATAATGTGCAAGATCGACTTTGTGTGTTTTGAGGGTTTGATTTCTAAATGTCTCAAAGACATCAGCTAGAAGATGTACATCAGAGATTAAGTAGAGGTCGCAGTACTCGCCAAGGTTTCTTACATTAAACACCTCCTACACATTTCTAGCATGATCGTAGCATCACTAATTTCTTCTTCATTTAATCTATTGTGTAAGGAGTCCTTAGGAAGCAAGTAGGTTTCGATCAAAACATCCCATGAAGTGAAGTAATCGTAGCGAGATACTCCTTTACGCGTCATCAACTTCAATTTGTCTTCTCCGAAGGGTTTCAGTATTTCAGGGTACGATCCTAGATTTTTCACCAGATTATCCAAGCTTGTACTGGGAGATCGAAAGCTATCCATAAAACCGAAGCTTTATATCTCCTACATACTTGGAGAATGATATATAGCTTTCTTCAGAGCTAGGAATTACTTCTACCCGCTCCCTTGTACATCCCAGCTCCTTAACAATGTAGTGTGAGTCATACCCGCTGAGGTTGTGCATGAAGACTGGAATATATTTTGGTGTTTTGCAGGCTAAATTACATTCATTATGTAGACTTCCCCGATATTCACCACTGATTTGATCATGGTCGCGTACTTTATAGTTCTCTTCAGTAAAGGTTTTTCCACACAAGTAGCATACTGTAGAGGCGTTGAAATCCATCTGCTGTAGATATGTAAGTTTCAGAGGCATGACAGATTTGTATATATTATTAATTTCCTTTGCAAGGGACGACAGGTATTCCATAAAGTTCTGAACAGCATCAACACCACGATATACATAGGGATGCTTAGGAAGGCCAGTTTCCAGATGTTCAACGTCGGTTGATGGTTTAACATAAACGCAGAAACTCATGGGAACATGCTGCTGATAAGGGGATGTATATGAAGTTTCAGGATTGGGTATGCATGTATGACATGGGGCGAGAATGCTTTCAAAGTCTGCGTAGATGACGTAAGGTAGTTTCAACATCCTTTCAAAATTTTTAAATTGTACAATTGATTTCTCCTTTGTAGGCATAACTACCCTTGCACCACCATGCTGATTACAGATGTAGGCATGTTATTGCAGTTTTTCCAGTCCACTTAAACCGCACTGATCACAAAATGTGTAAAACAACGCTTACAGGTATAAACACGTTCTTTATGCATAGTTTTCTGACATCGAATAAGGTTTTCAAAATTCTTCATATAAACGTAGTGATGTCTCCCACTACTGTCACTCAATAGCAGGAGGTCACGGTGTTCAGGTAGTTCACTCTCAGCGACTTTTATCGGATACACTTCATGCTTCTCATCCAGGTCGAAGACGTTGATAGACATCCTATTAAGCTTCTCAAATTTAGGTATTTGTGAAAGTGGCGTAGGGTAGGAAACACAGCTGAAGTCGTATTTATTTTGAAGTTGCTTGTACTTGCTCACCCGTTGTGCATCCTTCTCAACGAATTTCGCTAATACAGAGTACATAAAGCATAGCTCATCAGTTAAATTCTGGATGTTAATGCATGCTTTTCTTGCTTCAACAGAGGGAGGCAGGGGAATGTAGCTACTTCCCCGTAACGGATTGTACTTGTTAATACGAAGACGAATTCCTTCTACAGCAAGCAGAGCCCAGTTGCTGCCCTTAAGTTGTGATTCCTCCATTTCAGTAACCAACTTCTTCATTTTAGTTTCCAGCATAGAGTTCAGGTCCGTTTCCGTTGATTCCGTGTTTTAAATGTTTTGTGGCAGGTTTCTCCAACATTATTAACAAATCTACACTCAGCTAAGAGATTAATTTTCACACTTTTGTGAATACCAAGCTCTTTATGTACAACCTGGATTATCCGCTGTTTCGCCTCATGCAGGTACATGTTCAGGGCCTTAGCTGATTCACAACGTATAAAATATGATTTCAAGCGTCCATTGAATGAAGTTTCATATTCTTTCATGTCACAGTCATCCATTGTAGAAAATAACTCATGCTTAGTTGGTTCTAATCTACGTTTCTTCTCAGTTCTGTTTATTTCACACGCATCTTCGTGTCGGCGACCATTATAACTGTCTTTGAAGGATACATGACAATATTTACACTTGAAGGCTTTTTACAACGTAGCTCATGTCGTCTTTTATCATCTCCACGAAGGAACTACTTACAGCATTTACTACAAGAATATCCCGAGGCACTAGGAATGATATCCTTATATGAGGACTTATTCATTTTGCTTCTTGATATAATAACGTATTAACCGTTCTTCAAGGAAATGCACGCCTCTTTACCTTGATAGCACTTTAGAAGGTCGATTATTTTCTGAGAGAACAGCGATGTTAACACCTCAGAGATGATTAACAGAATGAAGTTCAATTTTTTTTCCGTGGGGGGCAAATGCATTGCTGCATTCGATCCCCAGCCGGTGTGCAATGACTGGGGGATATGTGGGGCTTGCCGCCGCTCAAAGCGCGGAATACCCACTAAAAACCCGACCACGTTTTAATATTATGAAAGCTATTAGTAATATCGTGTATTTTAGTCGGGTCCCGCATAGCACCCCGGTTAGGCAATGAAAGGTGTGTAGCTGGCATGCAATGCATGCGAGCACGTCAATAGTTAGTTACCCGGAATTACACATGACATATGCCCTGAGTAACCCCGGGTGATTAATCGTGCATTACCCTAGGTAATTGTGATATTATACTAATTGGTTACATTCTATGGTATTACTAGGTTTTACTTTCTTGCACATTAGTGCAATCGTTATTCTTGTAATTCTAATCTATGTTAGGGCAAAAGTTATGTGGAAATACTCTTAGGCTATGAGAATAGCCAGCCGTCATGATTGCTTCTGAGTTCCTTCCCTCGGGAAGGGCGTCCAGTATTTCAGCCAGGAGGATATCCTGGGACGCCCGAATATGCAAGTCTGTCTTGCTCGTCTTTTCTTGGTCCTTGGATGAAGCTATTCTTCGTTGTGCCCACACAGATAAGCAGCCAACCCATCTCGGCGCAGCTGCACGAGTGTGTCACGCGGGGAGGCCTTCTTCTCCCGGAGCCGCCTTGGTTGGGTAGCGCAAGGACTTGAAGGCTGCTGCATGGAGTGGAATCTGTAACAGTGAGAAGGTCATGAAGTGAGATTAGTTTTTGTTCGTTTTCTTGGTAATTTGGTGTTTAGGGTATCCTAGGAGGTTGTCTCGGAATTCTTGGACGTTAGGCTCTGTCTCGTAGTGGAACAGTGTTCGGTCGAAAATTGAAAGAGGACGCTTATGTTTGTTCGCTTCTGTCGTGTAGTTGCCTAAGTTGTGAATGTGAGCGATGTGATGTGTAGGAAGCTTTTTGTATGCGTCAAACGTGAGTTTCTTAATAAATTCCCCGATGGTGTGCATTTTTAGTTTATTATGTAGTATATCAGCGGGAGCTATCTTTGGCACTTTTGATACTAAGCGAAAGATTTTGTTTTGGCAATTTTGTAGTCTTTGGATGTGTGTTTTAGCGGCGTATCCCCACACAGGCGCCGCATAGGTTAGAATGGGGCGAATTAATGTTTTGTAGAGGTTTAGGCCTAATTTAAGGTTTAGTTGATTATTTAGGTTTATTAGAGGGTATAATTTGTCCAATTGGGCATTTGCTTTTCCCCTTACTTGGTTTATTTGGGGTTTCCAAATTAAGCCTTGGTCCATTTTAAGCCCTTGCCATGTTACATTCGCTGTCCAGTTTATGTTCTCACCGAAGAGAGTGAGTGGTTGCAAACTGTGTGTTGGTAATCTGTGATTTGTTCGTTTTGTGAAGATTATTGCTTGGGTTTTTGGGGCATTTGCTTTGATTCGCCAGTTCGTAAGCCAGCTCTCCAGCTCTCGGAGAGCATTTTGGAGACGGGTGTGTATGACTTGTGGTTGGAACGATTGCGCCATTATTGTTGTATCGTCCGCGTATATGTAGAGGGTGGTGTTTGCAGTTTTGGGGATGTCGTTTATGTATAAGTTGAACAGTGTGGGCCCGAGTATGCTTCCTTGAGGGACGCCCGTTTTGATGGGTCTAATGGAGGACCGACTGTTGTTCACTGAGGATTGGAACTTTCTGTCCTTCAGGTAGTTGGACATTGTTTTACTAGCGAGTCCTCAATGCCGAATGAGGCTAGCTTTTTCAGAATTCCCGCATGCCATAATGAGTAATGCATTTCCGGCTGCATTGGTGTGCCTGCAGTTCCAAATTTGGTGCTTGGCGTTGAGATCTCCTGCAATTAGTACTCTGTTGTTTATTTGTAGAATTTGGTCAATTTCCCCCGTGTCTAATGGTCCTGGTGGGTTGTACGCCGCTACTAGTAGTGTTCGGGAATTCTCAATAGTGATGAATATACCTATTGCTTCAAGGGTCGCAAATTGTGGGAGTAAAGCTACATCATGTGCTATGTTTTGTTTTATGATAATGGCTGTGCCTCCAACGCGATTGTTACTATCCTTTCTGTGTGAGATGTAACTCGGTATATTAAATCTAATGTTGTTATCTAAATGTGTTACGGTGATAAGCGCTATTTGTATATTATTTGTGTTTAGGAAGTCTGAAAGTTCTGTTTTTCGTCTTCGTAAGGCTCTAGCATTCCAAGTGAATACTTTGAGGATGGGTTTAAGGGCCATTAAGGAAGCCAGGAATGGTGAGGAGTTGGAAGAAGTCGGCGTAGGTAGAGAGGATAGAACGGGTCTCCGACGGCCTCTCGATGAGATGACGGAGCACGTGGGTGCAAATCTTCAAGGTCCTCAGCGGTCATCCCGCGTTGTAGTACCTCCTGGTACATCTCCCTCTGGTAGCTTCGTCTAGGGTCTTCGGTCGTCTTCGTCTGTGGTTGAGGAGGTGCTCTCCTTCCGACCCTGGGTGATTGCGGCTGCTCCTTCCTGGTCGTGGGCCGGCTCCTGCTCTCCCGTTCAGGCACCGGGCCACCTACAGCCCGCACACGGCTAGCTTGTGGAGCCGGAGCTCTGGGTCGAGCCACCTTGACGGCCGTCGGTGCTGGGCGCGCATTTGTCGATCCCCCACTTCGTGTCTTGCCTTCCTGAATTTCGCGAACCAGGGCAACCTGCCGCTGGTACTCTGGACATGCCCGGTAGCGGGCCCCGTGGCCCCGTCCGCGGCAAAGAGCACACTTCCTTTCAGGAGGGGGAACATCGCAGGAGGCCGACTCATGCGACCCAGTGCACTTCGAGCACACAGGAGCTGACACCGTGCACCTTGCTGCCGTATGCCGCAGCTGCTGGCACCGGTTGCACTGGACCGGGATGATAGGGCGGCGGTAGGGCTCAATCTTCACCCGGAAGTGAAGGACGTACTCGAGTCTCCGTAGTCGGTCTAGGTCATCGGCGGTCGCTACGTCGACGAGGTACATTGGAAGAGGTGTCCTGTCCCTGTTGAATCTTCGGAGCTGGACTACTCGGAAGACCGACAGGTGCGCCATCGTCAGCTCCTTCTTCAGGGCTTCCTCTGCTCCGTCGAAGAGGGCGTTCTTCACGACCGCCCTATGCGTCTGGTTCTGCGCCTCTCTGGTCATCTGAAAGGCTTCCCGCCTTTCCCGAAGGAACGCAACCAAGTGCCCGTAATCTAGGACAGTCCTGGTTCGCACCAGGAAATCGCGAGATATCGGGGCCCTTGAGATGACGTAGCCCTCGTTGGGGCAGGCAGCATCAAACTCCACCATTAACCTGCACAGGGAAGCAGAAAGATTACGGGAGACATAAATCGGGGTTTGAAGGACGTGGTTGAGGACATCAGCATAGGAGCGGGAGGGTTGGGGGAGTGGGTAGGGGTTGGCAGGAATGGGGATAGGGTCGGATCTGGATGAGGGTCCGGGTTGGGGAGAAAAGGAAGCGGAGTTAGGGGCAGGGCGAGGAGAGATGGGTTGAGGGACGGGTTGTGGGGACAGGTGGGTCGAGAGAGGAAGGAAACCAGGAGGAGGGGGGACGGGATGGGCAAGAAGGGCAGGAATAGGAGAGGACGGGCCAGGGATAGGGAAGACAGGACGAGGGGGTGGGGTGGGCTGGGGGGCACAGGAGCGGACGGACGAGGACGAGGATGAACGGGAAGCAGGGAGTGGGGAGTCGAGGGCAGCCGGGGTGACGGACAGGCATGGAATCACAGCCGGGCTGCTATCCATACCAGCGGGGTTAGGGGTAGAGCGAGGAGTGGGCGCAGAGGTGCGAGGAGTCGGTGCAGAGGAACGAGGAGAGGGACCAGAGGAACGAGGAGTGGGTGCAGAGGAACGAGGAGTGGGTGCAGAGGATCGAGGAGTAGGAGCAGAGGAGCGAGGAATGGTTGCAGAGGATCGAGGAGTGGGTGCAGAGGATCGAGGAGTAGGTGCAGAAGGAACAGCGGAAGAACAAAACTGAAGCTGGGTCTTGACAACCGCTTGCCTTGTGACCCGCATCCCCGACGGGGAGCCCTTCATGGTCTTGCGCTGCTTGGTCATGGAAAATGGGAAGATAATGCAAGAAAGCAAGTATGTAAATGAAAAGTGGAAGTTGGAAGAGTAGAAAAAGCTTACGCTACCTAACAGGGGGCTTAAAAACTATAAAAAGAGGAAAAGATAGAACAGTAGAAGAGAAAGAACAGCTAAAGGGCGCTTAAAAGCCCGAAGAGCAGAGGTCCTACTCGTGAGGGCGCTTTATGGTTCCAGCCAGAGACTGTTAGCTGCGGACGTGCTCCTCTACCCTATTAGTCAGTTGAGTCTTTGGCCTAAGCCGCGGCAATGACGAGCCGGTCGAAGGGGCCTCCGCCGATGGCCGCAAGTGCGGGAGAGACATGCGGCAGGCGCTGTGCTCTTCCCGACCGCTGCGCAGGCTCTGATCCCTTCTTCGCGCCTTTAAGGCTAGTCGGGCTCTTCTGGTGCTCTCTTGAAGTCTAGTAGTCGCTCTCGAAGTTCTCCGCCGAATCTATTTATAGAGGAAGCACGAACCTTTTTTAATCAATTATATAACTATTAACCTTTCTTCAAGGAAATGTTCGCCTTTTCACGTTGATAACACTTTAGAAATTCGATTATTCTCTGAGAGAACAAAGTTGTTGTCACCTCAGAGTTATTTAGCAGAATGAAGTCCAATGCTCGAGATCACACTATTTATAGAGGAGGTACGAACCTTTTTTTGATCAATTATACTGAATATTAATACTAAAAAACGGTCATGAAGCGTGTAAGCTCTTATATTTCAATTCGTGTTACACTGATATTCGAGCGTCCCCATACTGGTTCGAGTGCTTAGAGAAAGTGTAAAGTAATACGAGGATGATGTATTGTTAGGGTATAATCGTACAGATTCGGGTGCTTGACTCGTGAGGGTGATGAACGATCCGTCGACCGAGCAAGAGGCAAGCATTCCCCATGCGCAACGAAACCTAGAAGCAGAAAAGATGTGAATGAAAGTAAATCTTTGTAGCATACACCACTCCAGCATTCGCGTGCAGACCAGGGAAAACCATAAAAAATCCGTGACCAGAGTGAGCGACCAACGGGAATCGAACCAGGGAGACCTTCGGATTGTAGACGTTAAAGATGTAAATTATATAGAATGGAAGGAAATCGTGGAAGTAATACAGGCTATTTTAATTGGCGGTGCGTCACAAAAGAAATGTATTATTACCGTTAAATGCTTATATCTCCTGAATGGAAAGAGATAGCGATATGTGGTAAAGGGTGATTATATTCCTGGAATGTGATGCGTCGTTGTCTGCTGTTCCAAGTTGATCTGGTAATCTTGGGCTGAATCCCGTGACATGAATACAAATTCATCTTCGAATAACATCAAAAAGTAATTAAGATAAAGACATCGAATAAACGTTTATTTTGTAACGCATATTTGACTACTGTCGTCCTGACGAAATTACATCTCTTGGATGAATGCATGACTAAAAAAAGGTAAAAATAACGTAACGAACACGCGATACGTCGACGCGTCTTAAAGTGAATGCGAGAGCTATACTTCCTCCCTGGACGAGCCTCTCGGGCACACTGAAGTGCCCTCTATACCGCACCCGTAATTAGAGCTGGTTATTCCCGCCCCACTCTCGCTAGGACCGGCAGCCTCCCCTCACTACCCTCAAGGTGCGGCTCGCAACCTACAGAGCGCGCGCACTGCATCCGAGAGAGTCGAAAGCACGCTCTCCAACTCACCATGAGTAGCTGTGAGGAAGCAGCCGTATTGAAGGGTTTAACGCGCATGGCAGCCATATTGGGTATATGAAGACATCCATTATATGGATTAAACGCATGTATGATTTGATTTTAAAAATGTATTGCGAGACATTATATTTAACAAGACGGCTTTAAAAATGAAATATGATTCTTTACGCTAAATGTAAATAGCTGGAATCGATGACTTTAACAACGTTTAACCACTTTGAACTGAAAAAATATGATAAATTTTCTAATACGATCCTACGAGCTTAAAATCCGTGTAACTCTGGAAAAACATTACTTTGCTCGTAATTATATTCAAATGTAGCGGTTTTCTGTGATAGCTTAAGCGTGGTTTTCTATGATAAATGGACATTAAGCGTATAAAAATGTCATATTGTATAGTGATTCTTTAGGGTGAATGGGAGGGACAAGGGAAAGAAAGTACCGAAAACATGAAATAATAGGGTATATACATGAATTTAATTAAATAAGGAGAGAAAGTATGATAATAAAAATTATTTTAACTGTGCTGTGTAATGGATTGCGGTGTTGGTATGGTAGGCGTTGAATGTAAACATCTGTCTGAACGATCGAGCGCGTTTCAACATGTCGGACTGATCCCCGACAGTCTGTCTACAGGTATGACGTCGTCTGGCATGACATCCTATTGTTATGAGTTGTATGGTATAAACGTGTTTTACGGTCTGGTTCAGACGATAACGTCTGTGGTTTGCATTCGGAGGTCTCCGGTTCGATTTCCGTAGGGACGGTCACTCTGAGCTTAAATTTCTCGCAGTTTTCGCTGGTCTGCCTGCGAAAGCCTGGGCGGTTTCTCATCTATCACGATTTACTTTTCCTTTCATTTACATCCTTCACGTGTATAATCCGATGGTCTCCCTGGTTCGATTACCATCGGCTGTTCACTCTGGCCTCAGATTTTTCGCGGGTTTCCCTGGTCTGCAGGCGAATTCCCGGCTGGTTTCTCATCTAACGCGATTTCCTTTCATTCTATATAGTTTACATCTTTCACTGTACAATCTGAAGATCTCCCTGGTTCGATTGCCGTTGGTTGTTCACTCTGACATCAGATTTTTCTCGATTTTCCTGGTCTGCAGGCGAATGCCTGGGCGGTTTCTCATCGATTTATATTTTCTTTCATTTTATTTGATTTACATCTTTCGCGTATGCTTCTAGAGACCTTTGTTTGATTTCCCTGTCGGTCGCTCACTCTATCCTGGGATTTTTCATGGTTTTTCCTGGTCTGCAGGCGAATGCCTGAGTGGTCTCCCATCTAACACGATTTTCTTTCATTTTATTTGATTTACATCCTTCACGTGTACAATCTGAAGGTTTCCCTCCTTCGACTGCCGTTGGTTGTTCACTCTGACATATTTTTCGCGATTTTCCCTGGTCTGTAGGCGAATGCCTGAGTGGTTTCCCATCTATCACGATTTTCTTTCATTTTGTTTGATTTACATCTTTCACGTGAACAATCTGAAGGTTTCCCTGGTTCGATTACCGTCGACCACTCGCTCAGACGTGAGATTTTTCGTGGTTTTCCCTGGTCTGTAGGCGAATGTCTGAGTGATTTCTCATCGATTCCGATTTCCTTTCATTCTATATAATTTGCATGTTTTACGTGTGCTTTTAGGGTTCAGGAGTTCGATACCCATTGGTTGCTCACTCCGACTAATATTTTTTATGGTTTGTCTTGGTCTGCAGGCGAATGCCTGAGAGGTGAATGCTATCACGATTTCCTGCCATTCGATATAATTTATATCTTTAACGTCTACAATCTGAAGGTCTCCCTGGTTCGATTCCCGTTGGTCACTCACTCTGGTCACGGATTTTTTATGGTTTTCCCTGGTCTGCACGCGAATGCTGGAGTGGTGTATGCTACCAAGATTTACTTTCATTCGCATCTTTTTTGCTTCTAGGTTTCGTTGCGCAGGGGGGAAATGCTTACCTCTTGCTCGATCGACGGATCGTTCATCACCCTCACGAGTCAAGCACCCGAATCTGTACGATTATACCCTAACAATACATCATCCTCGCAATACTTTACACTTTCTCTAAGGACTCGAACCTGTATGGGGACGCTCGAACATCAGTGTAACACGAATTGAAATATAAGAGCTTACACGTTTCATCAACGTTTTTTAGTATTAATATTCAGTATAATTGATCAAAAAAGGTTCGTGCCTTCTCTCTAAATAATGTGATCTCGAGCATTGGACTTCATTCTGTTAAATAACTCTGAGGTGACAACAACTTTGTTCTCTCAGAGAATAATCGGATTTCTAAAGTGTTATCAAGGTGAAAAGACGAACATTTCCTTGAAGAAGGGTTAATACGTTATATAATTGATTCAAAAAGGTTCGTGCTTCCTCTATAAATACAGCGATCTCTAGCATTGAACTTCATTCTGTTAATCATCTCTGAGGTGTTAACATCGCTGTTCTCTCAGAAAATAATCGACCTTCTAAAGTGTTATCAGGTAAAGAGGCGTACATTTCCTTGAAGAAAGGTTAATACGTTATTATATCAAGAAGCAAAATGAATAAGTCCTCATATAAGGATATCATTCCTAGTACCTTGGGATATTCTTGTGGTAAATGCTGTAAGTAGTTCCTCCGTGGATATGATAAAAGACGACATGAGCTACGTTGTAAAAAGCTCTTCAAGTGTAAATATTTTGATGTATCCTTCAAAGACAGTTATAAGGGTTGCCGACACGAAGATGCGTGTGAAATAAACAGACCTGAGAAGAAACGTAGATTAGAACCAACTAAGCATAAGTTATTTTCTACAATGGATGACTGTGACATGAAAGAATATGAAACTTCATTCAATGGACGCTTGAAATCATATGTTGTATGTTGTGAATCAACTAAGGCCCTGAACGTGTACCTGCATGAGGCGAAACAGCGGATAATCCAGGCTGTACATAAAGAGCTTGGTATTCACAAAAGTGTGAAAATTAATCTCTTAGCTGAGTGTAGATTTGTTAATAGTGTTGGAGAAACCTGCGACAAAACATTTAAAACACGGAATCAACGGAAACGGACCTGAACTCTATGCTAGAAACTAAAATGAAGAAGTTGGTTACTGAAATGGAGGAATCACAACTTAAGGGCAGCAACTGGGCTCTGCTTGCTGTAGAAGGAATTCGTCTTCGTATTAACAAGTACAATCCGTTACGGGGAAGTAGCTACATTCCCCTGCCTCCCTCTGTTGAAGCAAGAAAAGCATGCATTAACATCCAGAATTTAACTGATGAGCTATGCTTTATGTATTCTGTATTAGCGAAATTCGTTGAGAAGGATGCACAACGGGTGAGCAAGTACAAGCAACTTCAAAATAAATACGACTTCAGCTGTGTTTCCTACCCTACGCCACTTTCTCAAATACCTAAATTTGAGAAGCTTAACAGGATGTCTATTAACGTCTTCGGCCTGGATGAGAAGCATGAAGTGTATCCGATAAAGGTCGCTGAGACTGAACTGCCTGAACACCGTGACCTCCTGCTATTGAGTGACAGTAGTGGGAGACATCACTACGTTTATATGAAGAATTTTGAAAACCTTATTCGACGTTAGAAAACTATGCATAAAGAACGTGTTTATGCCTGTAAGCGTTGTTTTACACATTTTGATGATCAGTGAGGTCGAAGTGGACTGGAAAAACTGCAATAACATGCCTACATCTGTAATCAGCATGGTGGTGCACGGGTAGTTATGCCTACAAAGGAGAAATCAATTGTACAATTTAAAAATTTTGAAAGGATGTTGAAACTACCTTACGTCATCTACGCTGACTTTGAAAGCATTCTCGCCCCATGTCATACATGCATACCCAATCCTGAAACTTCATATACATCCCCTTATCAGCAGCATGTTCCCATGAGTTTCTACGTTTATGTTAAACCATCAACCGACGTTGAACATCTGGAAACTGGCCTTCCTAAGCATCCCTATGTATATCGTGGTGTTGATGCTGCTCAGAAGTTTATGGAATACCTGTCGTTCCTTGCAAAGGAAATTAATAATATATACAAATCTGTCATGCCTCTGAAACTTACAGATCAACAGCAGATGGATTTCAACGGCTCTACAGTATGCTACTTGTGTGGGAAAACCTTTACTGAAGAGAACTATAAAGTACGCGACCATGATCACATCAGTGGTGAATATCGGGGAAGTCTACATAATGAATGTAATTTAGCCTGCAAAACACCTAAATATATTCCAGTCTTCATGCACAACTTCAGCGGGTATGACTCACACTTCATTGTTAAGGAGCTGGGATGTACAAGGGAGCGGGTGGAAGTAATTCCTAGCTCTATCATTCTCCAAGTATGTAGGAGATATAAAGCTTCGATTTGTATATACCTTTTCGGCTTCTCAGTACAAGCTTGGATAAGCTGGTGAAGAATCTAACATCGTACTCTGAAACACTGAAACACTTCGGAGAAGACAAGATGAAGTTGATGACACGTAAGGGTGTATTTCCCTACGATTACGTCACTTCATGGGATGTTTTGAACAAACCCTGCCTGCCTCCTAAGGGCTCCTTCTACAATGGATTAAATGAAGAAGAAATTAGTGATGCTGACTACAATCATGCTAGAAAGGTTTGGGAGCTGTTTAATGTAAGAAACGTGGGTGAGTACAGCGACCTCTACTTAATATCTGATGTACTTCTTCTAGCTGATGTCTTTGAGACATTTAGAGATCAAACCCTCAAAACACATAAAGTCGAACCTGCTCATTATTTTAGCTCTCCAGGACTTATATGGGATGCCATGTTGCTGTATACAGGAACTCAGCTGGAAT
Source organism: Deroplatys truncata (assembly GCA_030765065.1). Classification (NCBI taxonomy): domain Eukaryota; kingdom Metazoa; phylum Arthropoda; class Insecta; order Mantodea; family Mantidae; genus Deroplatys; species Deroplatys truncata. Next base: position 675,079 of record JAUKNL010000032.1, read on the forward strand.
TGTTACAGGATTATGACCAATGACTCATGGTGGAATCCGGCATAAGAGGAGGTTTATGCCAAGTCTCCCACCGTTATGCCGAAGCAAACAACGCCTACATGGAGAAGTATGATCCGTCGAGACCAACCCAATTCATTACATATGAGGATGCGAATAACCAATATGGGTGGGCCATGTGTCACGCCCTCCTTTATGGTGGATTTGGGTGGATATCGCCTGAAAAAATCGATTTAGAAATACTACAAGAAGATGATCCCCATGGATATATATTATAAGTCGATATCGAGTATCCTGCAGAACTTCACGATCTGCATAATGATTTACCATTCCTGCCCGAGTGTATGTTGCCTAAGGACTCGAGGACAAAGAAACTGATACGTCATCTTGGACCTCGAAAGAAGTATGTAGTACATTACATGGCTTTGAAGCAAGCACTTAATCATGGACTACGGTTAACAAAAATTCATGTGTGCTACAATTCCGCCAGTCACAGTGGTTAAAACAGTATGTGGAATTTAACAACAGACTACGACAACAAGCTGCAAATGATTTTGAGAAGGACCTCTACAAACTGTTTAACAACGCCATGTTTGGAAAGACAATGGAAAACCTTCGTAACCGTATGGATATACGACTGGTGACAAATGAGAAGACTCTAGAGAAGCTGATCGCCAAGCCTACGTTTATCGATCGAACAATATATGCTGCTAATCTAGCTGCTGTACATATGGCCTCTCGTCAGATCGTATTCAACAAGCCTGTATACATCGGTATGAGTGTGTTGGACATCTCCAAGATATTAATGTACCACTATCATTATGATGTGTTGTTACCATATTATGGATCTGAAAACCTGGAGCTCATGTATATGGATACTGATTCGTTCATTCATCGTGTGATAACTGAAGATGTGTACCAGGACAAACTACGTTTTCTCACACACCTAGATCAGCTGATTACCCTGTCAGCCATATATGCTATTCAGCTCTAAACAAGAAGGTGTTGGGAAAATTTAAAGATGAGGCTAATGGTAAAATCATCCAGCGCTTTGTCGGACTACGACCTAAGATGTATGCACTAGATATACATGGCTCGATGATAAAAAGGATTAAAGACATTAAACGTAGTGCTATTAATCAGTACATTACACCTGAGAGTTATACTGACTGTCTTAAAACTGGAGAAATCATCAGAACACCCATGAAGCGTATTCTGTCCCGGGAGCATGCTCTTGCCACAGTGCAAGTGAATAAGATCACATTGACTCCGTTTGATGATAAAAGAGTATTTGCTGATGATGGAATAACGACATATGCGTATGGACATTACAACATTACAACCAGCGTTTAAAAGAATGTAAGTCGAAGATGAAGATTTCCTCGTGAGTCTACAATCTTAAAAAATGAAGGTTATCCGTGTGCTGTATATGCAACTAGCTGACGACTGATGAAGAAAGAAGAAGATGGAAGGGAAGGTGGTAATCCTGTTATTAGGAGCAATCCTAGTGCTAGTCTCAAGCCTACATAAAAAGGGGAGAGACACCTACAACGAACTAAAATAAAGGTATTCGACGTAAACTTTTCAATTAAAACTCTCGAATAATAAAACCTGAACAAAACATTGCAATTTCGCTAAAAGAAAGTCGAGGTTATCTCTAGTTAGCCGGATTAGGTTAGACGATGACTGAGTAGAATAGATGATGAGAGGAACTTTTGGGATTGGTCAGGTTAATCTAGGCTAGGCCCTCGTACTTATTGTCTAAGTTATGAAGAATGGATTAGTTTAGATTGCCTTAGCAATGGGCTGGTTAAGTGTTGCGCTTACGTTTTGTTACGTGGTTACATAGTTGCTATGTGTTGTTACGTCGTGTGACGTTTATGGTTACGACATGTGACGTGATTTTACGTGGATACGTGCTTATGTTACTTTGTGTGACGTCTTGTTACGTCTTGACACGTGATTACGTGTTTATATTACGCAGTGTAACGTCTTGTCATGCTGTTATGTTACGTTGTGTTCCGTCTTGTTACGTGGTTACGTTTGTTGGTTACGTCTTGTTACGTGATTATGTTAGATGATGATAGGAATGAATAGACAATGAGAAGATCCAGAGCATACAAGGTGGGGATAGGTTAGGACGTATACTTCACTGTAAACCGATATACAGTTTGTCCCTCTCCGTCTTGCGCACTACTGTTTAACATATAAAACGTTTGTAAGGTTTAGAAAAAAGTATATGAAAGCGTTGTAACGTTGGATTAGAAATGTTTTATAATCGAATTACTCTCTATATTACTGTGTAAACCTACATTCCTCCTCCTCCTTCAACCCCTGTCTATCCTTGTATCTCTCCCGTTTTCCATATTTCTCCCGTATAAACGCATACTCTACTCCTCAACCTGTCTAGACTAGCACCTCTCCTCGTATTCCCTATCGCTCTCATATAAATGCATTTTCCACCTTGAAGACTCTCTCAACCTAGCACCTACCTTCGTTTTCCTCGTCTCTCCATATAAACGCATACTCTGTCATTCAAACATTCCTGCCTAATATCTCTCCTCGGTTTGCTAGCCCTTCCATATAAAACGTCATATTCTACCCTTCAAGTCCTGTATGGTCTAGTACCTCTCCTCGTAATCCCTATCTCTTCCGTATAAAGCGTATCCTCTCCTCCTTCAGCATCAGTCTAGTCTAGCACCTCTCCTCGTATTCCCTATCTCTCCCATATAAGCCTATATTCCCCTCCTTCAGCATCTGTCTAGCTATTATCTGTTTACGTTTTCCCTATCTTTCCCATAAAAGTCATACTCCACACCTCAAACCCTGTCTAGCCTAGCACTTCTCCTCATATTCCCCTACCTCTCTCATATAAGGCGCATTCCTCTACTTCAGCCCTGTCTAGCCTAGCATCGACCCTCGTATTCCCTATCTCTCGCATATAAACGCCTACTCTATCATTCAAACCTGCTAGTCTAATACCTCTCCTCGGTTCGCTATCTCTCCCATATAAAACGCCATATTCTACCCCTCAAGTCCTGTTTAGTATAGCATCTTTCTTTGTATTCCCTATCTCTCTCGTATAAAGCGTATCCCTCCCTCCTTCAGCATCTGACAAGCCTAGCATCAGCCCTGGTATTCCCTATCTACCCTCGTTTTCCCTATTCGTTCCCATATACACCCAAAAGTGGCTAGCTTCTGTCTATCATACCATCTGTCCCCGTTTTCCATATATTCCTCATATAAACGTATACCCTACTCCTTAACCTCTGTCTGCACTAGCACCTCCCCTCGTATGCCCTATCTCTGTCGTATAAAGCATATCTCACTCTCCTCGTTTTCCCTATCTTCTCCATATAAACGAATCTTTCCTCCTTGAAGGTTCTCTCAACCTAGCATATACCCTCGTTTTCCTCGTCTCTTCATATAAAAAGCCATACTCTACCCTTCAAACCCTGAATAGTATAGTACCTCCCCTCGTATCCCCTATCTCTGCTGTATATATGTTCATATTCCCCCTCCTTCAGCATCTGTCTACCTAGCATCTGTTTACGTTTTCCCTATCTTTCCCATATAAACGCATATTCCTCATCTCAAACTCTATCTAGTCTAACACTTTTCGTATTCCCCCGTATCTCTCATATAAAGCGCATCCCCACTCATTCAACCTCTATCTAGCCTAGCATCGATCCTCGTAGTCCCTATCTTCCCCATTAAACGCATTTTTCCTCCTTGAAGGGCCTCTCAACCTAGCATAAACCCTCGTTTTCCCTATCGTTTCCCATATAAACGCAAAAAACTGTGCCAGCTTCCCCTATAAGATGCTACTAAAATATAATAAATTATTATAAGAATAATGCAAGTAAAAGTATAATTGCTCCAGAGGACGACATGTCGTTGTGGACGATGTAAATGCGCAATGTCAGCTACCAACTGTTAAACGAAAAAAAATTCCGATGTGTTACACTCACATGACTTTCTCTACTCTTGTACAATTTATTTTTACAAACGCTTATTCTCCATATGCTTCATGTTAATGGAGATATCGAGATGTCAATCTTATTGATAATTTTCTTGTAGATGCAAGGGGAATATGGTAGGTTTTAAGCGATAGTCAAATATTTTAACTCTGGTTGCTATGTGGCGCATTCCATTCTCTTTGCATGTCCAGAACATAAAAAAATCTGATGTGTTACACTCACATGACTTTCTCTACTCTTGTACAATCTATTTTTACAAACGCATATTCTCCATATGCTTCATGTTAATCGAGATATCGAGATGTCAATCTTATTGGTAATTTTCTTGTAGATGCAAGGGGAATATGGTAGCTTTTAAGCGATAGTCAAATATTTTAACGCTGGTTGCTATGTGGCGAATTCCATTCTCTTTGCTTGTTCAGGACATAAAAAAAATCTGATGTGTTACACTCACATAACTTTCTCTACTCTTGTACAACCTAATTTTACAAACGCCTATTCTCCATATGCTCCATGTTAATCGAGATATCGAGATGTCAATCTTATTGCTAATTTTCTTGTAGATGCAACGGGAATATGGTAGCTTTTAAGCGATAGTCAAATATTTTATCGCTGGTTGCTATGTGGCGCATTCCATTCTCTTTGCATGTCCAGGACATAAATAAATGAATAACGAATTTGAGAAAAAGTATAAGTATTGGAAAATTTAAGGAAATAACAAGCAATATCTCGAAAACGGTTCACTCAACAAAAAAAATGTATATGATATAAGTTGTGTATTTTAACGCGATCTACATTTTTTGTGTAGTAAAATTTTGTCTATCTCTTATGGTTTACCAGTTATGCAAAAGTCGTTCATAATGAAGAATACTTTTGGAGACATTCCCAGAAATTTCGAGATATACATTTCATTTCTCATGACATTAACTTAAACATATGATATTTTCATCAAAATCGTTAGAGCCATTTTTGAGAAAATTAAAATTTTCGAAAAATGTTCCATGTAAAGGGTAGTCTGGGGTGGAGGGATTTTCTTGAAAATCTTCGTGTCGCATCTCTGGAAGATACTGAACGCAAATACCAAGTTTGGTGTTTATCCGACTGTTAGTTTTTGAGTTATGCTGTTCACAGACACACACACACACAGACACACACACACACAGACACACACACAGACACACACACACAGACACACACACGGACATGTTTCCAAAAATGCTTTTTTTGGATTCAGGAGGTCTCAAAACATGTATTTCCGGTGAAATCTCGGTATCGAATTTTTGGGTGGAATGCAATACTTCCCCTACTTACTATACGTAGTAGAGAAAGTAAAAAATGAATAACGAAGTTGAGAAAAAGTATAAGTATTGGAAAATTTAAGGGAATAACAAGCAATATCTCGCAAACGCTTCACTCAACAAAAGAAATGTATATGACATAAGTTGTGTATTTTAACGCTATCTACATTTTTCGCGCAGTAAAATTTTGTCTATCTCTTATGGTTTACCAGTTATGAAAAAGTCGTTCATAATGAAGAATACTTTTGGAGACATTCCCAGAAAATTCGAGATATACATTTTATTTGCCATGACAATATCTTAAACATATGATATTTTAATCAAAATCGTTAGAGCCGTTTTTGAGAAAATTAAAATGTTCGAAAAATGTTCCATGTAAAGGTTAGTCTGGGTTGGGGGGATTTTCTTGAAAACCTTCGTGTCGCATCTCTGAAAGATACTGAACCTAAATACCAAGTTTGGTGTTTATCCGACTCTTCGTTTTTGAGTTATGCTGTTCACAGACACACAGACACACAGACAGACACACACACGGACATGTTTCCAAAATTGCTTTTTTTGGATTCAGTGAGTCTCAAAACATGTATTTCCGGTGAAATCTGGGTATCGAAATTTTGGGTGGAATACAATACTTCCGCTACTTACTATACGTAGTAGAGAAAGTAAAAAAAATCTGATGTGTTACACCCACATGACTTTCTCTACTCTTGTACAATCTATTTTTACAAACGCCTATTCTCCATATGCTTCATGTTAATAGAGATATCGAGATGTCAATCTTATTGGTAATTTTCTAGTAGATGCAAGGGGAATATGGTAGCTTTTAAGCGATAGTCAAAAGTTTTAACGCTGGTTGCTATGTGGCGCATTCCATTCTCTTTGCATATCCAGGACAAAAAAAATCTGATGTGTTACACTCACATGACTTTCTCTACTCTTGTACAATCTAATTTTACAAACGCCTATTCTCCATATGCTTCATGTTAATCGAGATATCGAGATGTCAATCTTATTGGTAATTTTCTTGTAGATGCAAGGGAAATATGGTAGCTTTTAAGCGATAGTCAAATATTTTAACGCTGGTTGCTATGTGGCGCATTCCATTCTCTTTGCATGTCCAGGACATAAAAAAATTGAATAACGCATTTGAGAAAAAGTAAAGTATTGGAAAATTTAAGGAAATAACAAGCAATATCTCGAAAACGGTTCACTCAACAAAAGAAATGTATATGACATAAGTTGTGTATTTTAACGCGATCTACATTTTTTGTGTAGTAAAATTTTGTCTATCTCTTATGGTTTACCAGTTATGCAAAAGTCGTTCACAATGAAGAATACTTTTGGAGACATTCCCAGAAAATTCGAGATATACATTTCATTTCTCATGACATTATCTTAAACATATGATATTTTCATCAAAATCGTTAGAGCCATTTTTGAGAAAATTAAAATTTTCGAAAAATGTTCCATGTAAAGGGTAATCTGGGGTGGGGGAATTTTCTTGAAAACCTTCGTGTCGCATCTCTGGAAGATACTGAACCTAAATACCGAGTTTGGTGCTTATCCGACTGTTCGTTTTTGAGTTATGCTGTTCACAGACACACAGACACACACACACACACACACAGACACACACACAGAGACACACACGGAAATGTTTCCAAAAATGCTTTTTTTGGATTCAGGAGGTCTCAAAACACGTATTTCCGGCGAAATCTCGGTATCGAATTTTTGGGTGGAATGCAATACTTCCCCTACTTACTATACGTAGTAGAGAAAGTAAAAATGAATAACGAATTTGAGAAAAAGTATAAGTATTGGAAAATTTAAGGAAATAACAAGCAATATCTCGAAAACGGTTCACTCAACAAAAGAAATGTATATGACATAAGTTGTGTATTTTAACGCTATCTACATTTTTTGTGTAGTAAATTTTTGTCTATCTCTTATGGTTTACCAGTTATGCAAAAGTCGTTCACAATGAAGAATACATTTGGAGACATTCCCAGAAAATTCGAGATATACATTTCATTTCTCATGACATTATCTTAAACATATGATATTTTAATCAAAATCGTTAGAGCCATGTTTGAGAAAATTAAAATTTTCGAAAAATGTTCCATGTAAAGGGTAGTCTGGGGTCGGGGGATTTTCTTGAAAACCTTCGTGTCGCATCTCTGGAACATACTGAACCTAAATATCAAGTTAGGTGTTTATCCGACTGTTCGTTTTTGAGTTATGTTGTTCACAGACACACACACACACACAGACACACACACACACACACACAGACACACACGCGGACATATTTCCAAAAATGCTTTTTTTGGATTCAGGAGGTGTCAAAACATGTATTTCCGGTGAAATCTCGGTATCGAATTTTTGGGTGGAATGCAATACTTCCCCTACTTACTATACGTAGTAGAGAAAGTAAAAAAACGCTGCCGCGTTAGTAAAAAGGGAAGCAATTGGGTATTGTAGCTAACTGTTATACGCTGTCGTAATAGAATAGCGCGAAATAGCGAATAAATGCAATAAAACTGAATAATAACAGCGAAACAGTAAATAAATGCAACAAAACAAATCATAACGTAAATAAATGTAATGGAACTGAATAATAACTGCTAAACAGTAAATAAATGCAATAAAACGAATAATAACAGCGAAACAGTAAATAAATACAATAAAACGAATAATAACAACGAAACAGTAAATAAATGCAATGAAACTGAATAATAATCTCGAAACAGTAAATAAATGCAATAAAACGAATAATAACAACGAAACAGTAAATAAATGCAATAAAACGAATAATAACAGCGAAGCAGTAAATAAATGCAATGAAACTGAATAATAACCGCGAAACAGTAAATAAATGCAATGAAACTGAATAATAACTGCGAAACAGTAAATAAATGCAATAAAACTGAATAATAACTGCGAAACAGTAAATAAATGTGATGAAACTGAATAATAACCGCAAAACAGTAAATAAATGCAATAAAACGAATAATAACAGCGAAACAGTTAATAAATGCAATGAAACTGAATAATAACTGCGAAACAGTAAATAAATGCAATGAAACGAATAATAACAACGAAACAGTAAATAAATGCAATGAAACTGAATAATAACAGCGAAGCAGTAAATAAATGCAATAAAACGAATAATAACAACGAAACAGTAAATAAATGCAATGAAACTGAATAATAACCGCGAAACAGTAAATAAATGCAATAAAACGAATAATAACAACGAAACAGTAAATAAATGCAATGAAACTGAATAATAACTGCGAAACAGTAAATAAATGCAATGAAACGAATAATGACAACGAAACAGTAAATAAATGCAATGAAACTGAATAATAACCGCGAAACAGTACATAAATGCAATAAAACGAATAATAACAACGAAACAGTAAATAAATGCAATAAAACTGAATAATAACTGCGAAACAGTAAATAAATGCAATGAAACTGAATAATAATCGCGAAACAGTAGGTAAATAAATGCAATAAAACGAATAATAACAACGAAACAGTAAATAAATGCAATGAAACTGAATAATAACCGCGAAACAGTAAATAAATGCAATAAAACGAATAATAACAACGAAACAGTAAATAAATGCAATAAAACGAATAATAACAGCGAAGCAGTAAATAAATGCAATGAAACTGAATAATAACTGCGAAACAGTAAATAAATGCAATGAAACTGTATAATAACAACGAAACAGTAAATAAATGCAATGAAACTGAATAATAACCGTGAAACAGTAAATAAATGCAATAAAACGAATAATAACAACGAAACAGTAAATAAATGCCATAAAACGAATAATAACAGCGAAGCAGTAAATAAATACAATGAAACTGCATAATAACCGCGAAACAGTAAATAAATGCAATGAAACTGAATAATAACCGCGAAACAGTAAATAAATGCAATGAAACTGAATAATAACCGCGAAACAGTAAATAAATGCGTTGAAACTGAATAATAACCGCGAAACAGTAAATAAATGTAATGAAACTGAATAGCAACCGCGAAGCAGTAAATAAATGGAATAAAACTGAATAATAACCGCGAAACAGTAAACAAATGCAATAAAACTGAATAATAACTGCGAAGCAGTAAATAAATGCAATAAAACTGAATAATAACAGCGAAACAGTCAATAAATGCAATAAAACTGAATAATAACTGCGAAACAGTAAATAAATGCAATAAAACTGAATAATAACAGCGAAACAGTAAATAAATGTTGTTATTGTCTGATGCTTGGCATTTAGTAATGAAGTCATTAGCGCTCATGCACTAGTTAACAAATGTAATACAACGGAATAATTACCGTTAACAATAAACAAATGCAATACAACCATTTTTTACTGCCGCTGAACAGTAAACAAATGTCATAGAACTAAATAATTTCTCGTGTAACAGTAATTACGACGACTGCCAACCCCACAAGTTGTTGGGACAGCGTCATTATTTAAGATCTCATTCTCCGCAACGAGCGTAAGTTGTTCATGTTGATTGGTGGCTGCTCACAAAATCACGCCAGAATACATAATCGGAAGTGCTTAAACAACGTTGGGGCACTTCAAAGCCAAATGCCATACATTCGCGGAATTTTAGCGATGTTTGTTCCTACAGGGTAGCCTGCCTGACGTTGGGAGGCACCAGGACCCTCTGGATATTAGTTGTTTCTAGAGGATCCTGGCAGCACCCACATGACACGTCGACCTATGGAGCAACATTACCCAAGTAAACAGTGTTTAATCTACATAAATAGTAAAAACAGTTAAATGTCTTATGTTTGTGAGATTACAGTTTTATAAATTATAAACATAATTTGATTAAATTACATTTTAGTTAAAACCAACAATAAAATTATATAAAGAAGCTGTTAAAGGAACTAAGGGATTTAGAAATCAAATTATAGTTATAGGATAGATTAACAATTATTAGGCTCTGCCTCCTTAAACCGATGAATAAACGAACTGAACTTCTGAACACTTATTTATAGGAGACGAAGGATTTGACAAAATTACTTTTTTTCTGTATGAAACATAAACTATTATAGTTCACATGTTACAAAATAACATTATGTAACTCGTTGATCTTGGCTGCACTCGTTAAATTAATCGCTTTATTTCTGTAGCTTGTATCCTAAATAACTATTCCTTCTCTCAAAAATAACGATTCTTATTGTGATCTGTAGCAAAAATGAATAAGGAAAGCATATAAAGGTTGTAATTTTAAGTGTGTGATAGACTACAATATGAACAATGGCTCCCTTCAGATTGTATATACGTATATCATAACATAGAGATTGATAATTTTATATCACTTTGGCTACACAAATAGTGCAGGTTTTAATGCTCCTATAAATAAACCTTTTGGTATATATCCATATTTTATTTCAAGCATTAATTTGTACATCACAATGTTTTTTCTCATAAACGAAAACTCATTTTTACTTCGTCCTCTATGATGAAGAAAGGAAACATAAGGCTTGTAAAGAGATAGCCCATGCATAGCCAAATAACTTCAACAGAGCATCATCAAAAGAGAAAAGATTGTTGCTCATCACCTTAATGTAAGGAAACATGTTAATGAGTCAGTTGGGCATGTATTGACAATTACAAATGAGAAATGTTCCCTCACTCACCTTAGAGTCTCGACATGAATACACCTGACTGTAACATTTCTCTAAACTAAGGAATCCACTCTGAAATGAGTATTTAACATGTTAAATAGCTTGAGTGCAGCAATAATGTCACGTATCCATTAATTAAACTTTAGAAGAGTAATAATTAGCAAGCATTCAACAGCTATCATAGTGTTGGAAAGCTGTCACTGAATCCAAAGGCGATTTCTCCACATTGACATAACCATATTTAAAAAAGAAGTTGCATGGCAATCAAGGGACCTTATGCTTTATTTGTGGGCTCACTTTCATACATTGGTTAATCTTATACAGATAAGCAAATGACATCTGCAGAAAATCACTAATATTACAAAGAAAATCTTTTAGAGCTAAGTTGAATTTTAAAATGCTAAAATTACAAGTATACACCCTCTCTTATTAAGCCATTGCAAAATAATATTTCTTTGAAAAACATTCTTAAATAGTCAAGAATTTAAGTACTGGATTTGTTATTAAACCAATTACTGTTACAATAAACATGTGTTAATTATAATTTTTGAACCAGAAGTGTTAAAGAGAAAGAAAGACTTACAAACTGTGTACCATATATTATCTGATACCTTTTTGAATTAAATGACTATGATGTGCTTAATGTAGTAGGTTGCGTTAACATATGTATTATGCGGTCCAAACCTCTTGGCGTTTCAGGCGTGTCCACTAATACGGCACCAGCGAATAGCAGCAGTGCGGCATTGCCTCATACGGACAGTACAGCTCGCCGCTGGTAGAACTCTAATTGAAATATCATATGCGCGCACGCGTATTTCATATTTCAGAAAAGCAACAAGTAGTTAGGATAAAAGACGACACTTAAAAAAAATAATTCGTATTTTTACACCCAATGGTTCGTCATTAATTTATAGTTTATCTTTCGTGATGTTTAAGCGGAGGCTTATAGTCCTAGTCATGCGTGTAATAGTAATAAATCTATTGCTGTCCTAGTTACTTTATATATTGTTATGTAATAGACAAAATTATCGCTTATTAATGTGCAATTCTCCATGTCCTAAATAAATTAAGAAACAGTTATTCCACGAGGTTTCCTAATACAGTTACAAGCTCGTAATGAAAATCCTTTCGAAGACCTCTAGCGCAGCTCACAGAATAATACCATTGGCAAACCAATAATTAAGTGTAGTTTCATGGTTATTATGCTTACTTCTGCTTGATGCAGAGTCCTGGAATCAAGCACGTATCCGAATTGAATTGAGTTTTATTTATGGACGCTCTTTAACTACTGTGGTCCTTAGCGTCCCATTCTATATTGGGCGTGAAAGACCGGTGACTTCGCTCAGAGACCTCTTTACCAGGCTTGAGGTTCTTTTACGTGCCGTAAATCTACGACAAGGGACTACCGGCTTTACTTCCCTTCCGAAGGAAGCCATGCTAAGGATTTTTACGCCCGAGAAAAATCCATCGCCCTCCGCCGGGTTTGAACCCGCGACCTTGGTAACTAGAGGCTAGCACGGTAGCACTAGTCCACGGAGGACGCCAGCACGTATTCGTTACGTGAGAAGAGCGTTTTATGCTTTTTAGAATATTCAGCACCTCGTTACTTGGAATATACTACCACATAAATTAATAATAATAATAATAATAATAATTAATAATAATAATAATCCATATAAAGCATAAGCCAGCAGAACTTTAATCCGCAAGTGCTATCACGTTCTCGAGGAAGCATCAACAATGGAATTCATTACACCATTGACGCGATAGCTCAAGGTTAAAACAAACACTGATAAAGCAAAAACACTGGTGTACCTTTTATAGCACGCTTATGACTCAGTTGTGAATTATCTGTGGTGTACTCACTTCTTACAGTGATAGGTTTGTCCTAGCGTTTAAAGTAAACTCTCTCATAAAAATGTCCCTTAGTAAGCCCTGTAGTACCAGCGGATATAGCAGTTAAGACTGCTGTCTTCAGTGTGTATAATTTCTTTAAAAAGTATGCCTACGAAGAAAACCGCAGAAATCTTAACTTGTCGAAATGTCAAGAACTTACGGTTGAGGCGTGCTCATTAAGTACATCAACTGTTTCACGTATGTGTAAGGAAGCAAATTATTTACATCGCCGAGAAAGTATATACGCTTACCTAAGAGAGTGACAAACCTGGACGATCGAATAAGATGTATGGAGCAGTGTTTTTTGATTTTATGATTATCGAGGGCGATGAGGGTATTTAGTTAGCTGTGCCAGTTGAATAATAAAGGACGCACATAAAGGTATGTTTTTTATTTCTCTATTTGTGTATTACATTATCGTGTCTCTTCTTGTGGTGTTTAAGTGAACGTTGCGATAGTATTTATAACAAACGCGTAACGTTCTGACGAAGCGAAGTGAAGTTTGTCAACCGCGCGGCCACTCCGTATTGGCTGTCACGAAGCGTAAAGAGATTTGGACCGCGCTGTAGCTACATATTTGCTATAGTTGGAAGGCCCACACCAACTATATATTTTTAAAGTATAATTAGGTTCAAATAAATATGTAGAGATCATTCTTTACTAGAAATTAGAAAAAAATATTCTAAATAATTTTATATCACCTTTTCCTTGTCTTTTAAAATGATACCTACTTTATTTTAAATGCAACATCTGTACTTGTTTTATATAATCTAGTAATACTTCTGTTCAGTTTCTCATAAATATATGGCTTGATAATAATCTAAGTTCAGCTAAATATGTTTGGAAGCATTGCTTTGTTTTAAAATTCACATGCGTGAGAACATAATTAAATGATTGTTTATGTAATTTCATTTCTCTTTATTGTATGTAAAGCACAAAAGGAGTTATATAATGCCGAACTATTAACAAACCTGTATGAAAAAGTTTTAATTGAGTAGAGTTTTTTCAAAATTCGTTAAGTGCAATGTATTGAATTCTTCAGGAAATGCATGTTTTTATTTTTAACTAGACATTAGAATAGCTTAATATTTTCTCCAGTATTATATCTTACAAGTTTCAGTTTTGTTCTTTATTTGTATGTAACTAATTATTTATTTATTATTACAATAGTTCCTATGCATACATTAGTTTTACAGTTTATTATTGGCTGCATTATTACTTATTTCCTACTAAACACCTATTTATAATTGTTTTTTAATTTCATTTTGTCAGCTTCATTGAGGATATATATAATAATTAACAAAAACACAACACAAAATGAATAATATGTTAACACGCAATGGTTTATCTTTAATAGTGTACATAATACCTACAATTATATAAGCTACTAAAGTCATGTATAATTTATAGAATACTGAGCATTTGTAACCTGATATCTAGACTTGGTCAGATTTATAGTCCTCCCCTAGAACATCTTTGTAGATTGCAATTGCAACGTCTGGTACCTCAAAATACTTTAATAGTGCAGAAATGTCCTTCTTTTCTTTACTAACCATGTTTTACTTTGGTACAACAATGGATGATAATAGTGCTGGATGGCATTCATTTCTCTTAAGAACTTTAACTTCAACAGTATCTCCGAAGTATGTGCCTTTCACTGATACATTAACTTTGTTTTTTATTTTCTTGTATGCGATGGCACACTGCTATTCATTTTGAATAGTAACCTAGGTTTTAGAACTTCTTTTGCACTTTCCTTTAGGTTTTTAATTTCCCAATCTTTGTTGAGTATTTTCAGGGTACAGCGTTCTTTCATATAATATTCTCTAGGAGACCAGATGCTTTTCCTTTTTTCTGTACGATTTCTCAATTCTATCAAAAACTTGGTCTGAAGCCAAATAGCTATGTCCCCAGAATGGAAAGAAATGAATATTCTTGAAGCTCCTTTCCAAGAATGCTGTAGGTGTCGCCATTATGTAAATATTTTTATTCTGACTGCTGCAGAAGTTGGAGAATAGATGTATAGTGGTGGGACCATAACATGACAGTTTCTTCTCTAAGTCAAAAAGAAAATCCAGCAAAGCTGAAGCAACCAGCTACATATAGAAAGCAATATTTTCATTTTTTTCCTCATTAGCATGGATCATAACACATATTGTATAGCTATACCTGCCTAGCTTAGAAAATTTCCCTCACTGACAGTTTTGGAAGTGGCTAATTTTGCTGCACATTTAAGGCAATCTTAATGACACCTGGATTTTCTTCTTTCATTATTCTATAAAACTGCTTTGCATGAAGCTTGTGTAATCTGTGACTAGCTCTTAATTAATTTGTCTTCTCCAAAAGCTTCTTTGATTTTATTTTTATTTCCACACTAACAAATACAAGCAGAGTATGTACTAGTGTGGGGCGTCCAAAATTATAAATTGAAATATTAATAAAATACGTTCTTGTATTTTGATAAAGAGCATTGTTTGAGTCCAAAATTTCTCCTTTCTTAGCAGAATTTTTTCCACATCTTATTGATTGAGTTCTGAAGGTAATATACCCTCTTATACTTACACCTGCCATGATGACTCTCCCTATATTTGCATTTCTTTATGTCGTTCATAATGGTAATAATTAAATGCTATAATCCTTCCTGTCCTGTTTCTGCCTCACTTTTCCTTTGGAAATTTCCTTTCTTTATGAAACCTGCTTGCTAGGTTGGATAATCTATCTTTTGACATACCAGAAATTCTTTGAAATGTAGCAGCACAGACTGACACTACCTTGTCGCTTTTCTTCCGAATGCTATATTTTACTGAAACTGTTATCTTCCTTTTTGCTTTTTTATTGTTCACTGCTCTGTGCTTAGGTGAAGTAAACTTTAAGAGAAATTTATTTTGGTCTGTCTTGTTTAAAGATGTCACATTATGATGATTGTCAATATCTTTGTAGCATAGTGCAGCAGCTTTGCATTGTTTCTTTCGTTTTTAGCTTTTGTATTTGAAACTGCAAGTTTATGATGGCATTTAATATTAAGGTTCTTTATACCTCTGTTGATTTGCTTTTCAAGAATCCCTCCTTGTCTTCTGCCAGCTGAAGATTCTTTTACCTGTTCACCATATTCAGAATCACCATCCATTCTGATTTATCTTGAAATATTGTTGGTAACTTCTGTAAAAGTAACCCAGAAATATGCTGACGACAATGAAGTATGATTGGAGAATTATAAGCAGCCAATATAAGAACAAACATTGTTACAATAATGAGCAACACAGCCAGCAATTGTTTGCTTCTATTATTGCCAACTGCTCAATTGAAATGAAAGTAAAGAAAACTTAATTGCATTTGTAGACTTTTGCCTTAACTCTCAGAGTGCATATATCAATTCATGCTAAAACACCTTGAATTGGCCTGCTTGTATACACAGAATTTATGGACTTTTGCTAAAACCTGATTGACAGGACGATGTATAATGTCAAAATAACAATGTAACGATGCATAAACTCAATTTTGAAAAAAGAATTGCATTTATGAAGTTTTAAAACACACTCCTCAATTCCTGTTATTAAGTTAACAAAGACATTCAGGTGGTGACAGTCTATCTAAGGATGGACAGAAACTTATGTCACTTATTTAAAGAAAGTGAAATAAGTTTTCTGAAAACACAGATCTCCCTGCAGAGCGAATTCATCTACAGTCTTCCAATCTTGGAAGATGATAATATTTGCTTTTATAGATCTAAGGGAAGCCATTGGGTAAAACATATAGTACTCACAACTGTATGAACTACCGCTTTCTTTAGACTAAGATGATGCAATATGGCTATCAGCTAAATACAATGAGCTACATCACCAATGAAGTAGTCTTTCTCTTTAATTAGCCACAAAGGAATGTGACTAGAGGAAAGTCATATGGGAATATTTTCTATCCTAAAGGTCTGCATCATCATTAGGCCAGCACTTACTTTTGCCTGTCTCAGTGTTGGAGATGAAGCTACATGTTCCTCTCAGGACTGTTCTCATTATTGGTGGGCAGTAGACAACTTGCTTGCTTGAAGTACTCTTGAAACCTCTCTTTAATTTTGTTGTAGGCACCTTAGCCAGGGCAGGTTAATAACAGAATTATGTATCTATTACAACAGTTTTGAAATCAGCCACTTTTCTCCATGCAAAATTATATAAATTACTTAGTTGATTAAATCATATCTTGTACAAGACACAGCAATTTACTGAAATTCTGTAGAACAGAAATGAGTAGTAATAGTCCCGGATGAGCCAATTGGATTAACGATAATCCTGCCGCTAGGGGCGCTAGTGTCGCTAGTGTCGCTGCGATCGACGGCGGTAAGTTTGAAAAGCGCCATGAGCGGAAGGATTATCGTTATTGCAATTGGTTCATGCGGGACGAGCTAAAAGAATTGAGGATTAGGGAAAGATGAAGGAAAACAGGAAGTGACGTGGAGTGTTTTGATTGGTAAAAATAAGACGAAATGTGATTGTTTCGTTAATTCGGGTGGAAGATGAAGGAAGGAAGATAAAAGAGTATGGAGGGCACGTGATGGAGAGGAGTGGGGTGGCGAGGTGTTGTGTGTGCGGAGGTCGGGACTGAAAGAGGGAAAAGATGGCGAACGAGGGATAAAAAGTATAACAGAAAGTGACGTGTGAAGTTGTGATTGGTGGGAATAAGAAGTGATGTTATTGGTGGAAAGGAACAAATGAAAGTTGTTGATTGGTAAGAATAAGAGAGATTATGATTGGTGGAAAGAAAAAGGTGTGGGAGTGGGGTATGTTGGAGGTGATGGGAAAGGTAAGTTTTCCTAGCAACAAGATTTGCAAAAGCCTCTCCAGAACTCATCAGCAATTTTTGAGCGTTGGATGGTGGTTTTCTTGAGTGGATAGAGAGATGGGGCGATATGAGATGCGGTGGCGAAAATGGGAACTAAACAAGATGGTTGAGACAAGAGGTCTAAGGACGAGGAAATTTCGAGGTTAGTGGTCAACATGGCGGTCGCAAGAGGTGGGGGCAAGGAGACGCGGTGGTGAGAATGGGAACTAAAAGAAGATGGGGGTAGCAAGAGCTTAGAAGAGCAGATTTTGAGGTTAAAATAGTGGGAACTAAAAATGGCTGAGGGTCGGCGACAAGGAGATGCGGTGGCCAACGTGAGAACTAAACAAGATGGCGGACGCAAGAGGAGGGTAAGGAGATTTGAGGTTAAGATTTTTAGGTTAAAACAGGGCGTAAGCATGGGAACGAAATCCAAGATGGCGAAGGCAATGGTGTGGACGAGGAGATGTGAGGCGCGGTGGCGAAAATGGGAACTAAACAAGATGACGAAGACAAAAAAGTGTAAGGACGAGGAGATTTCGAGGTTAGTGGTGAACATGGCGGTCGCAAGAGGTGGTGGGCAAGGAGATTTGAGGTTAAGATTTTTATGTTAAAACAGGACGTAAGAAGGGGAATTAAATCCAAGATGGCGGAGGCAAGGGTGGGACGAGGAGATGTGAGGCGCGGTGGTAAAAATGGGAATTAAATAAGATGGCGGAGGCATGAAGTTGAGGTTAAAAATATGAGGTAAACGCGGAGAACTTAAACAAAGATGGCGGTGACGTGGTGGTGAAAATGGGAACTAAACAAAATGGCGGAGGCAAGAAGTGGAGGGACGAAGAGCTTTGAGGTTAGGGTCAACATGCGAAAGATGTCGAACGCAACAGATGGTGACGAGGAGATAGAATTGAGGATTAGGGAACGATGAAGGAAAAACAGGAAGTGACGTGGAGGGTTTTGATTGGTAAAAATAAGACGAAATGTGACTGGTTCGTTAATTGGGGTGGAAGATGAAGGAAGGAAGATAAAAGAGTATGGAGGACACGTGATGGAGAGGAGCGGAGCGGCGAGGTGTTGTCTGAGCGGAGGTCGGGACTGAAAGAGGGAAAAGATGGCGAACGAGGGATAAAAAGTATAACAGAAAGTGACGTGTGAAGTTGTGATTGGTGGGGATAAGAAGTGATGTTATTGGTGGAAAGTAACAACTGAAAGTTGTTGATTGGTAAGAATAAGAGAGATTATGATTGGTGGAAAGAAAAAGGTGTGGGAGTGGGGTATGTTGGAGGTGATGGGAAAGGTAAGTTTTCCTAGCAACAAGATTTGCAAAAGCCTCTCCAGAACTCATCAGCAATTATTGAACGTTGGATGGTGGTTTTCTTGAGTGGATAGAGAGATGGGGCGATATGAGACGCGGTGGCGAAAATGGGAACTAAACAAGATGGCGGTGACAAGAGGTCTAAGGACGAGGAAATTTCGAGGTTAGTGGTCAACATGGCGGTCGCAAGAGGTGGGGGCAAGGAGACGCGGTGGTGAGAATGGGAACTAAAAGAAGATGGCGGAAGCAAGAGCTTAGAAGAGCAGATTTTGAGGTTAAAATAGTGGGAACTAAAAATGGCGGAGGGTTGGCGACAAGGAGATGCGGTGAGAACTAAACAAGATGGCGGACGCAAGAGGAGGGTAAGGAGATTTGAGGTTACAGTACCAAAACACGAAAGGATATATTCCTACGCCAAGCAGGCTCGAAAAATAATTATGCGTGTGGTACTTACCCCTTACTGGTGTTGATGCGTCACCAAAAGCGCAGCAGCTTCACGCGACGCGAAAAAATAAAAGCAAACTGTTTTTGAAAATGCTTAACCAGCTTTAAGATCAACCAACATCACTACGCACTGATATACCTAGGTTTTTAAAGCGGTACAGACGCCCTTTGCACAGACGTAATTTAACTATACCAAAAACCTGGTACTGGACCATCGTAATGGTCGCTAGCGTACGTAGGAGCAGGGTTCTCATAGCCGGTCGAAAGCGGTCAAAACAGTGTACGACGTAGGTGTTCACAGTAGCAACTGTCGAGTGAACCGTCGAGGTGTGAATGAACGAGATCCGTTCTTGCCGGTAATCTGGTTCGGACATGTGAGGAGCGGTGGCAAAAATGGGAACTAAACAAGATGGCGGAGACAAGAAGTGAAGAACGAGGGGATTTGAGGTTAGTGGTCAATATGGCAGACGCAAGAGTGGTAATCAGCAGTCGATGTGCGTCACGATATGCCCGCTGCGATTAAAGAGCTGCAAACTGCGCGATAACTTGAAAAATATTGCCCGGCGTGACGCATTGCGCGGCGCGCGTTTGCCGTAAACCGCTACAGTTGCCATACTTATATTATCCGCCTTTTTTTTCTTTTTTTTTCTATTTTTTCCTTTTTTTTAAATAACTAGTTTTTCGGGGTTTTCTCTGGTTGGTAGATGAGTGCAAGCTCTTTATGCTTTTTCATAGGTTTTCCCTGGTTGGTAGGCGTTTGCTGTAGTGGTTGACGAAGCCCTTTCTAATTTTCGAGGTTTTTCAGGTTTTTCGTGGTTGTCCCTGTCCGGTAGGCAAATGATGAAGTTTTCCCTTGTCGGCGCACGGATACTAGGCACATACTCGCACACACACATTTAATAGTAGCGATACCGCTTGATAAGGCACAAATTGCACGTTGTTTGTTAGGGCAATGCGTGTTGAAAGTTGGCACACTGGGAAGTTGGTTCGCACAAAATCCACACAATGACAAAATTGAAAATGTATATATATTTTAACACAAACGTGGCAGTGCAAAAGAAAATAAAAATTAAATAGGCACACACACACACTATAATAGTAGCGTATAAAAAATTTAACAAACAAAATCCACACAATGACAAAATTGAAAATGTATATATATTTTAACACAAAAGTGTGCAGTGCAAAAGAAAATAAAAATTAAATAGGCACACACACACACATTTAATAGTAGCGATACCGTTTGATAAGGCACAAATTGCACGTTGTTTGTTAGGGCAATGCATGTTGAAAGTTGGCACACTGGGAAGTTGGTTCGCACAAAATCCACACAATGACAAAATTGAAAATGTATATATATTTTAACACAAAAGTGTGCAGTGCAAAAGAAAATAAAAATTAAATAGGCACACACACAAACACACACACATGTAATAGTAGCGATACCGCTTGATAAGGCACAAATTGCACGTTGTTTGTTAGGGCAATGCATGTTGAAAGTTGCTACACCGGGAAGCTGGTTCGCGCTGTGGTCAACCGACTACTTCGTCAGCAACCGTTTACACGGTCAGTTTTCATGCTATCGTGCAGTTTGCACGACGCGTACAGCACGTGCTTTCCCCGTATGATCGCCAAACCCGTCACAGCTGTCATAGCTTGTCGGCTTATTTGATGTTCATATTCCTTTTCAACGCATTTCGTTTAGAGGTATTGTTTATTTGTTTTTCATGGCAATACGTTTTTGGCATAAGTTTTTTGCATTAATTTTATATAATGGATTGCGAAAATGGAAGTTTCTATTTGTATTTATGACAACTATGAAAATACAAGAAGGACAGGCTTTTTCCACCTACCATGCTGTTGCTGATGGTGCGCTGGGCGGCCATATTCGACAGGGTGCGGTTGGCGGCCATATTCGACAGTTTATTGCAATGCGTGCAACAAGGGCACACAGCCACTTGTTGCTCGCGTCGAAAGTTTGTGCGTGATTTTTCTCAGATTTTATGCACCGCACATCACAAAATCACTACACACGCCACTGATAGTTTTAAATATTTGACACTGATGTTGAAGTTGTGGCGGGGCACTGTTTTTAACTCCACACGCACTTAATAAATCACATAGCCGTGCGGAAATACTTAACTTTCAGCGAAAAGCGCTAGTGGGGAGTGCAAGCTCAACCACTATTAGCAACATGTAGCAAGCGTTATAGTTCTGCTCGCGTTAGTCTTTTCTCCTACGATGTCGTTGGTGATGGTGCGGTTGGCGGCCATATTTGACAGTTTATTGCAATGCGTGCAACAAGGGCACACATCCACTTGTTGCTCGCGTGGAAAGTTTGTGCGTGATTTTTCTCAGATTTTATACACAGCACAACACAAAATCACTACACACGACACTGATAGTTTTAAATATTTGACACTGATGTTGAAGTTGTGGCGGGGCACTGTTTTTAACTGCACACGCACTTAATAAATCACATAGCCGTGCGGAAATACTTAACCTTCCGCGAAAAGCCCTAGTGAGAGTGCAGGCTCAACCACTATTAGCAACATGTAGCAAGCGTTATAGTTCTGCTCACGTTAGTATCGGAGAAAACAGTAAAAAGAACGATTCTCATGTGCAGCGGAAGCAGCAGTACGTGAATGACCGTGTGCTGATGAAGCAGTCGATGTGTGTTACAATATGGCAGCCGCGGTTAAAGAACTGCAAACTGCGCGATAACTCGAAAAGACCGTGAGAACGGCTGCTGATAAAGCAGCCGCGTTTAAAGAGTTGCAAACTGCACGATAACTTTAAAAAAATGGCCGTGCGAACGGATGCTCATCAGCGAGAAAATGTTTTAAATGCGGTTTTATGGTCGATGGTAGGGAAAAGTGCAGCGGTGGATGGATGGTGTGACCGGAAGTGCACCGGAAATGACTGCGATTACAACTTGGCAAGTTGTGGCGAAATAAGGCGACAGGATTTTTAATGAGGCATTTAACTCGACGCGCATGCTAAAACTGCGGTTGCAAATTCAAATGCTGTACGCTTCAATTGTAATATAACTTTGTTTCTATATCTGAATGTCAATATATTCAGTGCTTTGGGGCTGTATGGATTGTTACTTTTACTTAGAACTGCTTTAAATTCTTGTTTCATTTCCTTTAACTTTTGGTAATGCAAACAATAATTACTCTGGGGGAATGCTTTATTTCTGATACATTCTATAACGGGCCAGGCATTTTACTTTTCTAGTTTTCTTTTTTACTTTCTCTACTACGTATAGTAAGTAGGGGAAGTATTGTATTCCACCCAAAAATTCGATACCGAGATTTCACCGGAAATACATGTTTTGAGACCCCCTGGATCCAAAAAAATGCATTTTTTTCAAACATGTCCGTGTGTGTGTCTGTGAACGGCATAACTCAGAAACGAACAGTCGGATAAGCACCAAACTTGGTATTTAGGTTCAGTATCTTCCAGAGATGCGACACGAATGTTTCCAAGAAAATCCCCCACCCCAGACAACCCCTTACATGGAACATTTTTCGAAAATTTTAATTTTCTCAAAAATGGTTCTAACGATTTTGATTAAAATATCCTATGTTCAAGATATTTTCAAGACAAATGAAATGTATATCTCGAATTTTCTGGGAATGTCTCCAAAAGTATTCTTATTGTGAACGACTTTTGCATAAGTGGTAAACCATAAGAGATATACAAACTTTTACTACACAAAAAATGTAGATCGCGTTAAAATACACAGTTTATGTCATATACATTTTTTTTGTTGAGTGAACCATTTTCGAGATATTGCTTGTTATTCCCTTAAATGTTTAAATACTTATTTTCTCAAATGGGAATTCGTTATTCAGTTTTTGTCTTGTATATGCAAAGAGTATTAATCTGAGGCAAAGAGAATGGTGATGCACATAGCAACCTGTTATTAAGAGATATGTATATGCTTAAAGGCTACTGTATTTCTATATTGCCCTTGTAAATACAAAACAAGGGGAACATAGTACGCCTTAAGCGACAGTCATATATTTTTAGAACTGGTCGCTATGTGTAAAATGTAATTCTCTTTGCATGTCAAAAGATCGTTTCTGCAAATGTTTATCTTGATTAATATGAAATAGATGGAGAATAAGAGTTTCAAAAAGTAGTTTGTACAAGAGTAGATAAAGTCATGTGAGTGTTACACATTAGATTTTTTTAGTAATTGTGACATTTTATGTATCGACTACTTCTAGATCGGCCTTGCAAGGACATTGCAAATGACATGTATTGTTTAATTCATTTCCGTCATAAACCGTAAGGAACTGAAAAATAATAAAAATAAAATCAAGTCAGCATTAGCAAGATACCTTATCACTCACACCTTGAATACAGAGGAGGATTTCATTCATTCAAAAAAATAATGGTACTACTAATTTTACTCCAAAACTTAATGCAGTTTTGTAAATACTAAATATAAATATTTTAAATGTAAATAACATTAGTTTATAAGTTTTAGTAACTGACACTCTACATAAGAGTTACGATTCGTGTTCACAAATGTGCACAATGTATGCAGTTTTGACGTAAACTGCATCCTAGATTATACCAGCCCTCTTAAGCTGACCTAACTCACTCTAGGCTCTGGAAATTGATATATTATGATATAAGAGACATTTTTGAGAAAATTAAAAATAACGAAAACTTTTGCATGTAAAGAGTAGTTTGAATTTGAGAGATTTTCTTCAAAACCTTCGTCTCGCACCCCTGAAAGGTCCTGAACTTAAATGCCAAGTTTCGTATTTAAACGAGTTTTCGTTTCCCAGTTGTACTGTTCACACACACACACACGCGCGGATCTTTGTCTAAAAATGTTTGGTTTTTTGGGTCAGGGAACCTCGAAACGGTGAAACCTCGACATAGAATTTTTGGGTGGGGTACAATACTTCCTTTACTTACTGTAAGTACATAGTAGAGAAAGCAAAAATAGAATTGCAAACTCTCAAACATTAAATTGAGTTTTATTTGTTTGTACACACAAAAGTTAGCAAGTCTATTAAACCAAGGCACAACTGTAAGTGTTCATGATGGAACTGCGTTAATGGCGTTAGAAACGGCAGATGTGAAACAAACACAAAACCTATGAAAAAGCAGAAAGAGCTTGCAGTCGTCTACCAACCAGAGAAAACCCCGAAAAACTAGTTAGAGATTTGTGAGCGTGTTTGTGTGTGTGTGTGTGTGTGAGCGCACTGAGCATGCGTCCGTAAACAGGGGTAAACCACGAAATAGGATAAAGGACTTAAGTTTAATTGTCTACCCACCAGGGAAAAGCACGAAAAAAAGAAAGAGTTTTGGCGACGGTTGCAGCAATCGCGTACCAACCAGGGAAAAAGCGATGTAAATGTAGAAAGAGTTTGCATTTGTCTACCAACCAGGAAAAACCCCGAAAAACAGTAAGAACTTCATCGTTTATTGGTTGGCTGCAAAAAGAATGTACAAGCAACTGCACCACAAAGTGTTTTACCGATGCTAAAAACAAAAAATAAGTTGCTTTTTTGTGAACGGCACATGGCTTGCCTTCACCGGTCCGAAGTGGTCCTCAATGTCTGCAAGGAGGCGTCCCACGGACGGTTGTCAATCCCTCGGGAGGACGGTGACGACCATGTCGGTGACGACGTAGCACACTGGATCTCCAATTTGCTTCAGGTGACAAAATAACACTAGGCACTTGTGTGCCGTGGTGTAAGCCGCAATCACGGCATTGGTAGCGTGGATCACCTTGAAGCTCTCCTCGGAGTTACCTCAACACCACGTACATGACCTGGTACGCCACGGGTACGCAGGTCTGCACTACCACTTCCTCGGCGTTGAGCAGGCCCAGCAGGCGAACGTACCGGTACACCAGCTAGCACGTGGACATGTTATCGCGCTGTGGTGTTGCGTGTGCGAGGTATGGAAACTCAAGGACGCAAAACATGCACGACCGAGGGTTAAAAAGTAGAACAAGTAGTGACGTGGAACGTTGTGATTGGTGAAAATAAGACGATCTCTGATAGGTGGACAAATTGAAATAATGTGATGTGATAGGCGAAAATAAAATCAAAGGTGATTGGATGAAAAATGACGAGAAGGAATTAGCGGTGAATTTGTGAACTAAGATGGCGAAGATTTTTTTTTAAAGAAAAAAAAGTCGGATAATATAAGTATGGCAACTTAACGGTTTACGGCAAACGCGCGCCGCGCAATGCGTCACGCCGGGCATCGGCAATAAAACAAAAATCATATTCAGCAAGATGCCCGGCGTGACGCATTGCGCGGCGCGCGTTTGCCGTAAACCGTTACAGTTGCCATACTTATATTATCCGTCTTTTTTTTAAAAAAAAAAATCTTCGCCATCTTAGTTCACAAATTCACCGCTAATTCCTTCTCGTAATTTTTCATCCAATCACCTTTGATTTTATTTTCGCCTATCACATCACGTTATTTCAATTTGTCCACCTATCAGAGATCGTCTTATTTTCACCAATCACAACGTTCCACGTCACTACTTGTTCTACTTTTTAACCCTCGGTCGTGCATGTTTTGCGTCCTTGAGTTTCCATACCTCGCACACGCAACACCGCAGCGCGATAACATGTCCACGTGCTAGCTGGTGTACCGGTACGATCGCCTGCTGGGCCTGCTCAACGCCGAGGAAGTGGTAGTGCAGACCTGCGTACCCGTGGCGTACCAGGTCATGTACGTGGTGTTGAGGTAACTCCGAGGAGAGCTTCAAGGTGATCCACGCTACCAATGCCGTGATTGCGGCTTACACCACGGCACACAAGTGCCTAGTGTTATTTTGTCACCTGAAGCGAATTGGAGATCCAGTGTGCTACTTCGTCACCGACATCGCCGTCACCGTCCTCCCGAGGGATTGGCAACCGTCCGTGGGACGCCTCCTTGCAGACATTGAGGACCACTTTGGACCGGTGAAGGCAAGCCATGTGCCGTTCACAAAAAAAGCAACTTATTTTTTGTTTTTAGCATCGGTAAAACACTTTGTGGTGCAGTTGCTTGTACATTCTTTTTGCAGCCAACCAATAAACGATGAAGTTCTTACTGTTTTTCGGGGTTTTTCCTGGTTGGTAGACAAATGCAAACTCTTTCTACTTTTACATGGCTTTTTCCCTGGTTGGTACGCGATTGCTGCAACCGTCGCCAAAGCTCTTTCTTTTTTTCGTGTTTTTCCCTGGTGGGTAGACAAATAAACTTAAGTCCTTTATCCTATTTCGTGGTTTACCCCTGTTTACGGACGCATGCTCAGTGCGCTCACACACACACACACACACGCTCACAAATCTCTAACTAGTTTTTCGGGGTTTTCTCTGGTTGGTAGACGACTGCAAGCTCTTTCTGCTTTTTCATAGGTTTTGTGTTTGTTTCACATCAGCCGTTTCTAACGCCATTAACGCAGTTGCATCATGAACACTTACAGTTGTGCCTTGGATTAATAGACTTGCTAACTTTTGTGTGTACAAACAAATAAAACTCAATTTAATGTTTGAGAGTTTGCAATTCTATTTTTGCTTTCTCTACTATGTACTTACAGTAAGTAAAGGAAGTATTGTACCCCACCCAAAAATTCTATGTCGAGGTTTCACCGTTTCGAGGTTCCCTGACCCCAAAAAACCAAACATTTTTAGACAAAGATCCGCGCGTGTGTGTGTGTGTGTGAACAGTACAACTGGGAAACGAAAACTCGTTTAAATACGAAACTTGGCATTTAAGTTCAGGACCTTTCAGGGGTGCGAGAGGAAGGTTTTGAAGAAAATCTCTCAAATTCAAACCACTCTTTACATGCAAAAGTTTTCGTTATTTTTAATTTTCTCAAAAATGTCTCTTATATCATAATATATCAATTTTCAGAGCCTATAGTGAGTTAGGTCAGCTTAAGAGAGCTGGTATAATCTAGGATGCAGTTTACGTCAAAACTGCATACATTGTGCACTTTTGTGAACACGAATCGTAACTCTTATGTAGAGTGTCAGTTACTAAAACTTATAAACTAATGTTATTTACATTTAAAATATTTATATTTAGTATTTACAAAACTGCATTAAGTTTTGGAGTAAAATTAGTAGTACCATTATTTTTTTTGAATGAATGAAATCCTCCTCTGTATTCAAGGTGTGAGTGTTAAGGTATCTTGCTAATGCTGACTTGATTTTATTTTTTATTATTTTTCAGTTCCTTACGGTTTATGATGGAAATGAATTAAACAATACATGTCATTTGCAATGTCCTTGCAAGGCCGATCTAGAAGTATTCGATACATAAAATGTCACAATTACTAAAAAAAATCTAATGTGTAACACTCACATGACTTTATCTACTCTTGTACAAACTATTTTTAGAAACTCTTATTCTCCATCTATTTCATATTAATCAAGATAAACATTTGCAGAAACGATCTTTTGACATGCAAAGAGAGTTACATTTTACACATAGCGACCAGTTCTAAAAATATATGACTGTCGCTTAAGGCGTACTATGTTCCCCTTGTTTTGTATTTACAAGGGCAATATAGAAATACAGTAGCCTTTAAGCATATACATATCTCTTAATAACAGGTTGCTATGTGCATCACCATTCTCTTTGCCTCAGATTAATACTCTTTGCATATACAAGACAAAAACTGAATAACGAATTCCCATTTGAGAAAATAAGTATTGAAACATTTAAGGGAATAACAAGCAATATCCTGAAAATGGTTCACTCAACAAAAAAAATGTATATGACATAAATTGTGTATTTTAACGCGATCTAATTTTTTGTGTAGTAAAAGTTTGTATATATCTTATGGTTTACCACTTATGCAAAAGTCGTTCACAATAAGAATACTTTTGGAGACATTCCCAGAAAATTCGAGATATACATTTCATTTGTCTTGAAAATATCTTGAACATAGGATATTTTAATCAAAATCGTTAGAACCATTTTTGAGAAAATTAAAATTTTCGAAAAATGTTCCATGTAAAGGGTTGTCTGGGGTGGGGGATTTTCTTGGAAACATTCGTGTCGCATCTCTGTAAGATACTGAACCTAAATACCAAGTTTGGTGCTTATCCGACTGTTCGTTTCTGAGTTATCCTGTTCACAGACACACACACCAGGACATGTTTGCAAAAATGCATTTTTTTGGATCCATGGGGTCTCAAAACATGTATTTCCGGTGAAATCTCGGTATCGAATTTTTGGGTGGAATACAATACTTCCCCTACTTACTATACGTAGTAGAGAAAGTAAAAAAGAAAACTAGAAAAGTAAAATGCCTGGCCCGTTATAGAATGTATCAGAAATAAAGCATTCCCCCAGAGTAATTATTGTTTGCATTACCAAAAGTTAAAGGAAATGAAACAAGGATTTAAAGCAGTTCTAAGTAAAAGTAACAATCCATACAGCCCCAAAGCACTGAATATATTGACATTCAGATATAGAAACAAAGTTATATTACAATTGAAGCGTACAGCATTTGAATTTCGCAACCGCAGTTTCAGCATGCGCGTCGAGTTAAATGCCTCATTAAGAATCCTGTCGCCTTATTTCGCCACAACTTGCCAAGTTGTAATCGCAGTCATTTCCGGTGCACTTTCGTTCACACCATCCATCCATCCACCGCTGCACTTTTCCCTAACATCGACCATAAAACCGCATTTAAAACATTTTCTCGCTGATGAGCATCCGTTCGCACGGCCATTTTTTTTAAAGTTATCGTGCAGTTTGCAACTCTTTAAACGCGGCTGCTTTATCAGCAGCCGTTCTCACGGTCTTTCCGAGTTATCGCGCAGTTTGCAGTTCTTTAACCGCGGCTGCCATATTGTAACACACATCGACTGCTTCATCAACACACGGTCATTCACGTACTGCTGCTTCCGCTGCACATGAGAATCGTTCTTTTTACTGTTTTCTCCGATACTAACGTGAGCAGAACTATAACGCTTGCTACATGTTGCTAATAGTGGTTGAGCTTGCACTCCCACTAGGGCTTTTCGCGGAAGGTTAAGTATTTCCGCACGGCTATGTGATTTATTAAGTGCGTGTGCAGTTAAAAACAGTGCCCCGCCACAACTTCAACATCAGTGTCAAATATTTAAAACTATCAGTGTCGTATGTAGTGATTTTGTGTTGTGCTGTGTATAAAATCTGAGAAAAATCACGCACAAACTTTCCACGCGAGCAACAAGTGGATGTGTGCCCTTGTTGCACGCATTGCAATAAACTGTCAAATATGGCTGCCAACCGCACCATCACCAACGACATCGTAGGAGAAAAGACTAACGCGAGCAGAACTATAACGCTTGCTACATGTTGCTAATATTGGTTGAGCTTGCACTCCCCACTAGCGCTTTTCGCTGAAAGTTAAGTATTTCCGCACGGCTATGTGATTTATTAAGTGCGTGTGGAGTTAAAAACAGTGCCCCGCCACAACTTCAACATCAGTGTCAAATATTTAAAACTATCAGTGGCGTGTGTAGTAATTTTGTGATGTGCGGTGCATAAAATCTGAGAAAAATCACGCACAAACTTTCGACGCGAGCAACAAGTGGCTGTGTGCCCTTGTTGCACGCATTGCAATAAACTGTCGAATATGGCCGCCAACCGCACCCTGTCGAATATGGCCGCCCAGCGCACCATCAGCAACAGCATGGTAGGTGGAAAAAGCCTGTCCTTCTCCTTGTATTTTCATAGTTGTCATAAATACAAATAGAAACTTCCATTTTCGCAATCCATTATATAAAATTAATGCAAAAAACTTATGCCAAAAACGTATTGCCATGAAAAACAAATAAACAATACCTCTAAACGAAATGCGTTGAAAAGGAATATGAACATCAAATAAACCGACAAGCTATGACAGCTGTGACGGGTTTGGCGATCATACGGGGAAAGCACGTGCTGTACGCGTCGTGCAAACTGCACGATAGCATGAAAACTGACCGTGTAAACGGTTGCTGACGAAGTAGTCGGTTGACCACAGCGCGAACCAGCTTCCCGGTGTAGCAACTTTCAACATGCATTGCCCTAACAAACAACGTGCAATTTGTGCCTTATCAAGCGGTATCGTTACTATTACATGTGTGTGTGTTTGTGTGTGTGCCTATTTAATTTTTATTTTCTTTTGCACTGCACACTTTTGTGTTAAAATATATATACATTTTCAATTTTGTCATTGTGTGGATTTTGTGCGAACCAACTTCCCAGTGTGCCAACTTTCAACATGCATTGCCCTAACAAACAACGTGCAATTTGTGCCTTATCAAACGGTATCGCTACTATTAAATGTGTGTGTGTGTGCCTATTTAATTTTTATTTTCTTTTGCACTGCACACTTTTGTGTTAAAATATATATACATTTTCAATTTTGTCATTGTGTGGATTTTGTGCGAACCAACTTCCCAGTGTGCCAACTTTCAACATGCATTGCCCTAACAAACAACGTGCAATTTGTGCCTTATCAAACGGTATCGCTACTATTAAATGTGTGTGTGTGTGCCTATTTAATTTTTATTTTCTTTTGCACTGCACACTTTTGTGTTAAAATATATATACATTTTCAATTTTGTCATTGTGTGGATTTTGTTTGTTAAATTTTTTATACGCTACTATTATAGTGTGTGTGTGCCTATTTAATTTTTATTTTCTTTTGCACTGCCACGTTTGTGTTAAAATATATATACATTTTCAATTTTGTCATTGTGTGGATTTTGTGCGAACCAACTTCCCAGTGTGCCAACTTTCAACACGCATTGCCCTAACAAACAACGTGCAATTTGTGCCTTATCAAGCGGTATCGCTACTATTAAATGTGTGTGTGCGAGTATGTGCCTAGTATCCGTGCGCCGACAAGGGAAAACTTCATCATTTGCCTACCGGACAG
Source organism: Deroplatys truncata (assembly GCA_030765065.1). Lineage (NCBI taxonomy): Eukaryota > Metazoa > Arthropoda > Insecta > Mantodea > Mantidae > Deroplatys > Deroplatys truncata. Next base: position 706,392 of record JAUKNL010000032.1, read on the forward strand.
GGACAACCACGAAAAACCTGAAAAACCTCGAAAATTAGAAAGGGCTTCGTCAACCACTACAGCAAACGCCTACCAACCAGGGAAAACCTATGAAAAAGCATAAAGAGCTTGCACTCATCTACCAACCAGAGAAAACCCCGAAAAACTAGTTATTTAAAAAAAAGGAAAAAATAGAAAAAAAAGAAAAAAAAGGCGGATAATATAAGTATGGCAACTGTAGCGGTTTACGGCAAACGCGCGCGCCGCGCAGTGCGTCACGCCGGGCAATATTTTTCAAGTTATCGCGCAGTTTGCAGCTCTTTAATCGCAGCGGGCATATCGTGACGCACATCGACTGCTGATTACCACTCTTGCGTCTGCCATATTGACCACTAACCTCAAATCCCCTCGTTCTTCACTTCTTGTCTCCGCCATCTTGTTTAGTTCCCATTTTTGCCACCGCTCCTCACATGTCCGAACCAGATTACCGGCAAGAACAGATCTCGTTCATTCACACCTCGACGGTTCACTCGACAGTTGCTACTGTGAACACCTACGTCGTACACTGTTTTGACCGGTTTCGACCGGCTATGAGAACCCTGCTCCTACGTACGCTAGCGACCATTACGATGGTCCAGTACCAGGTTTTTGGTATAGTTAAATTACGTCTGTGCAAAGGGCGTCTGTACCGCTTTAAAAACCTAGGTATATCAGTGCGTAGTGATGTTGGTTGATCTTAAAGCTGGTTAAGCATTTTCAAAAACAGTTTGCTTTTATTTTTTCGCGTCGCGTGAAGCTGCTGCGCTTTTGGTGACGCATCAACACCAGTAAGAGGTAAGTACCACACGCATAATTATTTTTCGAGCCTGCTTGGCGTAGGAATATATCCTTTCGTGTTTTGGTACTGTAACCTCAAATCTCCTTACCCTCCTCTTGCGTCCGCCATCTTGTTTAGTTCTCACCGCATCTCCTTGTCGCCAACCCTCCGCCATTTTTAGTTCCCACTATTTTAACCTCAAAATCTGCTCTTCTAAGCTCTTGCTTCCGCCATCTTCTTTTAGTTCCCATTCTCACCACCGCGTCTCCTTGCCCCCACCTCTTGCGACCGCCATGTTCACCACTAACCTCGAAATTTCCTCGTCCTTAGACCTCTTGTCACCGCCATCTTGTTTAGTTCCCATTTTCGCCACCGCGTCTCATATCGCCCCATCTCTCTATCCACTCAAGAAAACCACCATCCAACGTTCAAAAATTGCTGATGAGTTCTGGAGAGGCTTTTGCAAATCTTGTTGCTAGGAAAACTTACCTTTCCCATCACCTCCAACATACCCCACTCCCACACCTTTTTCTTTCCACCAATCATAATCTCTCTTATTCTTACCAATCAACAACTTTCATTTGTTCCTTTCCACCAATAACATCACTTCTTATTCCCACCAATCACAACTTCACACGTCACTTTCTGTTATACTTTTTATCCCTCGTTCGCCATCTTTTCCCTCTTTCAGTCCCGACCTCCGCACACAAAACACCTCGCCACCCCGCTCCTCTCCATCACGTGCCCTCCATACTCTTTTATCTTCCTTCCTTCATCTTCCACCCGAATTAACGAAACAATCACATTTCGTCTTATTTTTGCCAATCAAAACCCTCCACGTCACTTCCTGTTTTTCCTTCATCTTTCCCTAATCCTCAATTCTTTTAGCTCGTCCCGGATGAACCAATTGCAATAACGATAATCCTTCCGCTCATGGTGCTTTTCAAACTTACCGGCGTCGATCGCAGCGACACTAGCGACACTAGCGCCCCTAGCGGCAGGATTATCGTTAATCCAATTGGCTCATCCGGGACTATTACTACTGAAATGTGTAAATGAATCACACATCATTACAAGTAAAGCCTCACTTATCACTAAGCATATACAGTTGAGAGTTCACAACTGAATGATAAGAAACACAATCACATGAGTCTACTCCCAACTTTTCTCTTGACATTTGGACAAATCCAAATGATATTCTATGGAGAAAATGCTGTACAATGCGGGAAGTCAAACTGTCCATCCATATTAAATACTTGAGAAAGCAGTAACATGCTGTAGCTCAAAGGCTACTTACCATTAATTGGGATCGCTAATCTCCCCTAATTGTCTGAGAACTATACAATTCAAGAAGTCCCTCAAACATCCCACAGATAACCATAAAATTCTTGTGCTCCAATGGATTCCAGGGTGCTGTTATCTCCAAGGAAATGATCAGGGTATCTTTCTAAGAAAGTGTAAGGCTGTTTCCAACATACATAAATTTAATATTTTAAGATAGGCTTATGCACAATTTCCACCTTAAATTCAATGAAAATATGTCAGAAACAATCAGAAAGAATCCTTGGAATATAACAATTGTTAAAATTTCTGACTAGCCCAGGAAAATAGCAAATGCATTTTTCCATTTATATATCAAACATGGCTGTTGAGCCAAAATCCTCCTTATATTTGAATTTTCGGTGACCAATAATCTGTTCCATGATGAGAATGATCTATGAAGATACTAACCATATACACATAGCATACAATTTTGCTTTAATAAAGATCTGCTAGTAAGAAGTTACACAGGACAATAAATTATTGTTAAATTCATATTATTTGAAATAAATAAACATATAGCCATACTTTTAGTTATTCCCTTGTAAACCGCATTAATGAGGTTTCATTGCATTAAACATCCCTGGACTTACCTCCTCAGTACTTGAGGATTTTAATCCCCATTTTGGTTACTCTCATGAAAGTCTATGTCTCTTGGGTTATACTGATTAATTTGCTTAACTCTTTCATGAATGTTAGGCCAAACAAGATCTAGTACTTAAACTTAGTCTTAGATGTTTGTTTTGGTGAATATTACATCTTAAGGGGCGCATATGCCGTTGATAATAAACAATGTATACATGTAAAATTGTTTTTCCCTATTACCCTTTGAGTTTTCACTTAAAATTTTATGTGCTTAATACTTAAAGGTTGGTCTTAATTTAGTATTTAGTAAGTATTTACTTACATTACTAAATGTTGCAAATTGAAAATTTCAGGTAGGGTCTGCATTAAAATGGCATTTACAACAATGTTTCCAAAACTTTGTAAATAATTCTCTTTAGTGTTTTTTTTCACACCATATATGTGGAAAGCTGAACTATATTAGAAAATGTTATTACCTTGCTCAAGTTGCAAAATGGTTCTTCTACTTTCTAGGACACTTTTAAAAGACACACAAACTCACATTAAATTCGTCTTCATCTGATTCATACATTCGTAGTGAGCTTCTACAGCTATCTCAACTGATCCAAGATATTCTACCTCAGAGATGACTTGCAATGTTGCAAGAGCCTTTAAATTTCAAGACTCTTGAAGGTTTATAGCCTTATGCAATTGCAGTTTATGATGCTTTAATGCAAACATGGCCAAATTGGTAGGTATTAAATGTTATTTTTACTCTTCTGAAGTCGAAAGTTTGTTAAAAATTAACACATGAAAAAGATAAGTCTTTTGACCCTTGAAGATATATGCACATTCTTAAGAATACATGGAAAGGAATAGGGTTGACCTTAGGCACATGCAACTGGTGCGGCCGCTTCTGACTCTCAACAAAGAATTAAAAAGGAAATACAGACGAATGGGAAAAATGAAGTGAGCTACCTTGGAAAGAACTTTTACTTATAATAATAGTGTAGTGTAGTTGTGGTTTTAATTTTAATAACAATGCAGTGCAATAAAGTAACAGTAACACGCTATTGGCGATTGGAAACACTGTGAGTTTAAACCTGAATTTTTAACATTTTTCAGTTTCACAATGATTCATGTGTGGTGAGCATCTTCTGTGTAAGTTAGAATGAAAGTAAATCTTTTGTTATATTATAAAGTTTAAACTGCTGAGAGCAAAATGCCTCATGAAAGGGACAGCTGCTGAAAATGCTCAAGCAGCCAAGAAAAAGCTCATAAACAAAAGGGTTCATTCAAAAGTTTCTTCTACGTAAATGTTAAAAAACTGGGAATGAAAGTGAAGGATGCTTAAATAAGGACAACCTTTAACAGCAGTGACTTCTCATCTGGTGGTTTAAGTGAAAAAGAAAATGAAGTGTTAGATTGTGACCTACCTGATATCACACATTCAGGTGTGGCAATGAAATAGTCATACATCCAGGTACTTGGCCCAATACATTGATAAAATTGTGCTAAAGTTATCAATTTCGAGCATTCTTTAAATAAGAACAGAGAAAATGTTCATCTCATTTTTACATAAGAACTTTACCCAATGGGGAGAAAGGATAACAGAAATGGCTCATGTGCAGATAAAAGATTCTTGGCTTTGTTGTAAATTCTTAGGATTTCTTTTAAAATTTAACTGTGCACAAAACTCTTTAATTTCTTAAATCTAAAAATAGATAACAGTAAAATGATGAATACTTTAATAAGGGGGTATCCTAAACAATAATTGTGAACTGTATCTCATCTTGAATTTTAATAAAATTTGAAGAAATCCCATTGATAAGTGGTTTGTTTTTATTGTTATCATTATAATAGCCTACCTATTAAGGTTTCATGAATTGCATACCACATAAGTAGGCTACAGGATTGCTATTGTAGTATTTTGATATATCAACAATAGTAGGGGTCCCACAGTGAAGGTTTACACATAGTCTTTCCCAGCTAAAGGTGGCACTGGAAAGGAACATTGGAGGGTTAAGCAGTATTTGTTTTATAACAGATTTACTAAAGATTTAGTAAAAATACATTTCTGCTGCAAGCTGTGATTCAAAACCTGGAAACTTTGATGATTGGTGGTATACTTATTAATTATGCACATGTTTGTAATTGATCCGTATGTTGCCTAAGCTAAGCATGCAGTGGCGAATGGCTTGTTGACACAGATGAAAATCTTTAAATGGTGGTACAAGCGACTTGTCCAGTGTAACCAAGACTGCAATGTACCTATTAAGGGCTTCCAGTACATTGCCACTCTCCTCGAAGTATGTAGCAGTTTTGAACATAGCATCAGTGTCCTGAAAAAGTATAACAAAATTTATAGTTTCATTTTAGTAATGAGCTTTCAAAAATATTGGAAAGAGTATTTTGTTGCACAGTATTATAGAGTGTTGAAAACAGTGAAATTTTGCAAAATTCAGTATTTGCTCTCAGCCAATTACAGCAAAAGTCAATATATGCAAAATTTGTTTTACTTCTGAGACAGATATTAAATGGTTAAATAATTTTAAAAAATTGCTTGTAAAGTAAAGAAGGAAAGGGAATATTTTAAGATGGAGTCATTTTGAGAAATAGTTGAAGATTTTTAATAATTTTGTTAAAATATTAATTCATAAAACATTATGAGTGATTTGTTTATTAAGAGAAATATTTTTATATAATTAGGTATTTAAAAACAACTGGAATATTAAATTCAAAGAAAATATTAGGCATTTAGTAGATTCCATAGCCAACAGTAATGTAACCCATAATTATGGAAAATTTTGTATTGGTAGAAAAAACATCTAGAAAGTTCCATCAACAATTTCCATGGCAATGCCAGAAAGATATAAAAGGACGTGCTAAAGAGAGAGGAGTCACTGGTAGCATCATTTTACTACTCGGCGCGAGTTGTATTTACAATCTGGATAGTAATTTAATTATATATATTCTGAAGATCATTGACAGTACAAAAGTTCATAAAACAGTGTAAAATGTAGCATTAAGTGGTGATAACTGAACTATTGCTGTGAATTTCCAAATAATTTGGAATAGATTCAGAAAATGTCACAGCACGCAATTTACATTAAGATTTCCTTTCCGTACTGCAACCCGAGATTAGAAAGTAGAGATCACATAGCTCAGGCACTTCAGATTCCACCACACAGCTCAATATATGTACAGTGAGAGTGATATATTGATGCTTCAAATTTTTTGAGTTAGGTAAAGTGTGTCAAGGACACAATTGTGGCGCTTAATAACATCGTAGGGAAGCTAATTATTGACAAGCACTTCCTGCTAGAGGCAACAATATGAATTAATGATTCAGAAGCCTTCCTCTGTGAAGTGGGGATAGCATGCTTGCCAAAAATTCAAGAGGGTCCAAATTTGAATCTCGGTTAGAGTGAGTACCTGGATAAATTTTTTAATCTGGAAAGAGGGAAGCTTTAAGCTATATGGATCCCAAGCTCATTTGAGAATCAAGAATTATTTTACCCACTCCACTCATTCATCTAATTAGACCTAACCAGTTAAAGGAAGCTAAAACTCCTGATTGTTGTTCAGTTATGGCAGCTATTGCAGTAAAAGAGTAGTCTGTTTTACTATACTATACCCCCGCCGCTGTATCTTTGCACTTGACAGTTCGTGTGGCTTCGCGTAAGGTTGGCTACATTGTGGTTGCGGCGTTGCCAGAGTGGCTAGTAAACAACAACAGCTGATTGTTCTTTCTATCGTGTCTAAGCCGCATACAAAAAGTGTACGTAAGTAGCAAACGTCAGTGAATAATAACTATTTCGTATTATTATTATTGTTAATTGAAAATAAGCGATATAAGCAGCTTTGGTATGGTTGGATACTCCTTTCTATGATAATAGGTATAAATGAGTCTACGTATGCCGTCTAATTGGAAAGCATCAAGATTTGCGACTGGACGAGGCTGCATTCTTTTCTTCCCTGGAGTTCATAGAAATACCTGTTGCGTTCCAGATGGTTCAGGAATTTTGTCCTCTTTCTCTTGGAGTTTCACTCCCTTGTAAATAACAGTTCTCGTGCTTAGTCCAAGAACTGCTGCAGTTCGTTGCACGGCTTTATCGGCAGGATTAGAGGGATTGCCATGAAGCTTCACGTACTCCTTTTCCTGTTCAAAGAATTCTCGGGTTCTCCTTAATAGTTCCAATGTCTGACTATTAAGTGACACACCTCGGCGCAAAGGATTTTCACTTCGTGAATCATCACTCGGCAATCGGCGTCGTTTTTTCAGACATTGTCGCACTTAAGTTTTGTTTAAATAAATAATATGAATAAAATATATATAAAATAGATAAATATAAATAAATATATATATATGTATAAATGAACAACAACAAAACTATCAAACAATAACCACAAATATAAATAACAATGAACAATATTGTAACACCACACGGGGGTGGTTACCCCCGCAGTAGGTGATTACACAGGGGTTTGGTAGCTCAGAGGTAGGGGATGCGTTGGTACCGGGGTGGTAGGCAGGCCAGGGTGGCGTTCTAGGATAGGGGGTATTTAAATAAAGCACAGGGATGCATTGGCCCACTAAATTATACTTGTAGCTTTAAGTATGCGTACATTCAGTTCGGGGCGAAGCCCCGACAAGTCAATAGAACTTAGGGGTGAAGCCCCGACAAGTCAATAGAACTTAGGGGTGAAGCCCCGACAAGTCAAGAGAACTTAGATGAGTCGCATGCTTGCCTGGTTAACTGTTGGCGAATGTGATAACTGATCTCTGATTACTTTCTCGTGGCAACTCTCGCGTAGCAACTTCCTGATAGCAACTCTCTTAGCAACTCCCCCATAGCAACTCCCACAACCGAGTCAAAACCCCTCGTAGTATAAATACATACATAACCGCTGACTCGGCGTTGAGCAGCGTGAACGCTTTCTGCTTAACCTGAATTCCACACTTGCGCTGGCTAACGAAATATGTGGCAATTCTCAATGCTCTTCCTGGTCCGCTACATCGGTCCCAGGTTCGCCAAATTCCGACCCGGAATTTAAAATTGAAAAGGAGGACAAATGTCTTAGGGGGTACTAAAACAGTCTACCTAGACGAGGGCGGAGAGAAAAAGAAGAAAGAAAAAAAACATGGTTGAGCTTTAAAGAATTGAAATGCTCTAGTGTCCTCTGCTGTCCAAGACTCGGATACCAGGAAAAAATTTTTTTTTGTAAGGGTAGGTGAGTACGTTAGGGGAGGGTTCGACTGCGCATCGCTGCTTGTTGCCAATCCTGGACGCTTCTCAGCTGGTTGCGGACTGTTGTGCCCGGAGGTGAACTCTGCCTTGAATGAATAAGGTGCTGGGACAAAACTGCTGAGTGATTCTGCATACTTAGCGATTTACTCGGAAACGTAGTATGTATTTCCGCGCCCGCTGCATTGCTGTGGTCAAGCAGTGGCGTTCCCTCGGAGCGCATTAATTCTGCGTGTTCTGGCGCGACTCCCGTGGTGAGTTACCGACGTGCTCATACTGGTGGGCATCGTTCGACCTGGGCTTTCTTGTCGGGTGCGTCTCTTCTTGGTGCTCTAATGGTGCGCAGCAACAGGGTTGTCTTACAAAGATGGATGTTGTTAGGATAAGGTTGGAAGGATTATATTGCGGTTTAATATTTACGGGATGAGACTAAACACAGCAGAGAAAAGGTAAATTTCGAAAGTGAGTCGGCACCCCTGCCGAGTCCTTGTCTCTCCAAATTTCGAAAAAGAGAGAAGAAGAAAAAAACATTAAGTTCTGTTATCCAGGTGTGATGCGACTCCTCATAAGTTCTGCTTGACTAGGTATGTTCGTTTGAACAAAACTAAATTTGTACATTATACAATGATTTTTGTCTGTAACTGTATAACACTTTTTGTGTGTGTGTGTGTTGCATTGTATGTCAGCGGTGGTTAGATGTCCGTTTTTGGCATTTTGCTGATACCTCGCTTCTGTTACCCGGGGAAGAGGGTCGCTGAGGCTGCTGAAGACTGTGGTTTCCCTTGCCTGCTGGAGGGCATTCTCTAAAACATACTTAGTTTTTGAAATTAATACACAGAAATATGAATATTGCAGATGTTGCGACCAATGAAACACAACAAACACAAAAAAAACAACAACCATATTTACACTCCATTTTCCATTCATATACTTGTCGCAGTGCTACACGCCACTGAGAAGTGCAAAGTCAAGCTCTGTGCGTGAGGCGACGAATACTTGCGTCAGCGGAATTCATGACAGACTTTTGCTTTCGACACTTACCGTTCATGCAGAATTGTATGTTTATGAAAGCAATATCTGTGTTTCTAAGTTTGTGAACCAAAATTGCTGTACCCTTCCGCGTGTGTGGAATGTGTTACATATCTTGTGTTGCGTAATTCGTGGAGGATACCTGTGCCTTTCCTGCCTTCATCCCCTTGTGTATTTTGAGCCTTTGATTAATTTTATTTTATTTATCTCTCTAATTATTTCTCCGTTATGTTAGTGTTGATTCTGAGGCGGCATCGGTTGGTGTTGCCAGAATTATAATTCCCTGAGGTGACGTGTGCTGTGGTTCCGCCGTGGTCGAGTTTGAAGAGTTCGACTTTTCCGTACAAAATTTCTTCAATATTCTGTATGCTAACAAGGCCATGACTACTATGCCAACAGTCATTAATACTATTTCTATGATTTCGACGACTGAAACAGGATGCGAGTTTCAAAATTTCTATGTCCCTGCTCCATCTCGTGTATTATCTGCCCTGGTCGTGAGAGAATTTTGTTTTATTTATTTACACTTGCTTATTTGCCACCTTATAGTTATCTATTTTGCACGTTGATGTGCTTCGCCTTATCTGCTAACTGTCATTTATTTATTTATTTATTTATTTATTTATTTATTTATTTATTTATTTAATAGCGCTTGGTTGTCGTACCAGAGTGTACGTTATTCGATTTTTTTTAACTATTATTTATTCTATATGCGGTAACGCATGTGTAAGGTGCGGAGAGAAAAGAATTCCTGACATCAACCTATAGTTCTCAAAACACATTATCATATGCCTATCTTAAATTAATCGTATACTAACACTTATATGAATAACAGTACTTATGAAATAACTTTTCGACCTCCACTAAATCTTATTTCCTATTTATTCAACTCTGCTCCCGACCTTAAGAATACTTCTTTATATTTGCTCTCTGTTGTGTCCCTCGGCCCTACTCTGAACTCCTGGGGGGGATAATGTATATTGTTCAAGTTTCTGTATCTGAACAAAAATATCTGTATTAAGTGAATAACAGGGTCGCGTCTCGGATTTCCCATTATAGTTTCACTTCCAGATATACTTTCTCTTCATCACGAGAAAGAGAGAGCAAAAAAAATTAAAAAGTAAAAGTGAATCGCGTGGATTATCACTTTTAGCCTAACTTAAGCTGGAGGTCCGAAGATATACTACGTCTTGCATTATCACTTACTACTTAACCTATTTGAGAACTATTGCTGATGTCTAATGTTTTAACCTCTTTCTGTTTCCTGTTTGTTTGTTCTTATGCCTCAGCCTTACTGCAGCGTGGACGAATTTGTGTACCGCATTCCGTCGTGTAATAATGCCAGCACTTTTGTATTGATGGACATTGAGTGATACGTTGGCGATTTTTTGTGTCAATTATATGTGGCAATTGTGTTTACCCGCTGTGCAAGTGTCGCAAGTGTGTTGTATGCTCATTATGCATAATAAGGTGAAATTCTACTAACGTGGACATTCTGGCGTTTCACGGAATTTCTGGCCTTAATTACGTAATTCAGGGGGATGAGTTTTTTCATTATCCTATAGGGTCCGGTGTAGTTCATTAAAAGCTTTGTGGCTCTACCTACCCTCCTTTTAGGGGTATATAGCTTCACCAAATCGCCGACATTATACTCGACGTGCCGCCTCTTTGAATCATATAACTTTTTATTTTTTCTCTGGCTCTTTACTATGTTTTGGGATGCTAACACCCTTGCTTTTATTATTGCCTCCCGTGTTTGCTGCACAAATAGGTTTTGTGAGGTGCCCTGTAATTGAACGTCTGGGGGTGATACCGGTTTCCGTGCATACAGTAATTCGAAGGGTGTGAACTTAGTACTTCCCTGTTTGCTTGTGTTTATGGCAAACCGAATTTGATATAAATTATTATCCCAGTCTGTGTGCTGTGTGTTTACGTAGTTACTGATTACTTGCGCGATAGTTCTATTCGCCCTTTCTATTAGGCCATTAGTTTGGGGTCTGTAGGCTGTTGTGAAAGTCGGTATTGTTCCCATCATCTTAAGTAGTTCTTGTGTCACTTCGCTCATAAATACGAACCCTCTGTCCGACAGAATATATTTTGGTGCGCCGTGACGACAGATGACGTCGTCCAAGATAAATTCAGTGACATGCTCAACAGAAGCTTTTGGGATTGCCCTTAATTCCAAATATTTTGAAAAGTAATCACTAGCCGCAATTATGTATCTGTTACCTCTAGAGGACTTTGGGAAAGGCCCCAAGATATCTATGGAGAACCTTTCTCCTATATAGTTGACCTTTATGGGTTGCATTAAACCTGCGGGTCGCTGATTAACTGGACCTTTTCGTTGCTGACAGGAAGTGCATCTTCTTACATAATTTTATATGTCCCTCTTCATTCCAATCCAATAGTAATGTGAATTAATTTTGTGAAAGGTTTTTGAAAACCCGAAGTGTCCTCCTAGCGGATCGTCATGACTGTTATATAGTATTTCCTGCTTTAAACTATCAGGTACTACTAACAAGTGCATGTTCCCTGTACTACCAGCATTTTTTCGGTACAGGACATTCGATTTCATCACGTATGTTGCAGCTTGTCGTGCTAGTTTAGCATTCGCTGTACCCGGCTGTCTTACGGCTTGTATTAGGGGTTTTAGCTGGGGATCCTCCTCTTGTTTTTTAGCTAATTCTATGGGTTCTATGAGACAGGTAATTCTGTCTTCCTGCTCTTGTGCTGTTTCGGGTTCAGGGGGGTCTATTGGCATTCTAGACAAACAATCTGCGTCCTTTTGTTTAATCCCTGATTTATGTTGAATTGTGTAGTGAAATTCTTGCAGCATTAAGCTGTAACGTGCCAGTCTCCCTGTTAGATCTCTCAACCTATTTAGGTGGCACAGGCAAGCATGGTCTGTAACTACGGTTACAGGGTAACCATATATGTACTGGCGGAACTTCGAAATACCGTACATAACTGCTAACAGCTCTTGTTCCGAAACTCTATAGTTCTTTTCAGCTTTTCTTAGACTTCTAGACACAAAGCCTACTGGGTGCATCTTTCCATCTCGTTCTTGGAGGAGGCAACTGGCTATGCCGTGCATGCTGGCATCGCAGTTCATTTGGGTTTTGGCTCCCGGCATAAAATGTGCCAACACCGGAGCCCTAACCATTAAATCCTTCAGCTTTTGAAAGGTTTCTTGCTGTTCTTGGCCCCATACAAACTTTTGGTTTGCCTTTGCTAGTTCGTTTAGTGGCCTCGCGATCGCTGCAAAGTTATTAATGAACCTCCTGTAGAAAGAAAATAAACCTAAGACCTGCCTTACTTCTTTGACGTTCCTAGGCGTTCTGAGCTGTGTAATAGCTTGGATTTTGTCTTTATCAGGTTCTATGCCTGCTGCCGATACTTCGTATCCTAGGAGTTTTATTTTGTCCATTCCGAAAAAACATTTTTGGGGTTTTAGCTTAAACGTATGTTGTTCTAATTTCCTAAATACTGCTTCCAGGTTTGCCAATAAGTCCTGAAATGTATTTGCGAACACTATTATATCGTCTAGATATATGAGTGCTTTTTCGTATCGCAGGTCGCCTAACAGTTTATTTCCGATCTCTGTGAATGCTCTAGGGGCATTCGAGAGCCCGAAGCTCAAGGTCTGGAATTCGTACTCTCCGTCCGACGTACAAAAGGCCGAATATTTCTTACTTTATTGAGCTAGAGGTACTTGGAAGTATGCACTTAGCAGGTCAAGCGTACAGTAAAATTTTGAACCTCCTAAATAGCTAAGTAGGTCGTCAATCAGTGGTAAGGGATAGGCGGATGCAGCTGTTTGTGCATTGAGTTTTCTGTAATCTACACAAAACCGATATTCTCCTGATTTCTTTTTGACCAAAATTACTGGTGAGCACCAGCTACTCTGTGAGTCTTTTATTATCCCTGCCTCTTTCATTTCTTCCACTTGTTGGTTTATTATTTCCCGCTGTTTATGGGACACCCTGTATGGCTTCTGTCTAATTGGTGTCGTGTTTGTCAACTCTATTTTGAACTCCGCAATGTTTGTTGTCCCTAACTCTTGTAGGCTAGTGGCGAAGGTATGTCTGTACCTGTCGAGTAAATTTCGTAGCTGTTCGTGTTGTCCTGGTTCTAGTCGTGAATTAATATTAAATTTAGCGTCTTTGATGTCTATTTGTTTTGCTGACTCACGTGTGAAAGTGTCTGCCTGGACTAATGCAACTTCGTGTACGAGTGCTAGTGTTGTCCCTTTAAATATTCTCTGAGGGGCGGCGGTATTATTGTAGACTTGCATCTTTTGATTTTGGTTATTATTGCACAGACCCGGTATAATGTGAACATGTTTTTTCTGCATAGTGTTAACGCTTGGTTCCAGTAATAATGTGTTTGTAGGAAGTGAGGGTATTTTGACGTCTATCTGTGTGGTTGCAAATGGAAGGATTTCTACGTCATGCTGACATGTTGCTTTAATTTTTGTCTCTTCAGCATCTGCTTCAAGTGTAATTTGCATGAGAGGACATTCTTGCTTTCGCTGGCAGCTTACCGTGACCTCCTTCGAATTTTGCAGTGTTAGTGTAATTGTGTTGTTCCCTAGATCTATAACCGCTTGGTGTTTCTGAAGGAAGTCCATGCCCAGCAATGAACTATGCGGGAAGTGTTTTACTACTATAAGTTGTTCTTTGAATTCCATATCACCCATTTGGAAGTTAGTGTTAGTTTGGTATTGTGCAGCAAGTAAATTGTTATTTGCAGTTCGCAAAATCATATTTAGAGGTGCTGGTTGCTTGCTTGTACCTACCAGGTCGTCATTGATTATGCTTACTGAGCTGCCCGTGTCTATGAGAATGTCGATCCTTGTCCCTGCTAATGTTCCTATAGTTTTTAATGTGCTCCCAGGGTTGATGTTTTCTGTTATGCTTGTTACCGCGGCCCTTATGGGTGGTGATTGCTTCGAGGCTGTGCGTGAAAATTTGCATTCCTCCTTCGTGTCTGGCAATTAGCGATTACGTGGCCTACCCGTTTGCAGTAGGCGCACACAGGCCTCGCGGACACCGTTCTTCTTTGATTATATGTGCTTCTATAGCCGCTGGGGGCCTGTCCGTAATTCCTAACGGATTGATGCTGAGGATTGTAATTCTGGGGTGGAGGGCGGGGGTTCATTGTCAGGTTTTGCGCCTGTTTTGCTAACTCACCCACCATCTTTGACATCTCTGATACCTGCTTCTGGAGGGTATCGTCTGGCATGCTAGGGGGAATTCCCTGTGCATCGATTAGGTCTACCCTTTTTCCTGCTAGGTAGCGGGCTGATTCTACCCTGCGGACGAACTGTATGAGAGCGTCCACTGTTTGTGGGTTGTAGGGCAGTACCTGTTCTATTAGTGATGGTTTAAGGCCCCTGATGATGTGTTTTACCCGTTCCTTCTCTGTCATTTCGGGGTTGACTAGATCACACAGAGCTATAATGTCATAAGCGTACTGCTCTGTGGGCTCACTAAGGTCCTGCACCCTCTGCCTTAGTCTGACCTCCATCATTTCCTCCTCTGCCGCGTGAATGAAGGCTTTTAATAACCCCTGCTTCAATGTTTCCCATTGGGCGTCCCTATTTCTATGGGCAAAGGTTTTGTACCAGTTTAGTGCGGTACTATTAAGGTAGCATGGTAAATACTGCGCCTTATGCTGGTCATCCCAATTATTGGCACGCGCTATCAACTCAAACTTATGGAGATAGTCCCTTACACTTTCCCCTGGTTTCCCCGCGAAGCTACCCGGATCCAATGGTGGACGACTAATGTGCATGGGTTGAGGTGCTTCAGTTACCCTTCTACTTAAAACAGGTGAGTCCATTTTACTCATTGTATTTGTGTGTTCGTCTCCCTTATTCATGGCTAACTGTTTTTCTACCCTACTTGTGCTTGGGCTAGAAGTGTTAACGATCTTGCCGGAGCGGAGACGTATTTGATTTGCCGTCTCAGCGTGTGCCGCGATCTCGTTTGAAATTACTTTCAAATCTGTGAATAGAAATTCTTGGAATTCAAATTTTTCCCCCTGTATAGCTGCTAATTCTGCGCACAGATTTCTAATCTCTTTAGTAGTAGGACTAGTAGAGCTTTGAGCAGGTTCAGCCATGCATAATAACTTAAATGTACTACACTAAAACAATATACATAACTTGAGAAAAGTTAAAAAAAAATTATATTCTGTGTAGGTAACTCATGATGCAAAGGGTGGGAGGGTGGGTCTTCACCAGATAACCTCAGGTAAAAGGTTATCCCAAAATGAGGCGTGTTTTACACCTTGCAAAAAGAAAAGAAAGAAGAAAAAAAATTGATTACATCCCCTGGCTGGAAGAGGTAAGGATGTTTTCCCCAATTATACTCGGTGAGTCCGCCACATTGTAGCCGGCGCTCCACCACATTGTAGCCGGCGCCTTCACCACATTGTAACACCCCACGGGGGTGGTTACCTCCGCAGTAGGTGATTACACAGGGGGTTGGTAGCTCACTGGTAGGGGATGCGTTGGTACCGCGGTGGTAGGCAGGCCAGGGTGGCGTTCTAGGATAGGGGGTATTTAAATAAAGCACAGGGATGCATTGGCCCACTAAATTATACTTGTAGCTTTAAGTATGCGTACATTCAGTTCGGGGTGAAGCCCCGACAAGTCAATAGAACTTAGGGGTGAAGCCCCGACAAGTCAATAGAACTTAGGGGTGAAGCCCCGACAAGTCAAGAGAGCTTAGATGAGTCGCATGCTTACCTGGTTAACTGTTGGCGAATGTGATAACTGATCTCTGATTACTTTCTCGTGGCAACTCTCGCGTAGCAACTTCCTGATAGCAACTCTCTTAGCAACTCCCCCATAGCAACTCCCACAACCGAGTCAAAACCCTGTAGTATAAATACATACATAACCGCTGACTCGGCGTTGAGCAGCGTGGACGCTTCCTGCTTATCCTGAATTCCACATTTGCGCTGGCTAACGAAATATGTGGCAATTCTCAATGCTCTTCCTGGTCCGCTACAATATGTAACTTGCAAAGAGCAGCTCGACGCTCGTGCTAGATTCACAAACTGAAGCACGTGGTTGGGAATAGTTACATCCGGCAACAGAGCCGATTCTAGTTCCGGTTCCGCTTTGTCATCGACCATTCGGTATGCTGCCTTGTGATTGGCTTAGGAAGTCAAACGGTTGAAGCTTTTCATCTGTTTTTTGCGAGTGTACCAACTTAAACGCTAGCTGTCAAGTGCAACGTTACAGCGTCGGGGGTATAGGGAGGTTCATACATGATATCACAGCTTTCCATCAACATATAAATAGTTTAAACAACATTGACTATAATAAATTATTACTAAAGTACATGGAAATTACATCACCAAAATATAAGAATAGCGCAAGCCATAATGAAGAATTTGGTTTCAGTAGAGTACAAAATAAGGAATAAAGGTGGCCAGAATTCCCTGTATGTGCTGCAACATTACAAGCAATATCAGAAATATCCAAAGATATGCTCACACATCTGGCCAGTTGATATCATCCAACAGGAAATTTATCAATTGAAAATTGAAAAGGAGACCAGATATTGCTGAAGATAAAGAAGTTACAAATGCTACTAAGAATGATATCAAACTGTATAGATGCAGAGAGAGCCACTGTTCAAAACAAGTCCAGAAGAGGTTATTTACCACATGAGCTGAGCATAAATAAAATATGGTAGAGTTTCTGTAAAAAAGAAAAACTGTAGGCCTGTCTACTTCTTCTTTGACAAAGGACAAACATATTATTTATACCATGCCATTTAAAACTCCCAAAACAAATACTGCTCAACTTGCAAGACTGGTATCTTGAAAATCAGAAAGGGAAAAGGTTTGGTTAAATACAAATCAACTGAGAACAACCATGGGTTGCACAAATTTCATGTAAAAAGATTCTATGCAATAATGAAGGGAGAAGATACATATCTGATTAAAGTATGCTTTCACATTCAACTGAATCACTCAATCCAAAGCTCTCTGAGGGTAAAGTATTCTATTCAAAATAGATTTAACTCTACAGTTTGTCCTTTAAGATTTATTCTCAAGAGGAAAGGAATTCATTGTTTTCTATACTTGAAGGACTGGAAAGATGCAATCAAGTTGCATCTGGTGTACAGGATTTTCGTAGAAACCTTGAGACATCCCATCCGGAAAACGATACAATTAAAATTAATCTATTTTCTGAATCTTGTGCAAGTCAAAATAGAAATGCTATTCTAATATGCACACTATGGTTTTTATGGAAGAAAGCAGAAGATTTAATAAACTAGTCCATTATTACCCAATTTTCAGTCGCTGCTATGCCTCCAGAGAGAGTGTTTGGTAAAGCAGAAAAATCGTAGCGCGACAAGAAAGACATTTTTTCA
The DNA here is from genome assembly GCA_030765065.1 of Deroplatys truncata. NCBI lineage: Eukaryota > Metazoa > Arthropoda > Insecta > Mantodea > Mantidae > Deroplatys > Deroplatys truncata. The sequence continues at coordinate 723,746 of JAUKNL010000032.1, forward strand.
CCAACTGAATATTATGAAGTGCTGGGATACCATAGCACTGTCAAGATACTAAAATTGGGAAGCAAAGGATCTAAAGTCCAGTACACTGGGTCTTAAGATCTCAGATGCCTTTCAAAAGAGCTGATGGCTATGAAAAGTCTAAAAAGAAGATATTGTTGTCAGTATCGGACACCTATACTGAAAGCCCTGTTGAGATTGAAGTCCAGGAACAGAAGTTAGGAAAGCAGCTATTCTGCAAAAACAGGTGGTCATGTTCAGTAAGTAAATGGATGTCTTTAAACTCATGAAGTGTTTTGAAATACCAGACGGAGCAGAAGACTTATATAAGGACATTGGTGTAAGTCACATTGAGGTTTCTAGTTTTGATTTATTGGAGTCTATATTTTGTTTTGTATTTTTATAATGTTGTATTACAATCTTGCATTTATGTTTATCCATCTGTTATGGAACAATATGATATACTAAATTTATTGTAATGTAACATGAACAATAAAGATGCCTTCTTTATAAATCTATGAAAAGGGTAGAAGAAAAGAAAAAAAACACATTTTTAATGTGTAAATTAACCAAACTTTTACCTCCTTGCTTTGCATTTAACAACTTTTGAAAAAAAAATTGGAAATTTTGTCCCTCCATTTTGATGTTAGGAATAAAAATTTTGGGAATGCCAGACTTATAAATAAATAGTGCTTAAAACACAATATAAGTGTTTAATTTATTTTTGGTATATTATTTTAAAAATGCATTTCCTCAAAAGGTTACTTTTTTGCATTTATTAACTTTTGAAAAAATGCTCCTCAATTATAATAGGTATATATATTTTATATGGGTAATTACTAAGGACCACATTTAAGCGGAGATTCATACAGTAGATAAGACAAAAATACTCTGATTAAACTGTATCTTGCCATATGTTAATTATGGTTTGTAATATTATTTGGAAGGTGAAGAGAGCAATGGATTTAAAATTACATCATAATTTACAAACTGACAGTGGAAATTAGATTGACTAGGTAGTTTAAACAACATAGAGTAAGAGAATTTATGCCAGCCAAACAAAATGTTTTGGAATTTCAGTATGATGACACATTTACAACTTCATATGAAGTGAAAGAAACATCGGTCCATATCAAGCCAGTAGGGAGGAATAAAAAGTTTAGGTGGCTACATGTGGCGAATTGCATCAAAGAACGGAACCTGAAGGACTTGCAATAAATAAGCAATTTAAATTTTAGAAAACCTTATATGCTAAAAAATCACTGTAAAAATGATAGAGACCACAAGAACATCCAGTTGCTAGAATAGATGCATTCTGAGACTAAGAAAAAAAACACACATGGTGCATAAAATGCTACTGCAGCATGTCATAAATTAGTGATTATCATGGCAGCACTTATAGGAAGTAGACGGGGAGGAGGTGAAAAACAAAGAACTTTGTAACTAGAGAAGAAGTACTCGTAATATAAAAGTTGCCACGACTGGAGAGAACAAGAAAGCTCATCAGAACTGGAGGAGATGATCAACATCCCCATTTAATTAGTAGTGGTAGTAAAATACGCTTTTAGGCCGTACATCCATAATATTACCACTCTAGTTAACTATATAAAACACTACAAAACACTAAGAATATAATTCATTTGGGCATATGTACCAAAGAAATCCATGCACATAAAAATTAAAAAACCATGGCAGAACGTCTAGCCAAAAACAGGCAAAGTATTATACCCTTAGTTATACACAGAAGAGAGAGAAACGCCAGTTAAGAGAGACGCTACTAGAGTTAAAACGGCAGAGATTATACCCTGCGGTCATACCACTACACACAACACTCTCTACAGCACATACAGTGTCAACCAGAACCTGGGAAAAGGTTGCTGACTAACCATGAAACTGAGCTACAGATTAAAGCACGTTGCGGCCATTAACATCTTATTACAATAAGAGGTGGAGAACATAACCCGCGATGTGACGAAACCTGAAGAAGTTATGTTCTTCAAACTTATGCAGATGATGAAGTTTCAGTTTTAATTTAAACTGCTCACGTAATGGAGATACACTTTGAAGTTGGTAGATGCTTGGGACGCCAAACTTTGAAGTAGTGAAGATGATGCCTGTTGTTACGTAATGTTACACAATGTTGCGCAATGTAATTTTTACGCAAGAACTTAAAGATTTTATATTTAATTTTGTTGCTTTGTGCGTAGGTTTCAATTAATTAAGCTTATGTAATATTATTTAAATCCTCCTCGGCTGCTTCAGTCGAACTATAGAAACATAAGTTCTTGTTCAGGACGTGGTATGACAAAAATTAAAGACGTCACAGAATTGCTTTTAAATTTTACTTCTTTTTATTTCTTTATACTTGCACGTATATAAAACACTGCACTTTATAAAGGAAACTGTGAGAAACGTTACACATTCTTAATGTATTTACTATAAAATCTTGCTCGTGACTTTTCCATCTGCACTCTATGATACCTAGTCCGCGACTGACTGATCTCAACGGTAAAAACCTTAAATATTTCAGTACTGTCAGTCTCTTATTGGCTAAATCTAGTCCAATAGAATTTAAGCATTCAAACTAAAACTTTTCTTTACTGTTTATTGGCTAATTCAAAACTGTAAGCGAAACTACGTCACTATAGATCTTTTCATAACCGGTACTTTTCAAAATTCCAGACACATTATTGTCACAAGATTACATTATTACCTCATTGTTAACAACCTAAAACATATTATTCTCACAGTTTTTGCACTATTAGAGTATATAAACATTCACATTACATTAATAAGATATGTTTTACAATAAACTAAGTATTTGCAATGGCTTATATACAACTTAAATAATAATTATATACATATTATTTTTCAAGGTGGGCTGTTATTGAATTTAATTATAATAAAATACAATTAATATTATTCAGGCATTAAAATACTGCCTCAAACCTGAGCTGCTGAAATCTAATTTGACACGAGGGAGTATTCCAGGCGATAGGAAGAGGCTCAACGTCTCGATGCCTGTTCCCTTGAATACCAGCCCATGCAACTCTACAGCGTGATAGAACAGAAGAATGTAAAACAACGCTCAAAGCATCAAACACAGGATCTAAAGCATCTGGGGCATAACATTGTAGCCTAATCAGTAGCATTAGCGGCCTAATTCCCTGGTAAGGCAAGTTATTCAGGAACCACTCAAGGAACACTTGGATGGCAGCACCAGAAAGCGAGTGAAGTTAATTGTGGAAGGGCTGTACAAGGGGGTAGGAAGAGTATAGCGACAGAAAACTAGTTGCAACAAGGGATCGGTGTAAATAACACATTGCCGCAGATCTTGCCGCTAATAGATTTTGATCAATAAGGCTCAAAGGCTGATAAGTAGTAAGCAGAATTCTAGCTCTTCCTTATGGGAACGTTAACTACGGAGATTACATTGCAAAATTGCCACGAGAAATAAATGAGAAGAGTATTAAAAACAAGCCGAGGGAAGGAAGCTTGGAACCGCCTAAAAGTCAGGGTACTTCTCAAAACCTCCACAATGTTTGGAAGCATATCGGTTTTTCCGCTCTTTAACCTCAGGTGCCAAATTATTTTTCTGGTGTTTGGTGACTGATGGTTTAGAGGCCTATTTTTAAAAGAATTATTTGTAATGGTGACAGCAATGGTTGACTTGACAGCAGATTTTGACATCTTCTGCATCTACAATTTAAGATGGTCATCACAGGAATCAGTGTTCCCGCTTAAAAGTTGGTAGTGGCCAGAAACGGACCTACAGGAGCAGTTGTGGGTAAAATGTCCAAAAATTGGTTATTGCAGCTGGATGAGGTGCTGGAGAAATGTCCCAATCCGCAACAGATGTACATGGAGATGTTTTTCTTATAGATCTGTCAGAAGTAGCCGAAGATGAAGTTGTAACAGAAGTCACTGATGTACAGGGAACACTCAGGGCTGTATAACTTCTCAAGATTGCTGATGTTGTAGCAGAGTACAATGAAGCTGTGACAGATGAATTATTGCTCATGGAGCACTCAATAGCTTATGTGTTAGTTCATGGGATGTAGAGGTAGTCCTCTCGGAGTGACCACAATCACTAAGGGCCTGGTCAGCATCCATAGATGGATCTCCAGGACAGTCCAAAGGTAAATTACCAAAATGATTAGCAACAGCAAGCGAAAGTCAGAATGGGGAATGGAGCTTTAGAAATGTAAAACGTTAATGTGCATCACTGGGAAGTGTCGAAAGGGATGATGGTGGGAAAGTAAAGAAGATTTTGAATGGAGAATTATGATTGGGCTAGCACAAGCATTGCAGGTACAAAATTGATATAATTCAGCGCTGAAGAAAGAGGTAGAAGCTACGGATATATATATAAGAACCTGAATGAAGGATCAGGGGGTCAATTTTCTTGGAGTCAGGAGGCGAAGTTTTTCCTTCATCTCTCGAAAGCCAATTTATCTTTAACTCGGATTTCTTGAAAAGCGTACTCTCCATTATAAACACAGCAGTTATGAAGGTATACGGTTGGGCACCATCAAAGCTCGCATTTTGAGAATGAGATGCAAGGAAATTCGTCGTGTCGATATTGTTTCCAACGCGAGGACATACAGGTTGCTGCTTTTACGTTTTCATTGTATATCTAAACCCCTGACATAAAAACAATGTAAAGGATTGGGAGGATGATGACGAGCTTTATCTCACATCCCACTTTTAGAGAGTTAAAAGACTGCCTCAGCTAAACGCTAAAAAGATCGTTCTTATAGGTATCTGTTCTCGAACTTGTCGCCACATGAGTGGCTTAGCTGAGCTGACACCGTGGCTAGAAATATGTGCGATAATTACTTGTCCAGACTATGGCAGTTGAAGTCACAACACCTCGGTAGAGATTCAATTTAACATGTGGCTCAACAATAACTTAATCTTTTCCAAATTGCCTTTCCATGCTGAGTGAGGGGTCATTTGTCTATATCAGCGTTACGGGTGCAGTTCTCTACAGGGCCAGCGAGGTTGTCCAGTGGGGCCTGAACCACCAAGGCGTTTAAACAGCTAAGAAATGTCTGCTCTCATGTAGCTAAACGCATGATTAAGGCCAGCCGTGTACTTACTAAAAACTCCTGGAGATTCATAAATATTAATATGAAAAACAAAAATAACAAGCAACAATAACAAACCACGAGAGCACAATACAACGAGAACAAATAATAATTATCAAAGCTAATTACAAAGACACAACAGTGTACTGCACACACGTGAAACAATTGCCAAACTAAAGCAGGTATTCGGAATTAGATGAAACCTGCAACTGAGCTAATTAAGCTTGCGGTTTTGCTCCATGAACAACAGACTGAAATGTGGCGGAAATAGTCTTGAAATACAGATTTGCCAGCTTAACTGATAAGTGCAAACTTATACCGCAGGAATATATTACGTCCGTTTAATAGCTGCAATCCTCTTTTTTTATATAAAGTTGCACCTTTGAGTTTCTTTTACGTGCTGTAAATCTACAATATTGGACCACGGCTTTACTTCTCTTCCGAAGGAGGCCATGTTAAGGAGTTTACGCCTAAAAATTCAGTGCCCTCTTCCGGGTTTGAACCCGCGACCTCAGAAACTAAAGGCTAGCGTGGTAGCCCTAGGCCATGGAGGACGCCAGGTGCAATACTAGTATTATGCACCTGATCACGGAGTTACTCAAAAGTCACTGTTAGTATAGGATTAAATTTTACTAAAGACTACTAAACTGGAAGCATAGTATATATGGATGCTAACTTTGCCAGCTGTGCTGTGGATCGTAGACCATTCATGGGCCTTTTTGTTTTACAAAATTAGCTAATGAAACTCTTATTTGCAAATCCAGTAAACAAAGACACTGGCTGACAGCACCACATTTTCTGAATATTCATCAATGAGTGAATGTGGAAAAGAATGTATCCTTTTAAGGGGTCCGTTGTCAGAATTAAACCAACAGACGATTTGTAATCACAACCACAGCGTAAATAAGTTATCTTCAGGGTAATGTTCTATACCTTAGCAAGCACATTGACGTTCAGTGCTACCAAATTAGAAAACGAGTTGATCATTAGGTTACCAATGCACTGAACTTTCCAACAGAAAATATGACTGCGGATGTACTGACTAGATCATTGTCATAGTTAAAAGTATGTTTTGCATTAAAAAAATGGGAATATTTTGAAGTTTCCAACTTATGTCAGTGATTAAGTGGAGAGTTGGAACTTTAAACAGTTTTCACTTGACATGCATAATTTTAAATTATATGACATTTGGTAAGTAGCTTCCAAGGGTGGGCACATCTTCGGAGGGCAGCATCTTCCAGACTCCGAGTAGCAAGTGGCAAGGGACAGTTGTGTGCTTGGATCGCTAAGCCACCCATGCCAAGAAGTAACAACAAGGCAGAGAGTCGGGACTGGCGCTCTGTCGAAAACGGACGCTTGCATACCGGAGTTTAAACCGCTGAGTTTGTTATATTAGTTCGTATATTGTTCATATATTGTGTACCTGGAGTAAATAAATTTAGTGTTATGCATAAATATGATGTTTAAATTTCTGTTCAAACTTAAACCACATCTGGTCACCCCTACGTGATCTTGAAAAGGTGACAATTTAACTCATTAGGTGCTGCGTATACACATACAAGAAACATGAGGATGGAGCAGGCAATGCAGGTACTGTTTATCATATGGTGGTGAAGTTGTCTCTTTCTGCACCGACAAACCTGTGCTATGGTTCGCCCTAGCAGAAGGGCAATTCGAACTCAGTGGTATTACGAGTGAAAGAACTGAATTCAATCATGATATTGCTCAGCTCGAGCGCCGATATGCCGCGAAAGTAGAGGACATAATAACCAATCCATCAGCCGACGGTCCCTACATAAAACTCAAGGCGAAGTTGGTACACAGTTTGTCCACCTCCAAGGAGCAACGCGTTCGGCAGCTGTTAACTCACGAGGAAATGGGGGGACCACAAATCATCCCAGTTTTGCGGCACCTCAAAAGCCTCACACCGGCTCTTCCGGAGGAATATATGGTCCAGCTATTTCCCAGACCATCATCGCTTGCCAAATTGACGCTAACCTTGGTGCTGTTTCGCTACTGGCAGACAAAATTCACGAGGTGACGCTTCCGCCTTCCTGCGTGTCGAGCGTTAACCCATCATCCGAATTCATCATGCTCCTACAGAGAGTTGAAGAGCTATTTAAAGCAACTGGCAGCCCTGACAACCCGTCCAGTACGGTAGCGTTCGCATTCGCGAAACCGCCAACAACAAAGATGTCAGTCACCACACTCCTCTCGCGACTCGTCAGCAGTTCGGGACCAATGTTGGAACCACCGTTGGTTCGGTGACGCTGCCAGGAAATGTACGTCACCCTGTATCTATATCCAGAAAAACGACAGCAGCAGCCGTTAGTGGCAGTAAACGACTGTACCACTTCATAAGCCGCATCTTCATTACTGACAGTACAAGCAAGCACAAATTGCTAATAGACACTCGTTCAGATCTCTGCGTGTTTTCTAAAAGTTTAGTTCCTGGCAGGAGAGTATACTTAGAGTACCAACTGTTCGGCGCCAATTTCACGACTATCCATATTTTCGGCTACACCCATTTAAACCTAAATAATTTTGAACTTCGGCGAGACATTGTCCGGCGCTTCGTGGTGGCTAGCGTCAGCATTCCAATAATTGGTGTAGACCTTTTGTTCCATTACAATCTTCTGGTTGACTATCGTCACGGATGTTTACTGGGCGGCACAACGAAACTGGCAATGCCCGGTCTTACCATAAACACTGCAGTTCCTACTGTTAAAACTATCCTCACAGGTACACCATTTGACGACTTTGTCGCAGAGCCTCCCGAGCTCACTAAGCCTGTGGGAATGCCAAAAACTGTGCAACATCTGGTTGTTCACCACATCAAAACAACACCCGGTCCATCTGTTTCTTGTCGCCCTTGTCGACTCGCTCCTGAGCGCCTCAAGATAGCTAAGGCCGAGTTCAGCAGCATGCTGCAGGAGATTACATCCCGCCGTTCTGAGAGCTCATGGTCTTCTGCTCCACATATTGTACCCAAGAAAGACAACGGTTGGCTCCCTTGTGGCGACTATCGTGCTCTTAATGCCCACTCCATTCCTGGCCGATATCTTACACCACACATCCACGATTATTCCCATCATATTTCCGGTTGTTCCGTCTTCTCCAGAATCGATCTCGTGCGAGCATATGACCAGATACCCGTTCACTCTAATGATATACCCAAAACAGCCATCACTACTCCTTTCGGTCTGTTTAAATTTCCCTTTGTCAATTGTCCTCAGAAATACATCTCAGATGTTTCAAAGGTTTTAGACGAATTTCTCCTACTTGGACATCTTAGTCTTCCCCCAAACTTCGGAACAGCATCTCCAGTATCTTCACCAGGCTACGGGAATTCGGAGTTATGAACCCTTCCAGGTACACCTTTAAAGTTCCGGAGGTTGTCTTCCTGGGCTATACAGTTTCGACAGAAGGCCCGCGTATCGCGGACAAATAAGAGGAATATGTGATACGGAGAAGCGGACAGACAGGGGCTGGGTCACCCCGCATAGGATGTCCGTGAGTGGCGCGGGTGTGACCCAGTCGTAGACGAGTTAGAATAACCCCCAACCGCCAGGTTTCCCTGTAAGAAGTGGGCCAGGATTGGACGGTGTTGCTTAATCGTCCGCAGTTGAGTGCCAGCCAACGCTTTCCATGACTCTGCCAGGCCATAAACATACTGAATTGGAAGTACAGCTGGACATATCTATAAGATACCAGTGGCTATGGAAAACTTCGACAAACGGCGGGCGGACTTAGCAGCCACATTTGCCGGTAATGCCCACATGGCCGGGGGTTCATGTAAAAAGTAACTGATATCCGTGACAGAGCAACTGGAAGATACGTGTGTGAACCTTCACGACGAGAGTGGAGGAGCCGAGAAAATGTTTCAAGGTCTGAAGGGTGCTCAAGAAGTTGGAGTATATAAGAAAACACTCCGGAGATAAAGTTGGCAGAGTGCTTGGCGATAAAAACGGAACTGACGTCCAAAACCGTGAGTCGCAAGGAAGGAAACGCAACCTGTACTTACTTTTAAATTGAGTTCTATTTATGGACTCTGTTTAACTGCTATGGTCCTTATCGTCCCATTCTGTATTGGGCGTGAAAGACCGGAAATTTTGCTCAGAGGCCTCTTTACCAGGATTGAGGTTCTTTTACGTGCCGTAAATCTACGACACGGGACCACCGGCTTTACTTCCCTTCCGAAGGAAGCCATACGCCCGAAAAAATCCATCGCCCTCCGTCGGGTTTGAACCCATGACCTTGGGAATTAGAGGCTAGCACGGTACCACTAGTCCACGGAGGACGACCCGCAACCTGTAGAACTACCCACTTGGGAACATCAGTTAACATCGGGATGTACTTCCGGTAACTTCCCAGAATCTCGGCGAAAAGTTGACGAAACACCGACGGTGGGGTAGAGGAGCGCGCGTTATGACTGCGTCTGGATATCGGTAAATAAAAAAATAGATTCCTGTGGTCGATATCTAGGGAACTTCATAAGAAGAACCCGGGAACTCGGCATACCTAATTTACTTTCATGCAAAGTGTTAGAAAACACCAATTACTGTACAGTTGCAAGATCCGTAAACGATTCCCTGTGACTTCTACGGCCTACTGAAGCGGAGAGTGATATATTACAACGTATATAACTTAGTCACAGATCTCTACCGGACTCCTACGGTAGGTACGGGATTGGAACTCCCGGGATCGATGGCAAAATGTTTTGGGGCAGGATAAACCGAGATGATTTCGTTCATTCAGACTAACCTGCACCACAGTGTAACTGCCTCGCGAGTACTCTTGAGTAACGTAAGGAGTGAACAACAGATGCCGTCATGATACACGAACTCTGGCTATGACAGGGCCATATCTTGGGACTAAATGTGAAAGGTTTTACTATTTACAGCTCTTCATCTGATGTAAAACCTAGAGATGTGTCATTATTAGACTCAGTAACATCTGGGCTCTGCAGGGATTTCTCACTAAAGATATGGAAGCAGGCCTAGTGGTATGCGGGGGCGGAGTGTCACGCCTGACGGTTGTTTGCTCAGCCTATTTCCATTATTACTCCGAGGAACCACCGCCTCCCAGGATTTCAAAGCGCTAGTGATTTATTGCAACGATAGAAATCTCAAACTGCTGACTGGCTGTGACTGCAACGCCTACCATAGCGTTTGGGGGCAGTACGGACATCAACGTAAGAGGGGAGAAGCTGCTCGAGTACCTGAGTCCTTCAGATCTGGAGATCGCGAAACTAAGGGATATTCTGACCTTGTCAATAATAAAAGGGAGTGTCCCAGATGTGCCACTAATGTCCTTACGGATATTAGAAGATATCAAGGATTGGAGGTTCTTTTTAACCTTCCATGTTCGACCATGGACATATACGTTTTAGTATTGACGAAAAAGGAAAGGACCGCCTGTACAGGAACCCAATGAGGACCAACTGGGACTGTTTTAGGGGAGACCTGGAAGGCGGGCAGAAGAATGTACCCGAGACTAAGCCAAGAAATGCGGAGGACCTGAAGGAGTACGTGGGGTTTTTCACAAACACTCTGGTGTACTCCTATAAAAGAAACTGCTCCTTCATACAAAAGGTTCGGGTTAAAGGTAATTTCAGGCGTAATTATTTTTTCAGGTCCATGAGATAAAAGACACGATCGCGATACAATGTGTATAAGGAAAATACGTGTCAGGAAACTGAAACTCCTATAAGGAGTCCCAAAGAATATACAAAAAAGAAAACAGGAAGGCTTCATAGGAATCCTGGAGGCTCTTATGTGATAATGCACAGAAGTAGAAGAGAGCTGCTCGCCTTCAGAAACTGGTGGTCTCCGGAGCTAGGGTCAGGCAGGCTTCCCCTCCGGCGCTATGACTCAGTCGGAGGGGGAGACTTTGAGGTAGTTGTTTGAGACCCACTTACCGAAGGCTAGCATTACAAATCAATAACCAAACTCAGGTAAGGCACGCCGGCCTTCACAGGAAGGCTGGCCAATGGCCTCCGAGGTTGTTACTTTTAAAGAACTAAAATGCGCTGAACCCTATAAGAGCGCAGATATCTTCCCAGCTCTCCTTCAAGAGGGCTGGGAGATTGTTTCATCCCACTTAGTAAGAGCATTCAGTGCCTATCGTGCTATGAGGCATTTTTTTCGTCTCTGGAGACAGGCCAAATGGTCTTTATACCTAAACCGGGTAGGCAATCCTACTGCAGGTCTAAAGATTTTCAGTCTAACATCCTATTTGTTAAAGGCTCTGGGAAGACTGATAGATCTTTGAGGGATGCGGTACTGCTGGACAGACCCATACACCCTGATCAGTATGCCTACTAGCCGGGAAATTCCAAAAACACAGCGCTCCATCAGCTTGTGGTGAGGCTAGAGAGGGCTTCTGGAATGTGGAGAATTCGCCATGGAAGTTTACCTGAATATCGAAGGTAACTTTAATAATATGACTTTTAGGCACCATTCTGTCCTGAGAGCAGGGGAGTCAGTCCGGTTGTAACGAGGTGGGTTGTGACCTTCTTGGAAGGCCGGCAGACTGTGACAACCCTGGGGAGTGTGTCAGTGAGGGTAACAGTGCCCCGAGGCTGCCCAAAAGCGGGAGTTTTGTCACTTCCCCTGTGGTATCTGGCGGTAGATAGACTAAGCAGGGGATAAATTCATGCTCAAGGTTATGCTGATGAGATATGTCTTGAGCAAGCAGAAAGTTCCTGGAGCTGATATAGGGCTCCCTACAGGCTTTAGAGGAACGCTGCAGAGAAACACAGTTATCCGTTAACCCGGAAAAGACTGACATAGTGATCTTCATAAGAGGGAGGAGGCTGCCATGTTTAGTAAAGAGCCACCTGTTTGGGAAGAAGTTGAACCTATCCGGAGTGGTCAAATATCTAGGAGTTATTCTGGATGTTGGGCCTGAGTTGGAAAAAGCATATAGATTATAAATTTAAGAAGGCCAACAATGCCTTGTGGGGCTGTCGAAGATCATAAGGACTGAGGTGGGGTCTGAGACCCAAGGTGGTCAAATGCCTCTACAACTCGGTTATTAGACCGTCAATAACTTTTTGGTGAACGCCTCTTTGGTGAAGATAGTGGCTAGTGGGCTAGATTCGCTGCAAAGACTGGAATGTACGATGATAACAGAGGCGGTGCGCACGAATCCGTAATCTGCCTTAGATCTTGGTGGACCTTCCTCCTCTGCGCTTATTTGTGGAGGTAACCAGGATGAGTACGCACCGCCTCTGGACTTTAGGAGGGTGATGTTTTAAACTACCCACAAAGAGCACTCACTGATCCTTTCTGGATTACCAGAGACGTGTTCTATAACCCAAATGATCGGGACTTGATGGGGACTAGGTGTAGCCTAAATCTATCTTAGTTTGTGGTAATATCTTCCATGAAGGAGTGGGACTCAGAGACTGGTCTCTCCCGAAGGCAGGGGCACGACGCGGTTCACGGACGGCTACCACCTCGTGGGCAGGTAGATGTCTGAAGCCTATGACCTTAAAACCAGGCTTATTTCTCCCCCTTAGTCGATTTGCCAGGGTTTTCCAGGCTGAGGTCTCTGTGGCCTTAGTCTGTGCTATACATGTTTACACTACTCCATGCAAACGAGCGGATGTGTACATCTGAAAGCTCTAAGAGCGGTTAAAACCACATCCAGACTGCTGAGGCAATGCCAGAGGGTGTTGGATAGACTATGTACCAGATGACCGGTTGCACTTCTTTGGGTACCGAAGCATGCTGGTATTAGACGTAATTAGATATCAGTGCTATAGCGATGAGGGGATCGGGGTTGGATTTTATTGGGCCCGAGTCCTTTTGCGGAGTGTCTGCTAGCAACGTCAAGTAGCTCAAGGCTGCGGCTCATCTTCAGATCTTGAGTACGCAAACCACTGCCAGGTAGGCCTACAAAATTAAATTGTTTTATTTATGGACGCTCTTTAACGGCTGTGCTCCCATTCTATATTGGACGTGAAAGACCGGCCATTTTTCTCAGATGTCTATTTATCAGGCTTGAGATTCTTTTACGTGACGCAAATCTACGACACGGGACCACCGGGGTTACTTCCCTTAAGGATTTTTACGCCCACAAAAATCCATCGTCCTCCGCCGGGTTTGACCCCGCAACTTCGGGATCTAGAGGCTACTATGGTAATCATTACACCACGGAAGGAGGGCCTACGATTTTATATCCGGGCCTGACCGGAAAGTGAATGAGTTCCTTCCTGAATTTGTTTAGAGCCAAGCCCACGGGTTCATGGGCTTTTTTACACGCCACAACACTCTGCGGAGACATTTATGCATAATGGATATTGTACAAGACCGTTTATGTTGGAAATGTGCGAGGGACTTTGCGATCTAACAGCTTATTCTATGCGAATGCAAAGTATTTGCTATGCATATGTATATAATCTTAGGGTCCTTCCTTTTGGAACTTGAGGAGATAAAAGGAGCAGATATGAAGGACGTAGTCTATTCTATACGGACCATTGAACTAGAGTGATGCCAGAATATGAGGCGCAATGGCCTCTTGAGCCTGCGTTCATGATTTCGTTCATTTGTCATCATCAAGCGTTACAGTATTTGCTATAGCAATTGATTCGATCTCCAAATGTGTTCATCCATATGTATCGTCGTGCTTATTCATAGACGACTTTGTCATTTATTGTTCTCGGCATGCACCGTTTTTTTGGAACTCCATGTGCGGCTATATTTCGACAATCTTCCAGAATGGAGTTATAATAACGGCTTTCGATCTCAACTGAGAAGTCTGTAAGCGTTACGTTCTGTTGCTTTAGGAAACAAATTTCAGCTTCGCTTCGACTGGGTCCAGATTTACTTCCATCCACAGATGTGACGAGATATCTGGTGTTAACGATTGATAGGAAACTTTGCTGGTCATCACATATAGCACAGCCAACGCGCGATGTTCTCTGAATACCTTGCGGATGTTATTGATAAGTTCTGGTGTACGGATCGGAAGAGTTTTGCTTCGATTACATCGCGCATGATCCAATCCAAATTAGACTCTAAGTGATTACTCTATTCATCAGCACGGCCATCTATGCTGAGAAGACTAGATAGTCCATAATCGGGACATTCGTGTGACGCCGGGGCTTTTCTAACTATCGCAGTTGTGAGTATTTACACGAATCGGCAGAACTACCTCTGCAATATCGGTATGGTCCCTGTTAGGAAATCTTAGCCGTGGGTTTAAATGTATGCCTACGCATCCAACTTTCGCTTCTTTTCTCAACACTGCGCTGGAAAAACCTTATAGGAACAGCTCCAATAGGAAGGCCTGCAGGTCTTCGTTTCCGGGAGCTACTTAGAAAGCATGAGCCTAGCACGTTTCCTATGGGGAGGAGAAAATGAAATGAAATGAAATTCGGTTTAATTTATGGACAGTCTCTAACAGGGTGTACCCGCTTGGTTACGTGCAACATCTTACGTAGATCTTGGAAGTCTATGATGCCTGCGATTAGCATCCGCACTTGTTTTATAGATGTTTTGTCAGGCTACAATGACCGATTTTTTTATCTACTACGAGTATCTATGTGCACTGAAGGTGTTGTATGTGCCTGTGTTTATGGAACCGAACCACGTGCATTCGGCCCGGCGAAGGACAGTGAAATTTTCCGGGCGTAAAAATCCTTAGCATGATTTCCTTCGAAAGGGGAGCCTGTGATCCTGTGTCGTAGGTTTATGGCACATAAAAACCTCAGTTCTAATGGAGGTCTCTGAGCTACATTTGCGGTCTTTCACGCGCAATATAGAATGGGACGCAAATGGAACGCCCAGAAATAAAACTTCATTTAATTTTACAGAACCCAGTGCTGTAATATTTGTTGTAACGTCGGAAGATTGCTGTGTAAAGATCTGTGCTATCGTGCTGCCGCAAAGAGTGGTCAGCTCTCCACCGAAATAGGCTTATAGAAGTGAAAGATATCCCGATAAAGTGGGTAACTTCCTCTCGTAACGTCCCGTCGTGAGGAGGTGATTTTGGCTCAGTTGTTTAGTGGCCAACGCAATTTTACGCACGTTTAAATTTTTAGGGAAGACCCTGCCCTTCTTTATTTGCTGTGTAGCGAAGGTCTGTCGGATCGAGATCTGTTACTGCAAAGTATTCCTCTAGCACGTCTTCAGGACTCTTCGCAATCTTGCAGAGGTATTGGCGGATGTTAGCCAAGCGGTTGAAAGAGTTTCTTGTCGAACGTAAACTTTAAAATCAGGATTTAGTCGTTCCAATATCTATTTTTTGGGCCTCTCGTCATAATTTTATACATTCATCTTTATCTCTGGCTTTTGCCATAAATAGTTCTATCTACTGATCTTTATCTCTGAGTTTTGTCACGATTGTTTGCATTCATCTTTATCTTTGGCCTTTGCCATTGGCGTGTCTTGTGAGAGCACAAATTACTTTGTAGTTGACGTCCCTTAAATACACATAATCATCATTATGATACTCCAGATGTAGCTTCATATATATTAAAAGCTGCCCAGTTTCAAGGTGTTATTTCCCAATCTTATCTACTTCACATGTTAAGCCCATGGGTTACATTGCATTGCAAAAGAATAAATGAAGTGGGGTTTTAGGACGCAAAACCAGAAAGTAAATTAGCTCCCGTAACAAATAAAATATAGGTAAATTAACATTTAAAAACCAACAAAAAAATTAAAACAGTACAAAATAAAAGATGAAAAATGATAAAAAAAATCGAGGTTAAGGCTTGACTAGAAATAATAAAAGCACGCAGTGTCAGAGACTGTGGAACAAGAAGCTAAAAACATTGGGTTTAAAACAGACTAAAAGCCAGAAAACAGCTCAAGGACAGATCAAAGGCTGTCCTGTAAATTGCTGATTCAAATGACGGTTAAAACATGTTCTACAGAGAGCAAAAGATACGCCAAAATGCTGGGCAATGCTGCGTTCAAGTGCAGAGTGGCACGGAGAACGGCGAAAACATGCCGCACCATCAACGGCGCACTGCAACGAATGCAAACAGGAGTGGGCTCTCCGCGCAACAAGTGCCAGTGGCTAAAATGACAGTAATCGATGCGAAGTCTACATAAAATTACTTCTTCTCAACGGAAGGAACGGGAAGAAGTGGCCCAGGTAGAGGGTACCGGCTTATTCGTTCGCAATTTGCTGCCCTAAGCAGAGGACCAGGCAGCAAACCAACGGAAGAGAGTAGACTTC
The DNA here is from genome assembly GCA_030765065.1 of Deroplatys truncata. NCBI lineage: Eukaryota > Metazoa > Arthropoda > Insecta > Mantodea > Mantidae > Deroplatys > Deroplatys truncata. The sequence continues at coordinate 740,029 of JAUKNL010000032.1, forward strand.
CGTAAGTAATGGCTAAGACCATCTTTTGGATCACCGGAGTTAAAATAACATTGGGATAAAATAGCACTCTTGCCAGCGGTATCCGCCACTACATTACCTGGTGTACCGACGTGACCCGGATCACAAACAAATGATAGGCTGATGCCATTAGTGGTAAGCTGGTGAAAACAATCCTGGAGACGCTGCACGATGGGATGAAGAATGTACAGAGCACGAAGGCTAGAAAGGGCGCTTAGAGTCCGTGCATTAAAGACATTTCCGCAGATCTCGCTGACGGATAAAAGACAGAACTGGTTCCGGAGCAAAACGTTCAGCACTAAAAATCGAGCACTGATCAGAGAGACGAAAGATAAAACACAAAGCCATATCCACGATCATCCATTGAGCCGTCTGTATAAATAAAGCAATGGTTGCCGATGTGTGACTGAACAGATGACCAGAACAGGGGTCGTGGACGTCAAATCAGGTGGCAAGATATGTCGTAATGCAGCCAAGAGAGTAAGTGGGTTTGACCCCTGTGAAGTATTGTCAACGCGATTTTCAAATTCCGAAGTATCTGGTAGAAATGTACCTCATGGTGGGAGCAAGTCAAGGGGCCGAAACGCATAGTGACGATCCAGCGAGTCCTCAAAGAATGAGGAATAAGTCGGGTGTTTAGGCATACTGGATAACCGGGAAGAATAGCTGCAGAGAAGAACGTCACGACGTTAAGAGAGAGGAGGTGCTGCAGCTTCTGCACAGAAACTCCTAACAAGTCTAGTGCGAAAAGCAGCAGTGCTAGCCGGAGATCCTCGTGGTAAACTGAGTTCAAGCCACCAAGGATGGGTTGCGCAATGGAATACACAATACACCCGTAGCCAATCTTGGAGCCAACCATGATCGATAAAGCCGCAAAACGATCTTACGATCTGCACCCCAGGATGTGCCACCTAAGACACGTAAAACAGAAGGAGAACGTACACACCATGCTTTCAAACAGGTTATATACGCCGACCAACACATCTTCCTATCAAAGATTAACCTGAAGAATTTCGTTTTTATCTGAAAAGTGGAGGAGTGCTGCACCGAGTCGGAGAGAAAGTGGAGGAATCTGTTTTCGGCGCCAGAAATTAACGCAGACTGTCTTCTCGGCAGAAAATTGGAACCCGTTTGCAATGCACCAGGAGTGAAGGGAGTTAAGACACTGCCGTAGTCGGTGTTCCAAAATACAGTTACGGCAAAAAGTAAGGTTTACCGCGAAATCGTCAACAAAAGCCGACGAGGAAATTCCAGGAGAGACACAACCAACAATAGCGTTAATGGCTATAGCAAACAGTGTGACGCTAAGTACGACCGTACTTGAAGAACTCCGGTCTCTTGGATAAAAGGTGAGGATAAAATCAATCGCACCCGCACCGTAATACTTGGTCCTTCATAAACTTACGAATGAGGACAGGGAGGCGGCCACGGAAAATCCTCTGATGGAGTGTACCAAGAACACTGTCCTCCAACAAGCTTTATCGAAGTCAAAAAATACAGACACACTCCGGCACCCTCTCAGGAGCACCTTTATAATTTGGGTCGAAAGATGGACAAAATGATCAAAAGGAAGACGATGCCGCCGAAAACCACATTGTGGGTTCCGAGATACAAGCCGCCAGGTCATGTGCTCGTTGATCATGCGTTCCATAACCTTGCAAAGACGACTGGTTAGGGAAATAGAGAGATAGCTGGATGGTAGTTGGCGAATTTTCCCGGGTTTCAAAACTGGGACGATGGTGGCCGCTCGCAAATCGTAGGAAGAGTACTAGTTTCCCAGATGCGGTCCTAAATCTTAAGGAGAGAGGGGAGATGTTGAAGGAACACCAGTGCACAGAATCAGACCCAGAAGCAGAATGCCTAGAAGGTGCTAGGGCATGCTCTAGGTCGTGGAAGGTAAAGGGGCGATTATACACGTTTTGATTGCTGGAGCGAAGGGATAGTGCATGGGATTACACCGTGGAAGAAAATCCAGGTCATAATGGGAAGAGCTGCAGATATCTTCAAATATTCTGCCGAGTGTATCGTAATAACAGGCGGTTGGGAAGTAGTAAAAGCAATGACACTTAAATCTTTCGGTCTGTGCAGGCCTGGAACACCCGCTTACTTCAAAGGAGTTATCCAGCGACTGTCACTACTTACCGGTATTCGTTATTCTCTTCACAGGCAGGCAGACTTTATGTCCCTACCACTGGAATATCCGCTAGTAATCCACAACTTTAGCTCACGCTGCCTCAATGAAGTCAGCGCGGATTCAGGGAACTTGTGGTTGTTTACTGGCCCCAGACGTCGATTCACCCCGGTCAACCCAGACACGCTTGGTTGCCGAGCTAACCGAAGGGATCCGGCCCCTCAGGGGCTACGTGGGCGTACGTGACAATGGAACGACTCCGCACTTAATATGAAAAGGGTAGTGAGGAGGGTACACTCGACCTTCATGCTTGAGACCTCCGGAGAGCACAAACGTTGAAAGCTGCGCTGAAACTGTGGGACAGCAACCATGGGGATAGAAAAATCCCTGTTTGTGAGACAGGTGTTAATAAACCTAAGCGGCCTAAACCTAGTTTAAGAAATAATTGTAGAAGAGGAGGAGTAAAAGAAATATAGAAAACGTGGCTAGTCCAAATGCTAATGAGGGGGTGAGGACTACCTCGGGCCCGTAGTGACTAGGGAATTGCAGAAGAGATACGTACTCTCTTTCCATCGGTTAACTAAGTAATTTCAGTTTTCCTAAAACCAGCACTCGTGTCCAGTTCTAGAAAGAGTCTGCCTCTTCCGCCGGAACTTGTTCTCACAAGATGGGGAACTAGGTTATCCGCAAAGTCTTTCTACAGAGAGAATTTTAATCAAGTGAACGATGCAGTTATAAGTATTGATGATAGTTGTATTGCATGCGTGAGACTGTATATCAAGAGATTACATTATTAGTCACTTTCAGAGGCTACTAACGGTCTAGAAATTTGTGGTGGACCGCAACACGAATCTCCTTAGTTGATTGATAACACAATTTCTTCTCTAAATGCCATCCATGGTGAACTTGAAGAAAAAGTTAAAAAACTAAATTCAATGCTGTGGTGGATCAAACCCAGGACTGAAGAAAACTCAATCCATTAATAAATACTTAAGTGAAATCAGACAATCTTTGCCAGATGAACATTCCGAGCCGCCACTATCGGTGTATACTACCCAATGACGGCCGTTGACATGGAACTATCATATAAACTAATTCTGTCCAATAACAGAAAATCCTTGTACCCTGGAACCATTGAGAAACTCTTGGTAACAGACTATGATTCGTAATTTTGCAAGGAATGAAACATGTGTGTTAAAATAACATACTACTTTTGATAAGTGCGTATTGTTTTTAATTTTACTGCACATTTTCAACATTTTAGTGCACATTTACGTGCATATAAATCCGCGCCTTAGTAATCAGCCTCATATTCATAAATATTAAAGCGCAAACAAAAACTCGAACAAAAATAGGTGGCTGTGTACTTATTAGCTATACGGAATTCAGATCTGAAATCCAAAATTCCCTATCACGTACCATTTTTTTTGGAGAAATTGGTTTCAATTAAAAAAACACATAAAACAGATCTAATTAAAATATTGTAACCAATCCTTAGGTGAAATTATTTCATACAGGTCAGCGTTATTATGAAACAAGTGTGAGAATCCATAAATTGCAGTTGTGAACTATAATCAATATTTTTGTAATTTCATGCAAAAACTTAAAAATATTATTAATGTTAATCACAGTTTTCAAAAAAACATTTGAGAAGACTTTTGCTTGTAACTGGCATAAGGAACAAACTGCTAACAATAGTCAGCTAACATACTAGGTGACCACTTTCCGCTGTATTGTTTCTCCTTGGCACATGTATTCTGATGAAACCATTCTCCATGTTCATCACTCACGGTCCCCAGGTTGGGAGGAAAAAAGTCCAAATAGCAATGTAGAAAGTGTATTTTTAAGGACATTTTATATGCCTTTAGCATATTTTCAATAATTTCCTTGTAGTTGTCAGCTTTTGTATTTCCCAGGAAATTATTGCACACTATCTTGAATTCCACCCATGCTAGTTTTTCGTTTTCGGACAGTAGTTCTTCAAAGAGCTCATCTTGCATTATCTTAGTATTTGTGGGGCAATAAAAATAGCCTCTTTTAGTTTTGCTTCACTTATTCTTGGAAACGTTTCTTTCAAATACTGAAAACCCCTACTCTCTCTGTTCAAAGCCTTTACAAAGTTTTTCATTAAGCCTAACTTAATGTGAAGCGGCAGCAGCAAAAATTCTCTTTGTTAACTAATGCTTCATACTTAACACCCTTTTCTCCCGGTATTAAAGCACCCCTTACAGGCCACTGTTACTTCATAGTGTTTTTCTTTAGCTCGACTGTCTCATTCTTATATAAAGCAACAAAACTTGGTGAAACCACTCTGCATTCCCAGGAATAACCCTATGACTTTAAAATCCCCACAGATTTGCCATTCATACTTTCATAGTTTATAGCTTTCAAAACTATCTCCAAATTCTCAAAGGTTTTTTTCATCTGGACAGCATAAGCTACAGGGATGGAAGGATAAGAGTTCCATTATGTAGTAACACTACCTACTTAACTTTGAGGAATCAATGAAAAGACGCCATTGGGATGGATTGTAATTGTCACTCAGTTGTTCCATTAGCCCACTAACATCATTACAGAAACAAGTTCATTTTTCTGCGAAAAAATGATGTCAAAGAGAGTTCACGTTTCCTGTATGCTGTTGCACTTACACCAGGCTGAAGCAAGTTCCAGTTTTGTTGCCGTGAGCTTAAAAGTTCCAACTAAGTTTTTGTTAAATTAAGATCCCTTACTAAATCATTCAGCTCGGCTTGGGAAACCAAATGAGATTCAGATTGAGTTTCTGGTAACTGAAAATCTGGCTCACTGGTATTGCATGCTGAATGGTACATATACATATACACCGGTAAAAATGTTGACGAAGTTCCCTCGCATCGTATAAGAGATTGGCCTGCAATAAAACTCCTACCAACCATGAATAATGACAGATGTTGAGAGGTTGAGCCGAGCGGCGTAGAACAGCAGACTTGCAAATCACAAAAAGGGCAATATCTCAAAAACGTTACGTGATATCACCAAACGGCCTTCAGTTCTGAAATTTATGCTTAAAATCTATTGGAATAACCTATTTTTGGTCAGGTACAAATTTCTGTGTTGTACAGTGATATCATTTGCCACTTTCACTCATTTTCTTCCCCATATTCCTTGTATTTTACTGTAGTTATGAGTAATTATATGTACATATGTATGAAGTGAAGGCATGCATACATGTAATGTGAGTTATGGACTTGGCTGTGATGTATTTAACGGTGAAAAATATCTGCTACATATGCAACAAAAGTAGTAATAAAATAGCTCCAAATGCTGATAGCTCATTTAATACTTCGAATTAAATGGAAGACTGTTTTATGGATGCTCTGTAACTACTATGGTCTTTAGCGTCCCATTTTATATTGGGCGTGAACGACCGGAAATTTTGCTCAGAGGCCTGTTCATCAGGCTTGAGGTTCTTTTACGTGCCGTAAATCTACGACACGGGACCACCGGATTTACTTCCCTTCTGAAGGAAGCATGCTAAGGATTCTTACGCCCCAAAGAAATCCATCAACCGCCGGGTTTGAACTAGCGACTTCGGGAACTAGACGTGCCCCTATAACACGGACAAATCTTAAAAATTAAAATTGAGTTTTATTTATGGACGCTCTTTAACTACTGTAGACTTTAGCGCCCCATTCTATATTGGGCGTGAAAGACCGGAATTTTGTTCAGAGGCCTCTTTATCGTGCCGTAAATCTGCGACACGGAACCACCAGCTTTACTTTCCTTCCGAAGAAAGCCATGCTAAGGATTTTCATGCCCAAAAAAATCCAACGCTCTCCACCGGGATAAAATACATGAAGCTGTGATAGAAGCTATTGTTGAAAAATGTGACAGTCAAAACGAGAATAACTTTTATTATTGGAATGAGGAAACTGAAAGGAAGTACGATTAAAGAGAGACCTTTATCTAAAATGGCTAAACACAAAGGACATAGATGAAATAAAACTTAGAAAGCAACAAGGAAAGATTAGGAAGAAAATATCAGAAGCAATAGGCAATTGTGGAGAAAAACATGTCAAAAGAGAAGTTCATTGAAGGAAAATGGAATCCAGAAGGTTTGAAGGCTTTAACAGATGTTACAAGGAATAGTAAAGAAATGCTTTGTAAATATATTAATTTACAATCATGGGAAAAGTATTTGAAGGACTTATTAATAGAAAACAGACAGCCATGTGTGAGTACAATGGAGGAAGAAGTTAATAAAAAATAAAATGATTATAAGTTAGAATTAGAAATAGTAAAGGAAGCAGTAAAATCATTAAAACATGGAAAAGCACAACGGATTTGATGTATCCTGGCTGAATTGCTAAAGTATGTTACAGATAGACTAAACAGAGGAACTCAGAGATTTATTTGAAAAATGCCTGAAAAGTATTCTAGTTTTATTTATGAACGCTCTTTAACTGCTATGGTCTTTCGCGTCTCATTCTATATTGTACGTAAAAGACCGGCCATTTTACTCAGAGGCCTCTTTATCAGGCTTGAGGTTCTTTTACGTGCCGTAAATCTATGACACGGGACCACCGGCTTTACTTCCCTTCCTAAGGAAGCCATGTTATGGATTTTTACGCCCGAAAAAAATCTATCGCCCTCCGCCGTGTTTGAGCCCGCAACCTCGGGAACTAGACCACATACACCTAGACCACGGAGGAAGACGAAAATCTCGAGTATGTATCGGAACATTGAAAATAGGATATATTTCCGCAATACATAAAAAGGGTGAAAAGATGGATGCAAAAATAGAAGCATTACAATAAATGGCGCATTTAGCAAATTATATGGTAAAATAATTAGCATATTTTACGAACTATAAGGCGCACATTAATTTTTAAGGAATTCCTTTGAAAAATAACATTTTTAACATTTATCATTAGATTGCAAAGCCAGACTAAAAAAACAATCTTTTATTAGTTTATAAAACTGGTCTGATTCTTAAAGTCCCAGAAAACCATCATCTTCTTCATCCTCTTCGTCATTGTTGTCCTCTTCATATATAAGATGCCTTCAATGCTATCAAGTGTTACTTATGCCGGACTTCTTGAAAGCTTTAACAACAATTCGTGATTGTTTTATCCAGTGACACACTTATTTGATTGTTGGTCATTTTAAAGCAGCATTTGGCGTGAATTCCTGTTGGGTTTCATTAATCATGCATTTGTTTCATTTATCTCTTGGAATCGATTTGTTACTCCTCCTCTATAAAGGGTTTATATATCGAGACAGCAAGAGTTGCAATTATGAAGTAAATCCTCCCGAAATCATAGCAAGATCTGTATTTCCCTGCCTTAATATCTGTTTCACAGAATCTTTCAAATGACTACCAAAGTGATCTGTCACAAGCAGTGACCTTTCTTTCTCTGCCACACTCTGTTAACACAGAATTTCATACCAGCCTTGTCATGTACATGAAAAACAACACCTGACGATATCTCAGAAGATTTTGTCATTGTTTTGGGCTTGAAAATGATCACTGGATTAAGCTTAGTACCGTCAGCACAACAGTGTAGTGCACTTTTTCATGTCCACATGTCTTTAAGTTACAGCTTGAGCACCTTTCATGGCGACAGCTCCGTTACTCGGCACATCAAATGTCATAGGGCTTTCGTCCATTCGTATGCTATTTCACTTAGTTTCACACTGGCTTTCTTTTGATGTTCAATAATAAAGTAATGGAAAGATAACATTTTCTCTTCGTATTTTCGTGGTATTTTCTGCAATATTTCGGTTTTGGTTCGCATGCCAAGCCCATAATGCTTCATAAACCTGTAGCACCAACTTACTCTACCCTTAATTTCTGGTTAGTTATACTGTAGCACTAGCTTATGAGCGTTTACTTGAATCATGTTTGCATTAATTCCATTTTCACATATCCTTGAATGAATTTCAGTATTTCATTTTCTAGTTTTAGCCATTTTGCATTAAGTCCTTTGTTTGCACGTTTGGTCTTCCTCATACTAGCCCGCCAAACGCAAATGATTTTTTCTGCAGGTGTTGGGCCGAAATGCCGCTCAACTGCTCTGTTTCCAGGTTCTTCTGCACTTTCAGATTATTGCTCGCAAAATATGAGTGTCTTTATTTCTTTCCGTGACGAAGCTATAAAGAATATTGAATTGTTACCGATAACACAAATCACTTTCAATTCAAGTTCACTGCCATAGATTTACGGTAGGTACGGGATTGGCGCTCCCGGCGGCATCCCGAGCCACACTCTCGATTGGGTTCCTCTAAAAGGTGAGAGGGCTTTCGCCAAATACGCAATAAACTTTGGTCCACAAGTGTGTTTGACGTTACCTCCCTAAACAAAGTGGCGGAGGAGGAGAGCCGCAAGGGGTAATGCGTAATTCCCAGCCCTTGTGTATCCGCTGATAAAGCTCAGTCCCGGGGAGGGTGTTACATTCCTGAAGGCCCTTCTATCTGTTATTTGGGAGGTGAGCAACGTCCAGGCCAGCACTCTCACCTAAGCTGGGGTGACGCCCAGGATGTGAGCATGCCATCGGAGACATTTGCAATGGTGGAGGATTTTTTCTGCATGGAAAATACAAAACTAAAAAAACAAAAGCAGAAAAATGGAAAAGAAGTAGTCGAGTGTTGTGGTCCTCGCTACTTAGTAATCAATAGAACAGAGGAAGGTAAGAAGTTTACATCGGTGAACCCTTGTATAGTGCAGAAGGGTCTCGATAAAATAGCTGGTCCTGTGAAGTCGTGTATCAGAAGTGGCAATGGCACGTTCCTGGTTGAAGCAAATTCAGCATCCCAGGCAGCGACTATCTTGAAAGCCAACTTGTTAGGAAGCTATCCAATTAGAGTCGAGATGCACAAGATCTTGAACTCATCGCGTGGTGTAGTAAATACCCGTGCATTGGACGCTGTGTTCAATGAAGAGATTCGAGAGGATCTAGAAGATCATGTTGTGACATCCGTATATCGGGTTCAGCGGAGACAAGGAGGAGAATCTGAACCTACTCGTATCCTATTTCTTACCTTTGATCGATAGAACTACCTCAAAGGATTACGGTAGGGTATGAAGCCACTGAAGTTAGACCATATACCCCCAACCCGCTCAGATGCTATAAGTGCCAGCGCTTTGGTCATACAAGTGATTTCTGTTTCGGTGAAGCTACCCGCGTTAACTGTAGAGAATTCTCACACAAGGGAGCATGTACATCAGCTTCAGCATGTCTTAACTGCAGTGGTAAACATCTATCTAGTTCCCGAGAATGACCTAGGTTTACAGAAGAAAAGGCAATCCCGGAGATCCGGATTAGGGAGAAGGTTTCCTTCTTGGAAGCCCGGAAACTCCTGCGTGTCCGCCAAAACTCTGTCCTGAGGTTAGGCACCTATAACTCGGTTGCAGCTAACCCGGTACCGTGTCGGGAAATCGCAACTCAAACCAGCCATATAAACGGGGCCACTATTTCAGAAAAGATTCTTGTAGCCACATCACTTCCAAAGCCCACGAAATCCACATCTACATCTGCTACAACACCTGCGAAGGTCCCTTCAGTAAATTCAGCATCAAGACTATCTACCTATAGCAATAAGACTGGTAAGCCCGTAACCTATAATGCACCATAGATAAAGCTTAAGACCAGCTATAATCGAACTGACTTCCAGAAAGAAAATGCAAAGTCTGTACACGGAACATCCAAGGGAAGGAAAAGTCCGCAAATATCTCGGAGATCCTCTTATGAGGAATCTTCTGGGATGGACTCGGATCGGCGATCATCGTCTTCGCCGATCTGAACTTCCAATCGGTTCGAGGTTCTCGAACCGAGATTTTCTATTGGAAAGGGGTTCTCCCCCGTGGAGGAGATGCAGCAGGAGCCTTCTGCCCACACTGCCAGAACTGCAGTGAAAAAGAGGTAGGATAAAACCTCTGTTAAAAGTGCTAGCTCGACACCAAAGAAAAAGGGAAAATTGATTCGACCACAGCTTTCCACAACGTAGTAAGCTTCTACGATGAAGAACTTATCCCGTTATAGTTCTATCCTACAATGGAACATCCGTGGAATTAGAACACATCAACCAGAGCTTGAACTTTTGCTAAAAAATTATGAGCCGTTGGTCGTGTGTTTACAAGAGACTAATCTCTGTCCGCTAGACAGCTTTCAGCTTAGACGATATACCCTAACGCGATGTGATCTCACACCGGAAGAGGGTATTCCTGCGCACGGTGGTACTATGATGCTCATCAGAGATGATATATTTGTGGAATCTGTATCCATCCAGTCAGTATCTGTAAGGATTAAACTGCCATCCATCCGAATTACCATGTGTAACATATACCTGCCTCCACCCGATGACCTCTCGCTCATGGATTTAGAGGATCTAGTCTCTCAGTTACCAACGACTATTTTTGGTGGGAGACGTTAATGCCCATCACCCTCTTCGGACTCCCCTCGGGCTTGTACGAGACGTAAATTAATTGCTGATTTTTGGACAATAATAACCTAACTCTTCTGAACACCGGAGAGCCTACATTTCTCTCAGACTCATACAACACTTTTTCACACCTTCATATTGCAGTTTGTTCACCACAATTAGCAGTTTCTTGCAATGGAATGTCATCTCTGATTTACACTCTAGTGAGCACCTTCCTTGTCTTATTAGTCTCTGAACACAGAATATATGATCCACACGCCTACTAGATGGCACTTAGATTCAGCCAACTGGAATCTTCACTCCCAGTTGGCTGTGTTTAATTACAATGAGCACGACTGTGTGCATGTTTTGGTCCAGCATCTCACAGAGAAGATTCTTTCGGCTGCTGAGCAAGCTATTCCACTGTCAACTGCCAACCCTCGTTCCTTTCCAGTCCCTTGGTGGACGGAAGAGCGCCGAAATGTCATTCGTGCTCGCAGGCGTGCTCTTGGGAATTTCCAACGTCGCCCCACACTGGATAACCTAATTGAATACAAGAAAATGCGTGCCAAGTCTAGATATATTATAAAGGATAGTAAAAAGACATCATGGAGCAAGTTTGTAGCTTCATTTAATCGACATATACCTTCCTCTGTCGTTTGGGATAAGTTATGGCGTATGACCGGAAAATGGACCCACATGCCAATTGCCGGTCTTAAAACAGCTGCAGGAGCTGTTGTTGCATTTGACGTGGCTAACACATTTGGCAGTGCTTTTGCTCAAGTGTCTAGCTCAGATAATTATTCGCCCGAATTCCTTCCTGTTACGACTCAGGTTGAATCTCAATGTTTCCTTTTTCGTTCAGGAAATCTTGAAGATTACAATCGCCTCTTCACCATGGCGGAATTAGAACGCACTCTTTAATGTTTGCGATTATCGGCACCAGGACCTGATCGTATCTACGTACAAATGCTCCAAAAGCTCTCTCCTGAAGGTAAGACTTTCCTACTCGAGTTCCATAATCGTGTTTGGGTTGATGCCACTTTTCCAGAAAAGTGGCAGGAGGCCACTGTCATACACATTTTGAAAGCTGGAAAGGACCATCATATCCCAAAAAGATACCGTCCTATTTCCCTCACCAGTTGTATTTGCAAGATGATGGAACGCATGATCAATGGGCGGTTGGTATGGTGTTTGGAAACTCAGAATCTGATGACCAACACGTAGTGCGGTTTTCGGAGGTGCCGTTCAGTAATGGACTACCTTGTGTCATTATCGATACAGTTCATGAACGGATTCATGAAAAATTGTAAAAGCGTTGCGCTATTTTTTGACCTCGAGAAGGCTTATGAGCAGGGATACTACGTTCCCTACAAGCCTGGAATATTCGTGGACGCTTACCACTGTTCATTCAGGACTTATAAGGGATCGCTTTTTGAGTAAGGGTCGGCTCGGATTTTTTGAACCTTTTTGTTCAGGACAATAGACTACCTCAGGGATCGGTACTAATGTGTTCCTCCAGGGGTATCGACATGCCTATTCGTAGATGACTTTGCCGTTTATTATACTTCTCTGCGTACGCCGTTTTTGGAACGCCGTATGCAGCAGTACTTAGATAATTTCCAAGATTGAAGTTCTAAAAGTGGCTTTCGCTTATCAACTGAGAAGTCAACCTGCGTGAACTTCTGGCGCCGTAGGAGAGGATTACCACCTTCTCTACGATTCGGTCCAGATTTACTACCATTCGCAGATTCGACGAGATTCATGGGGTTGACGTTTGATAGGAAACTTAGCTGGTCATCGCATAAAACACAGTTCAGTGCGCAATGTGACCGTTCTCTGAATATCTTGCGGATATTAAATGGCAAATCTTGGGGAGGGGATCGGACTATTTTGCTGCGAATATATCGCGCACTGGTCCGATCAAAAATAGACTTTGGGTGTATCATTTATTCCTCAGCACGATCATCCGTGCGGAGGAGATTAGACGCAGTCCATAACCGGGGTATTGAGTGGCTATTGGTGCTTTTCCCACTATCCCAGTTATGAATCTTTACGCCGGAACTGCAGAACCTCAAATGTGTTATCGGCGTGAAATCCTCTTGGGAAGTTATGGCTGTGCGCTTAAATATATGCCTGAACATCCAACGTTCGGTACGCTTTCTCACACTGGGCTGGACGAACGTTATAGTAATAGTTCCATTAATCCAAGGCCTGCAGGTGTTCGTTTCCGGGAGCTTCTAAGAAAGCACGACATTGAAATCCCTAGCATGTTTTGCTAAGGGGGAAAGGGTATCTCCCCCTTGGTTATGTGGGACATCTCACGTAGATCTTTGGTGACGGTATACCGGAAGTCTACGATGCCTACTTTTAGTATCCGCACCTGTGTTTTAGAATTTCTGTCCGGTTACAGTGACCGAATTTTGATCTACACTGATGGATCTAAGAGCACCAAGGGTGTTTGGATGTGCTTATGTTCATGGAACCGAACCCTATACATTCAGTTTTCGTGATAGCACATCCAGTTATAGTGCACAGCTGTATGCCATATACGGAGTGCGCCGTCGAAAATTGGGAGATTGTCTCATTTGAGTGATTCCCTAAGTGCGCTTCAGAGTCATTGTGAGCTGTACAACTACCTCCCCATTGTTCACCGAATCCAGTATGGCCTCCATGTTTTACACGCTTCTAGCGTTAATGTGGAGTGTGCTTGGATACATGGTCACGTTGGCTTGCCGGGGAATGAACTTGCGGAGTTGGCAGTTAAAGCAGCAACCACAGAACCCAGTGTTACAATACCTCAGGTAACGGCGGAAGACTTTACGCTTGTTGTACGGAGTGCAGTACTTTCGTGCATGCGCGAGGAGTGGTTAGCTCTCCGCGGAAACAGGCTTAGAGTAGATAAGGACATTCCGATAAACTGGGTAACTTCGTCTCGCGTATCTCTTCGTGAAGAGGTGATGTTGGCTCGGTTGCGTATTGATCACTACAATTTTATGCACAGTTATCTTTTTAAGGGTGATCCTGCTCCTATTTGTCCAATTTGTGGCAAAGGTCTTTCGGTCCGTTACGTGTTGCTAGAGTGTATTGCTCTAGCACATTATCGGGACTCTCTGCAACTGCCGGAAAGTCTTGCAGAGGTTTTAACGGATGATAAGCAAGCGGTTGATAGAATTTTTAATTTTATTTCGAAAGTAAATTTTCAAATGAGGATTTAGTCATTTAATAGAAGGTGTTTTATATTGATCGGTTTAGGTTTATATTTCTATAATTATGTATGACTTGTGCTATATTTCTATATTGATATTTATCTCTAGCTTTTGCTTTGATTTTTATATTGATATTTATCTCTTGGTTTTGCTTTGACTTTGGCTTTTGCCATGAAACTTTCTACTTATCATTTACCTCTGGCTTTTGCTATGACTTTATGTTGATATTTATATCTGACTTTTGCTTTAATTTTTTATTGAGTTTTTATTTATTTAATGTTTTTATATTCAGCTTTATCTCTGGCTTTTGCCATGAAATTTTCTACTGATCGATATCTCTGGTCATTGCCATGATCTGTTTTAGAAGATGGCGCTAATGACCTAGAAGTTGAGTGCCCTTAAAATAGCACCTAACTAACCGCAGACTACAATGACGCATTTTATACTAGAAAATGTGCATCACTTGTGATGGCGGTGTGGGAAGGAGACATTGTTGTGAATCCCTGCAACTCTTATTCGTCGCTACGGTGCGCTGCTGCGTTGAATCCAATAGGGTATAAGATGTGCCTGAATTTTGGAAGCAATTTCTCAAAGGAAAACGTGCGTCTTATAATCCGTAAAACGTGGTAAGCATTTTCTTAAGCTACAATATAAAGATATGGAAGCAGAACAGTCAGGCTTTAGAGCATGCAGATCAACTATTGAATTATATATTTTGTTTAGAATAGATAATAAAGAAGAAAACACCCTCCACGGTGTTCATTGCTATAGAAAGAACCTATGACGTGATGATGATGAGATGCGGTTTAAGGGCGCTAAACTGCTAAGGTCATCAGCGCCCTTACAATGTATAAAATATAAAGTCAAAAATATAAAAGAACCGCATAATTAAAAAACGGGACACAAACCCGCGATGTCCAAAAAGTTAAAACAACTATAATACCACAATGCCAAAAACGAACGCACTAAAAGCATAGGTAATAAAAGATTAAAACGTGTCAAGGACTGTAGAATGCGAGGGACATGAGCGCCTTTTGTCCACTGGGGATTAGAGTCCCCATAAAAATAGACAGAATAAAAGTACTAAGCTAAAAGACGCTCAACGCATTAAATGCGCAGATTAAAATCACTGTCATGAATAAAACGTAAAACACATTCTACAGCACGCGTGTCGTCTGCCAAAACGTTGGCTAGGCCAACAGGCAGACCCACACGAACACGCAATGCAGCTAAAACCTGACACTCTGTTAAAATGTGACGCACCGTTAAGGGCACGCCACACTGCCCACAGAGTGGTGCGGGGTCACCACTGAGCAATTACCTATGACTAAAAACACAATGTCCAATCCGTAAACGAGCTAAAATTACCTCTTCCCGACGACACGAACGAGAAGAGGTACCCCAGATCAACGGGAAAGGCTTAACCTCCCACAACTTGTTCCCCCGGAGGGCCGTCCACTCATCGCGCCAGCGCGAGAGGATGCGGCGACGTAAAATAACACACGAATCCGACAAGGGAACAACAGAAGTAAAAAATCTGGGTAATAAAATCGCCGATTTCGCAGCGGCGTCGGCAGACTCATTACCTGAGATGCCCACATGACCTGGAATCCACATGAAGGACACGCTGATGCAAGAGACACCAAGCGAGTGGAGCAGGTCATGTATGCGCTGTACGAGTGGGTGGTAATGGTACAGCGCAGTAATACTCTGAAGGGCACTCAGAGAGTCCGTACAAATAAAACAGTGCCGTAAGTCGTGCCGCTGAATGTATAAAACAGATTGATAAATGCTAAAAAGTTCGGCGGTAAAAATTGAACATTGTCCAGGTAAACGAAAAGTAAAACTCTGTACACCAAAAACAAAGGCACATCCTACTCCAACATCAGTCTTAGACCCATCAGTATATATAAAATGACAGTCCCCGAACTGCGCCTGTAGTTCTAAAAAGGCGGAACTAAGAACAGAAGCGGGGGTCGCATTTTTCGGCATCGACGTTAGCCCAAGGTGAATGTGGGCCTCAGCGCGCGACCATGGAGGAAAACGCGTTTCCCCTCGGGTAAGGACCGGCGCTGGCGTAACGTCCAAATGCCGAAGTAGCAGTCGAAACCGAACCCCCGGAGGGAGCAATGCAGAGGAGCTAACTAAATATTGCCGGTCAAGTGAATCCTCGAAAAATGCCGCGAAAGACGGGTGGTCAAGCAAGCTGGAGAGTCGACAGGCATAGCTACACAAGAGCGTCTCACGCCTGGAGGACAGCGGAGGCTCTGCAGCTTCAGCATACAGGCTAAGAACAGGGCTGGTTGGAAAGGCCTCTGTAGCGACACTTATGCCACGATGGTGAATGGCATTCAATCGACGTAACACAGATGGACGTGCCGACGAATAAACAATACACCCGTAATCAAGCTTGGATCGGACCAAAGAGCGATAAAGGCGAAGAAGGACGGTCCGATCAGCTCCCCTGGATTTGCCACTTAAAACACGCAAAAGAGTAAGAGAATGGTCACACTTAGCTTTTAAAAAGGAAATGTGCGAGGTCCAACACAACTTCCTATCAAAAATCAACCCCAAAAATTTCACCTCGTCTGCAAACGGAAGCATCTCCGGCCCAAGATGGAGAGAGGGCGGAGGGAAATATTTCCGGCGCCAGAAGTTGATGCAGACGGATTTCTCGGCGGAGAATTTAAAGCCGTTGGCGTTACTCCAGGCGTAGAGACGGTCGATACAGCTCTGGAGACGGCGTTCGAGTAGACAGGTCCGCCGTGAACTGCAATAAATTGCAAAATCATCTACAAAAAGGGACGATGAAATGCCAGGTGGAATACAATCAACAATAGGGTTGATAGCAACTGCAAAAAGTGTGACACTAAGTACAGAGCCCTGCGGTACTCCGTTCTCTTGAATAAAACGACTAGATAAAACCGAGCCCACACGTACACGTAACACACGGTCCGTCATAAACTCCCGAAGAAATATGGGAAGACGACCGCGGAAATTCCATGCGTGCAGTGTACGTAAAATGCCGCCCCTCCAACATGTGTCATAAGCTTTCTCCAGGTCAAAAAACACAGCCACGGTTTGACACTTTCTCAGAAATCCATTCATAATATGCGTCGACAAGGACAGCAGATGGTCGACGGTAGAGCGATAGCGACGAAACCCGCCCTGAGCGTTCGCTAGAAGTTTCTGAGACTCAAGCCACCATGTCAACCGCCGTTGATCATGCGCTCCATCACCTTGCAAATGCAACTGGTGAGGGAGATAGGGCTGTAGCTGGAAGGTAGTTGGCGATCCTTCCCAGGCTTAAGTATAGGGACAATGGTGGCTTCGCGCCAAACGGAAGGAAAAACGCCGTCTTGCCAAATACGGTTATAGACCTGTAAGAGAAAGAGTTTACTGTCGGCTGAAAGGTTCTTTAACATCAGGACATGAATACCGTCCGGCCCAGGAGCGGAGTGCCGAGAGCAATGAAGAGCGTGCTCCAGCTCCCTCATTGTGAATAGTTCGTTATAACATTCATTATTAGCAGACCGAAAAGTATATGATGCAGAATCCAGCCGGTCTTTAATAGAGCGAAAGCCGGCGGAATAATGGTCTGAACTGGAAACCGCCTCAAAGGCAGCACCCAGAGTGTTAGCGATGGCAGCCGGATCCACTATGGTGGCATTGGAAACCTGAAGGCCAGAAACAGTACAATGCGACACTTTACCTGAGAAGCGACGAAGTTTATCCCAAACAACGGATGAAGGCGTAAAGGGATTAAAATACTCGACAAAACGAGCCCACGACGCCTTCTTGCTATCCTGAATAATGCGACGAGCCCTGGCGCGCGATTGTTTAAAAGTCACCAAATTATCAAGTGTAGGGTGTCGCCGAAACACCCTAAGTGCAGTCCTACGGGCACGAACGGCGTCCCGACAATACTCGTTCCATCACGGAACATGCGGTCGCCGAGGTTGAGAGGATGAACGGGGAATTGCGCGTTCGGCGGCAGAGAAAATTGTAGACGAAGGTGCTGCACTAGTTGGTTAATGTCGGCGAAGGGCTGATCGTAAAAACGCACGAGGCTGGAATACAAGCTCCAGTCGGCTTTGGTGAATATCCAGGTAGGTACTCTGGAATGCTGTACGTGGTGTGACAGAAGAGAAACGATGCAGGGGTAATGGTCGCTGGAGTAGGTGTCAGCGACGACGTTCCACTGAAGACGACTAGCAAGCTGGAGGGAGCAAATGGCAAGGTTCAGGTGAGAGAATGTACCAGAAGAATCAGAAATAAAAGTAGGTGCACCTGTATTGAGGATGGAAAGATTGAACTGGTAAAAAATGTCGGAAAGAAGAGTTCCCCTCGCACAAGCCCTTGGCGAACTCCACAGTGGGTGATGGGCATTAAAATCTCCCAACAGAAGAAATGGTGTTGGGAGTGCGGACAGGAGAGCTCGAATGTCCGCGGGAGCGAGGGGAGATGACGGAGGTGAATATACAGAGCAAACAGAGAAGAAAAAACCGGGTAACTGCAATCTAATGGCAACAGCTTGCAAGTCGGACGTAAGAGCGAGAGTTTGAAAATGAACGTCGTTACGCACTAACAACATGACACCTCCATGAGCAGGAGTACCCTCCTCCGGTTCAAGGTCGTAGCGAACCGGAGTATATCCTCGGAGATCAAAAGGATCGTGAGGGCGAAGCTTAGTCTCTTGCAAACATACGACCATAGGCGAATGGGAACGCAATAAAAGTTGCAGTTCCGCCCTATGCGATCGTACACTACGTACATTCCAGGTCAGGATAGCCATGAATAAAAGGGATAAACTGTCTACTTAGAAGGGCGGCTTAAAAGAATCTTTTGCTTAACCTTTGGGCTCGGGCTTTTTGTATGGAGTTGGTCAGACTCCATAGCTTCCTCGGAGGGAGGGCCCACGTGCTCAGTGCCAGAAACCGATTCAAGCGCCGTGAATCGGTTCTGGGTGACGATGGGTGAGGGGTACTGCTGAGCGCGGCTTGTCCCAGGACCTTCCTGGGACAGCGACCTCTGAGGAGGAGAAGGTGAACTTTTGTCACCGCGCGCACGCGGAGGGTCTTTCAAAAAATCTTCCCTACGAAGTTTCTGCTTGGGTTTCTTTTCAGCGGCTTGCGACTTCATTGACTTTGGACCAGGTTTATAGGGCTTGGTAATAGTAGCTTTAATGGACGGCCGGATGGTAGTGGCGGTTAATCCAGTCATGGTCCAGGTCTGAGTTTCGGCATCTACTCGTGGTACTGGCGAGGCAACAACAGAACTAAATGTGCCAGATCGCAGGAGTGAAGGTTGGCGCGCATGGTAACGCCTCCGGGCTTCAGCGAAGGAGAGTTTTTCCTTTACCCGGATCTCCTGGATCGCCTTCTCGTCCAAGTACCGCGGACAGTCGGCAAACGAAGCAGAATGAGACCCTTTACAATTAACGCAGACGGGGGCTGTTGAACAGGTACCTTCGTGTGAGGGCTGGCTACATGTTGCACAGATGTTAACGGCACTCTTACAGGAGACTTGCGTATGCCCAAAACGTTGGCATTTAAAACAACGCAGAGGTGTAGGAATATAAGGCCTCACAGAAATCCGTTCGTACCCTGCGGAAATGCTCGTGGGCAGATCGACGCCATCAAATGTAATAAACAGGGTACGAGTGGGTACCAATACGCCGTCGCGTTTGGCCTGCACTCGATGGACCGCTGTCACTTTCTGGTCTGCAAGATATTCTACCAGGTCCTCGTCCGATATACCATCGAGGCTATGGGTGGTAATGGCGCCTCGACAGGAATTCAATGTGCGGTGCTTCTCCACACGGATGGGATAGCTGTGGAGAAGCGTAGCGCGCAACAAGGTCTTACTTTGCTGATCGGACTTAGTTTGTGCCAATAAGGAACCATTCCGTAGACGAGTGCAGGATTGAACCGCACCAGCAATAGCATCTATGCCCTTCTGAATCATAAAAGGGTTCACCTTCTCAAAGTTCTGTCCTTCTTCTGTTCTTGAAATGACCAAGTAACAACCAGATGACGGCGGTGCTACTTCTGTTACAATAACTTTTCGGCGCTTGTTTGTATTAATGGAGGAAGGGTGCTCCATAGCGAAAAAAATCCTCCACCATTGCAACCGTCTCCGACCTCGGGCTCTGACTTCTGGGGCGTTACCCCGGCTTGGGTGAGTGGCCTATCTATACCAGACTCACCCCAGGGTCACACCTCCCAGAACATAGACAGAGGGACCCAATCGCCGTCAGAAGTCAGCAGCTCATGCAATGGCCCCCCCCCGCGGGACTGCAGTTGAACAGCGGATACGATCACAAACCCTACATGACGACCCCGAGTGGTGGGGATGACGCCATTACCCACTCACCCAGCTGCGCACCCCGTGCGCGGGTATCCGTCAGGCTGTGTCCACGGAGGATTAAAAGAAAAGATAAAACAAATAAAACTGTGTGGGCGTTTCGCACGCAAGGTAGGCCGGCGGGGAAGAAAAAGAGATGTGGGAATGTCGTGGTGCGAAATGGCCGGAAAGTGACAAAGGAAGAAAGAAACGATGGTGAGGTGCGGTATGAATGGAATGCAAAGAACGCACGAGAGCCTACCTTGTGTCCACCGGTCACGAGAAGAACCCACCTCGACCGGATGGGGGTGAGGGTATGAATGTGGCGATGATTGGCTCGGGAACCCCCGGTGCGCCAAAAACCCGTACTCACATAAGGTGAGCCCCTGAGGGGGAACCTATGACAATATGCCATTATCACAATTATGGTTAACTTTAATACTGACGGAAATTAGACCTATGTTAATAAGAGCAATTTAAAATGTATAAAAAAATGCACATGTAAAAGTAAAAATAGGACAATACTTGTCAAGTGCATTTCATGTTGGTAAAGAATTATGACAAGAATGCTCTGTATCTTCTACATTATTTAAAATTTACACAGAAAAAGCAATAAAAGGTTGGAAAAATAAGTGCAAAAATGGGAATTCCAATGCATGATGACTTAACAATATACTCCCTGGAATTTGCGGATGGTAAGTTATTTCTGGCACAAGAAAATCAGGACATAGAACATCTTACAAGGAAATTGATTCAAGAATACAACAAACGCGGCCCAAAATAAATATGGATAAATTCAAATATATGGCCATTGGATGTGTTCATTAAGATTTGGTACTGGAAGAGAAATGGGAATAATGAAAGACACGGGGAATATAAATACCTGGGAGTAAAGATTACACAAGATGGGAAACAATAAAAGGAAATAAGATCGAAAATAAACCCAGGAAAGTATGCTCTATCTACTTTGAATGCGATACTATGGGATAAACAGATCTCAGAGTGAAACTACAATTTTTTTAAAACAATGGTTAGAAGTACTATAACTTATGGCTCCGACGAGTGGACTCTGAACTTTCAGTTCAAAAGAAATTTATTGGCAATAGAAATGGAGTATTGGAGGAGATCTGCTAGGATATCTAAAAGAGAAAAGCATTAGAAATGGGATTATAAAGGAATATATGACTGTTCAAAATTAAATTTTAGATTTTATTCAACAGAAACAATCAGAATGGTGTGGGCATGCTAAAAGAATAGAAGATGAAAGATTACCCAAAGGAATAATGAAGTGGACGCCACCGGAAGGAAGAGTAAAGGAATACCGCATAGCATGTGAGTAGTTAGTAATTGAGAGAATTAGACGAGAGCATCAGTTCGATCCAGGACGGGTGCAAAAAATTAGCATAGAATGCTCATAAATAGCTCACTGTACCCCGCCCCCTATCAATGGGAACAAAGGAAGTCATAAGTTTAGTAATGTTTAATGGAAAAGTTTTGAGTAATTACAGCTGTGTTATTAAGGTCTTCTATCCCTTGTTGAAAGGAACAATGAATGTAATAAATTATGCTTTCTAATCACGCCGACAAAAGGCAGACGCTATTCTCCCCATCCCCATTTGCATTAACAGTACCCTTGTACGTGTGCGCTAGAAAAGCACACCTGACTCAATCCCCTCCCCCTCTGCATTCCATTCCATGCTTTTTATACCTGTCTGGTCCTTCAATCACACACACCTGCGCTTAAACAGAAAGCCAGTCGGGCGCCATATCCCACCCCCGCGGCAACCTTCATGAACAGAGAACACCTGGGAGCAATAAATTTCCTGCTTGACAAGGAAATATTCACCTACATTATAGTCAGCGACAACGCGGCGCCCAACCTTCATTACTGGTAAGCAATAAACGTTTCTGCTTGACAAGTATGCATGACCGTTGATTATAGCTGCCGATATCTTGGCGCCCAAGCTTCTTTACCTGGTAAGCAATAAAC
This sequence comes from Deroplatys truncata, assembly GCA_030765065.1. Classification (NCBI taxonomy): domain Eukaryota; kingdom Metazoa; phylum Arthropoda; class Insecta; order Mantodea; family Mantidae; genus Deroplatys; species Deroplatys truncata. The sequence goes on from JAUKNL010000032.1 coordinate 762,119, forward strand.
CTTTCTGCTTGACAAGTGTGCATGACCCTGGATTATAGTCAGCGACATCGTGGTGCCCATCCTTCATTACCTGGCAAGGAATAAATTTTTTTGCTTGACAAGTATACATGACCCTTGATTATAGTCAGCGACATCGTGGCGCCCAACCTTCATTACCTGGTAAGCAATAAATTTATCCTCTTGACAAGTATGCATGACCTTTGATTATAGCTGCCGACACCTTGGCGCCCAACCTTCATTACCAGGAGAACAATAAATTTTCTGTTTGACATGGAAGCACATTCATTCATTATAGCCTCCGACATTGTGGCACCGTTCCTGCCCGCAGGGACAACCTTCATTACCGGGCAAGCAGTTCTCTCTGCGCATGTGCAGCATGGGATAATACCACTGGATGCAATAATCACGTGACGTGTAAACATGCTCCACCACGACGATGTGCTGCCATCACCAAGGGGGATTTAGGTCTCTATCTAAACAGCTTGAGGGACTTGTTAGAATTATTGTGAGTTTATTAACCCTACATTAAGAATTTATAACATTCGTTTGCTACAGTTTAATTGAAGCCAGTAGCGTTGTCTTCTACACAGCATTCGTTAACATCATCATTAATACAATGCAAGGTGAGTGAGTTTTTTACATAACTACAAATCAGTGGTGTCTGTTTTTACGATGCATTTAATTTTGTTTAAAAATGATACATTGCATGAAAGACTAATCGGTTTAAGACTATCATGTTGTTTTATCTAAACTTCACTTCTTTTAATAATTAGCATCCATTTTTTTAAAAATAATGTAGAGCTTTCATCGATGATGCAAATAGTTCTTTAGATCCTAAAGTTTTAACAAGCACAGGGATTTTCTACACATCCTCTACACATTCTTATTTCATAAACATGCATGCGATATTCTCTACACATTCTTCTTCCATTAACATTCATACGCTTTTCTCTACTCATTCTTTGTTTCTGTGCACATTCTTATTTCATAAACATTCATGCGATTTTCTCTACACATTCTTCTTCAATTAACATTCATATGATTTTCTCTACTCATTCTATGTTCTCTACAAATACGTATTCCATAAACATTCATACGATTTTCTCTACACATTCTTCTTCCATAAACATTCATACGATTTTCTCTACTCATTCTTTGTCTCTCTACACCATCTTATTTCATAAACATTCATGTAATTTTCTCTACACGTTCTTATTCCATAAACGCTCATGTGACTTTCTCTACAGATTCTTATTCCATAACATTCATACGATTTTCTCTACACATTCTTCCTCCATGAACATTCATACGCTTTTCTCTACCTCTCTTTGTTTCGGCATTTCAAGGATTTCTACATCCACTCTTCTTCTATTAGCATTCATTCTCCATCCATGAACATTCATATGGTTTTCTCTACTCCCTCTTTTTTCATATCCCGATGCTTTTTCTACTCATTCATCTTTTCAGCCGTTACAATCGAGTTTACATACTTAAATTTTTCCAGGTAACAACTGCAAACACCGAGGGAGCCGCCAGAGCTGCATTCGTCAGAGGTGGGGGTTCTTGGCTTAGCCTTGCAGCTCTGCATCATAGAGAACCTATCAATGACGATATCGCTGCAGGCTACAACATGGCAGCACTCCTCGCGGGAGGTCAGTCATCAGCTGTGCCTCTGCATAGCAGCTATGACACTATTGACATTAGTAGACCCCATCTTATGGGGGTGTTTATATCATACCACCGCCTCCTGGATTTGAGGATGTTACTCCCGCTACAGAGGGGGATGCCATCGCTACAGAGGAGTTTTGCACGTGTGTCAACTGTGAATACAGAGCTTCTCTAATACAGATGCTTGTGAATGGTAAGTCTAGATATATTATCACACAAAATTTGTCTAAAAATATTAGCTTTTCTTTAATGGATGTATAAATTGCGAACGATTCATGATTATATCAGAATCTGAATTATTAAATGAAACAATTTACAGTCATATTTTCAATTAAAATATTCGATGTGAAGCTAATTCCGGTTTTTTTCTTCCATTGTCTTAGTTCCTAAAGCGGATTCAAGCGCGGCTGAGGAGATGGACAATGGTGACAGCTTGCCTTCGGCCATATTCTTGCAAGACTGCCTGACATCGCCTCCTCCTAGGTTCGAGAATGTGGCCCCGATGCATGTAGGAGATCCCTGGATGATTATTACTACTAAAGGGGTGTGCGCCTGCAGGACCGTGTACATGCAGATACTTCGTTAATTGCATGGTGAGTTTTTTAGCTTCATTTATTCTAGTTCTAGCACTGTTTCATAAATAATGAACCTAGCATTAACGTGTAACTGTTCATAATCGACTTTCTTCAATTGATTAAATATACAAGTATATAAATCATTAGCTTAACGTTAACGCAAAATTTTTCTTAATCGATTTTTTAATCATTTTGTTTATTAAAATATGCAATTACATACATAATCAACGTAACGTTCACATGTGACTTAAAAAATCGTGTTCTTTTCTTCAAATTAGTTAATAAATATATATTTCTACGTTTCTATTATATTTTAACTTGTATTCACATTGATTCGGCTTTGTTATTGCTACAGAACCTTCAATAAGGGACACGAACCCGGAGTCTAAGGATATAAACAACCAAAGCTTGCTCCGAGCCTCCATAAGTCCTCCCGAAAATGAAGAGGAGCACGATCAAGGAATGAACCCCCTCGCCCATCCAGGACCTTTCATGGCCACACCATCGCCAATTGCAGGGCCCTCAGGCGTCGGGCGTGCAGGGCATTATCAGGACACCACCAGCACCACAGTCTCCTGCTCCGACAGCGACGTCGTCGCCTACAGCAACAACGCTAAAAAACTAAATGTTAGCCATGCATAGCTAGAATGTAGGGTTATCGAATCGGCGTTCAAGGGACGGCTTTTCAATAGCCGAATTGAGAAAATTCTAGAAATAGTTGACCCCGTAAATTTCTGCAGAAATGCAGACATCTTGTATTGAGAGAGATGGATTCGCAGCTTGGAGGAACCCCTCAGTGTTTAAAATAAGTTCCTCAACCGAGGTAACATTTAATTCAAACTCTTGAAAAAGAGCAAGCTAAAACCGCTTTTTTTCAATAGTAAGACCAAGTTGGGCCTTTAGTCAAGTGATCTTGATTCCTTATACACCTATGGTTGATGAAATGATAGAAAACGTATCTAATTTTGAAGGGGGTGCGAGCTAAAAATCTCTGCTCGCCGTCTGGTCTCTTGTTATTGGAACTAGCTTTTATGACCCTTTGAATGCGTCATGATACATAGAGCTACCTGACTCAATCAGGAATAAACGCGCTATATTAAATATAACAACAATGATAAATACTGCTTTGCATGGCGTTTGCTCGCTTCAAAGTATCCTGTGCAGACTCATGCGCAAAGGACGAGCAAATACCTTGCATAACAATTACTCACAGTATACAATTATAATGGGATAGATTTCCCTGGAAGCATAAGTCATATTCCAGACTTTGAACGACAAAACCAAGGTATTTCTATTTGTGTATTTGGTCTAGAAAGCGAGAGTGTAATTATTTCCATATTTTAGCCCAAACAACAGGGTTCATTTAAGAACAACCTATTATTTATCGATCAAGATGGAAGATCTCACTACTGCCTGATTAAGTATATGTCAAGGCTGACTTCAATACAAATCAGTAAACAGTGGTTATGCGAGCCCTGCTGAAGCACTTCAATAACGATTAAAAAGCCTCAGTTGAAGTGTATGTAGTGCCAGGTGCTCAAAATGACTAAACAGGGGGAAGTGATCGAGTTCTCATCATACTCAAAGGGCACTCCTGTAAATTTTGTTGTGTAAGCCAATATTGAGAGCGTGGTAGCCAGAGTCCAGTCTTGTGAGCCGTCAGCTCACCAGAGCTGGACTCGGGCTATCCAGCATCATGAGGCTATATCGATATCTCTCAAGCTCGTATGCCGCCATGCCGCCTCATTGTCGAGATTTATGTTATTTAGAGGTCCTGATGCGACCAAGAAATTCTTCATTGAGCTTAGGGCAATAGCCGACATGGTCATTGCTCAATATAACCGCAATAAAGAAGTGACCTTGCCTGCACAGGATGCGGCTGATTTCGACAATGCGCTTCATTGCCACATATGCAAGAAGAGATTGAAGCGGGCGATTTAAAAGGTCGGAACCACTGTCATGTTACTGGTGTATTCCTGGAGGCTGCTGATAATGCATTCAATTTAAATAGACGGGTACCTAATTTTATACCCATCTTTTTTCATTGACTTAGCAATTATGGAAACCATTTTCCTGATGCAACACTTGCCATACGACGATCAGCCCATTTCGTGCATCTCAAGCTCCTCAGAGAGATATAACTCATTCAGTAAAAAGTACAGGAGTATTTCATTCAGGTTTCTAGATAGCTTTAAGTTTTGGACGATGAGCTATCTAGTTGAGCCAATGTGCTGAGTGATGATGAATTTAACCCTGAGTATCCATCAGCAGCTAATGAGATCTAAGGGGATATTCCCCTACAGCTACGTTGACAACCAGACAAAACCAAATGAACCCAAACTGCCTGCATTCGACAAGTTCGAAAACATTACCATGCAAGACTACGAACACGTCGTCAAAGTCTGGAATACGTTTAAAATAAAAAAATGGGTGAATACAGTGATTTGTACCCGAAGACATATACGCTCTTGTTGGCTGATGCATTCGAGAAGTTCAGGGATCTCTCTTTGGAGATGTATAATTTGGACCCTTGCTGGTATTACACCCTACCATGCCTTGCATTTGATGCGATGCTTAAGGTCACCCAGGTTAAGCTAGATCTCATCAGCGACGAAGAAATGATTAAATTCTTTGAGGGAGGAATCAGGGGTGGTATGTGCACTGCATCGAGGAGGTATGCAAAGGCCAATAATGAATACCTACCAGAATATGACAAGACGCAGAAAGTCAGCTATTTAAGCTTTCTAGACATTGATAACTTATGGCTCATCAATGTCAAATCCTTTGCCACACAAAACTTAAGGTGACTTTCACAAGAGGAAACTTCATAGATAAACTTCTCCGCTGTTGCCCCTGATTCCGAAACTATGTACGTTCTGGAGGTTGACCTTGAGTACCCTGAACATCGCCACGACGGCATAATGACCTTCATCTCTGCCCAAAAAGCGAGATACCACCAGGAGGCCGATACAAGAAACTGCTGGTAACACTGGAGCATAAAGAAAGATACACCTTGCACTGCAGAAACCTGCAGCAGTGCATCGATTTAAGCATGAAGCTAAAGAAGAGCCATAAAGTGGTGGCATATGAAGTCAGAATGGCTGAAATCCTACATTCGTGCAAGGAAAACTTCCACATTTTTCCAGAATTTATGGAAGAAAATGAATAACTCTGTATATGGCAAAACCTTAGAGAATGTGCGTAAATACAATGACTTCCGTATCGTTACAAGTTGGATGCAATGCAAGAAATTGACTGCGCGACCAACTTATGTTCGGAGCATTATATGTATGGAAAATCTGATAGGGATAGAACTCGCAAGAGAAGAAGTGCTCATGAACAGCCCTATCCATTAGGTCAAGCCATCCTTGACATGTCTAAGCACATAATGTACAATTTCTACTACAATATAATGAAACCATATCTTCAGGACCTGGAATTAAATTAATATGGACACTGATTCATTTATATTTCAGACTGGTACAGACATATACAAATTCATTAAAGAAAGCCCTCAGTACTTCGACACGTCCAACTACACCAATGGCAACATCTACGGAATTACTCATCAAAACAAAAGTGATTGGATTGTTCAAGGATGAGCTTTCAGGGGTACCTATGACAGAATATGAAGGGTTAAGGTCCAAATCATACGCCTGCAGATATGCAGACCAAACTGTTATGAAAGCAAAGGGCATCAACAAGACCGGAATGCAAAACATTCATTTCGAACACTATTTTTGCTGTCTAAATGACATTAGAAAAACAATCTTAACAAAACAACAACATTTCGAAGCTTCAAGCATAAAGTCTCGACCATAGAGATGAATAAAGGGGTGGTAGAGATCATAAAAGAAAACTTGTTGAAAGCTCAGATCGCACAATTGGCTGAGGCCACTATTGTCTGCGCATAGCTGACCCTGGTGTATATATGTGTATATGCATATAAATGTTTTTGTATAGTAATTTTTTTAAAGGAAGCGTTTTTGATTGTGAAATATTGCATTATTTATATATTTTTATATATTGTATTTTTCGTTTTTCTTATTTATGTTATTATAGTATTTTAATTGATTGTTTTTCTAAGTTATTTGTGTATATTGGATTTATTTTTAAATTAATTTTTTAAATTATTATGCGCTTTTCCTGTGTATATTCACGTTCAAACGTTTTTTGTTGTTGAAATAATACCTTTTAACAATTGCATCTTAACAAATGTTTTTTGTGAATGTAACACCTTTAATTATATTTTAGGAAAGGTAAAGGGAAAAAATAAAAACCTTGCTATTGTGGAAATGAAACATCTGTTTATTTTCATCATTATTTTTTCCTCCTTTCCTCCAAATCCTTTCTATGAATCCATTGAGCATTCGGGAACCCACACCACTTTACAATAATCCTACTTCCTTGCTTGCGTAATACTTTCTCCACCAGAAATGTATAAGGGTATAGTGCGGATCGCAGTTCGTGTCCATAAAAGGACCCCTTTATCTCATCACCGCCATTACCTTTAAGCATGAATGTAAATGGATTGGTGTGATTCACTATTTCAACACTCCAATTAGCTTCAAATCCCTTTTCAAAATGACCCTTGTCGTTGGATATCCTCACATAATCACTATCACTAAACTTGCTTGCACCTCTCTTCCCTCTTCGAGCTTGAAAGTAGTTATATACAGTCTGAAGAAGATCATTGTTCTTCACCTCTGTAGGCTTCTTTCGAATAGTGGTGTTATATCTTGCAATGATTCGAGTTGAAAGATCTAGCCAGTTGTATGATCCTTGGGCTAGCAATTCGCGATACATCATATTCTTTAAAGTTCTTATTAATAGTTCAGCAGCCGCTGCCTTCACATGCGTATGGGTGCTGTAGTGGTTGATGATATATTTGGCATTACATTTTTAAAATGCTTATAATAAAATTATTTCTCATTATCACTCTGTATGTTCTTGAGTGGGGTTAACATGTCTTGCAGTATATCTTCCATACCCTTTGCGACTTGAAATCCTGTCTTGTCCCATTATTGGTCTCGCATATGCCATTTTAGAGTAGAAGTTGATTGCAACAAGGATGTATTTGAAATTCCTATAGATTTTTGCACGTGATATCATCTTCACCAAGTCGATCTGTACCAGGTCATGGAGTCCCCTGTTGATAATCTTTCGACGCATGAAGTTTCTCCGGGCTGGAGCATGGAGCTCGCTTGCTATGTTTTGCTTCACTGGTGTCATGCTATAATCTTTGCGGCTTTTAGTTCTTGAATAATCTCTTCAATTTCTTGAGTATGATTGTTATTGCCGGCATCTATGGATGCTACAAGTAGCCTCTGCGATCCACCAGATTATTAGGGTCTGTCCAGTAGATGTAGTCTTGCCTCGTATTAGAGAGATGTTCTTTCCACTGTAGCCCTAATCCCTTGTATTTCGTTACTAGGGGGCGTATAACCCTTTATACTTGTAGGAATTGCCCGATCTCAGTTGTCCGTGCCTACTGAAGTTTATGGACACTTTGGAACTCGAGATTTGCATCATTGTATGATATGTACTCAAATTTTAAAAACTCTCATTATGAAAAAGAGAATTATTCACTATTGGAAAGAAACTTTTTTCTTAAATTTGCTGCTATATTTGTTATAGATTGCTAGCATCAACCAGAGGAAGTTGTAAATGGAGCTGTTAACATCAGAATAGAAATTCAAGCTAGTGTAAATATCTCTGCACAGACCTCATTGTATTGTTTAATACTTCATGATAAAGTATTTACATACAAGTCTCTGACTCATGTGATAGAGCTTTTATTTTAAACTAATCATTGTAATGTAGGGATTTCTTTTTCATTAGAATGTAAGGAATTTTTAATGAATAAAACAATGTGTAAAAGCATACCTTCATTCTTTTTTATTATTTTTATCATACAATTCCAGTACTTTCCTCCTCTAACTCCCCATTCTAGCATATGTCGTTACACTTGCAACAGGTACGTAATCTAAATGGTAATGTACACACGATTCTAGTCTTTTGAGGGTGCAAATTTCATCACTATTTAAAAGTATTTCACAATAATTTAAATTCGTGTTCAAAAATCTTATTTTGTCCACTTCCATATAAGCAATGACATTATAAGAGAAAACAATATTTTCACAATATTCCACTCACGGGCACCTTCTCTATATGGAGACTCTCTCGAATTATCTCCCAGGCATGTATACACATTTGTCTGTTTTCACTATAAGCACTGGAAGGTCGTAGAGGAACCCTATTATAACATTGTAGACGTCTCGGAGCGCGCTTCTTGCTGGCATGTTTATTGGGGGTGTCGATGCTGGTTATTCCATTCTCCAAGGGCGTCAGCCTCCTTTGCAGTTCGGCAAGGCTGTTCCTCTTCTTCTTCCCCTTATTGCAGCGGCTGAAACATTGCCCTATAAAACTCTTAGAAAACATGCTTTCGGAAGTGTAGGCAGCCTGAAAAGAAGTGCATTTTTTAGGTTACAGTGAAATTAAACACAAAGATTTTTTCTAGATAAGAAAACATTCACATGAATGGTTTCCTGAGTTCTGCCTGCTTGCCTGGGGAAGGTTCTCGGGTCGTCGGTGTTAGATCCCGACCGCCTGGGAATTGGACTCCTTCTGGTCCTCATCTATGTTATTAGCACACTGCGATGCAAAGGGGTATTCCACTATATCTTCTGATTCTGTATCACACGAATCTCTCGTTTTAGCTACAGGTGCCGTCATTTGAATTCTGAAGGACATAATGATAGTTACGTCTGGATACCTCTGTACTATAGCACTATGTATCGAAATAGTCATGCATGATAGTATACCCTACGCAATTAAGTTTTTGCATTAATGATCTCTGAGGTTACTCATATGACGATACTAATATACAATTGTGTTGCATATTTTAAAGCTGCTACTTACTTTAAATTTCTCTGCCTGAAACGAATACACTACAGTTTTCATTGCACGATACGTATGACGTCATCTGGTCGTGTACCTCAGCCTTTGCGCACAGTAAAGAGTGAGTATATCCATTGCAGTACTCTGAATGCCACAGAGAGGTGTGGTTTAAAACGATGCTGTCCATCTCACCATCACTTTCGGAATCAGCCTCCCTGAAAGAAAACAAATACGAACCAATGAGTCATTTTATTTACACTCTTCTTTAGAGAAAAATTGCACACTTTTAGAAATAGCATTAAAGAATAAAATTTGTACTTACAGCATACCTTTTTGTAGACTGGGCATATACCTCGTGAAGACATCTGGTCATGATAGGAAGGCATGTTATACACTATAGAGTGTATTATTCCATTGCACGACTCTTTATGATATGTACAATGGTATAACTCTTCTTCGCACTCACTCCAAAAATGGTCCGTCGTATTATCGTCTCGATTACACCTCGAATAATATTCAGGTCAGGGCGAGAAGGGCCTCCTTATAAGCGCGGGGTACAAAACAGTTTCTTCCGTCACATGTAATGGCGTGCAGAGAGGATCGGTGGGGAAACGCTCTGTAGGGTGGGGAGGCATGTGCTTTTTTTTTCTATACGCCAGAGAATCGAGAAGAGCTTGGTGGCGTGGGATGCAATGGGGGAAGGGGAATGATAACTTCTATTACAACGAGGAATACACATAAAGGTTTTTGATATCGCTGCTTGAAAGAGACAGTAGGTGCAAAAACAGAGAGTTAGAATGTGTTGAGCATGTTCGGAGATGCTCATAGGTCTTTGTGTAGGTTCGCGTATTTGAAGGAAGTGTAGGGATGTTACGAGTGTATGTGTGTAGCTACTTGCTCCGTGGTGTTCGCGTATGTTTGTATACGTATGTGTCTCTGTGTATGTGTGTGCATGTCTGTGTATGTGTGTATGTATGTGTAATTGCTTTGTGTATATGCGCGTGTATATATGAATGCTTGGATGTGTGCAAGTCAATAAGAAAGAAAGAAAGAGATAGATAGATAGATAGAAAAGAAAAAGAGAAAAGAAAGAAAAAGAGGGAAGAGAAAGAAAATAAAGAATCTAGCCTAGCCATCGGGTTACCTAAGTATACACCGTCCATGCTCCACAGTTTAATATTTATTAAACATTAGAGTTTCGCAGGAGTAAGATTCGAACTAGGATGTCAGGACACCTAAGAATATCCTGCATTGAGCATCGTAATGATGTATTAATATTAACATGATTTACCCCACTCGTCTATGTTCCTAAATTTAATAGTTATTAAGCACTAATGTTTCACTACACTAAGACTCGAATTCAGACCTCTGGATACCTGAGAACGCCTTTCATTAATGAGGATAGTATCATCTCCTGCTGCACATGCGCAGAGAGAACTACTTGTCCGGTAATGAAGGTTGTCCCTGCGGGCAGGAATGGTGCCAGGATGTCGGAGGCTATAATGAATGGATGTGCTTCCTTGTCAAGCAGAAAATTTATTGCTCTCCTGGTAATGAAGGTTGGGCGCCACGATGTCGGCAACTATAATCAAGGGTCATGCATACTTTTCAAGAGGATAAATTTATTGCTTACCAGGTAATGAAAGTTGAGCGCCACGATGTCACTGACTATAATCAAGGGCCATGCATACTTGTCAAGCAGAAACGTTTATTGCTTACCAGGTAATGAAGGTTGGGCGCCGCGATGTCGCTGACTATAATGAAGGTGAATGCTTCCTTGTCAAGCAGGAAATTTATTGCTCCCAGGTGTTCTCTGTTAATGAAGGTTGTGCAGGGAATGGAGTATGGCGCCTGTCTGGCTTTTTGTTATAGCGCAGGTGTGTGTGTTTGAAGGAGCAGGCAGGTATAAAAAGCATGGAATGGAATGCAGAGAGGGAGGGGATGGAAGCAGGTTGCTTCCCTAGCGCACACGTGCAAGGGTACTGCGGAATGCAAGGGGATGGGGAGAGTAGCGTCTGTCTTTTGTCAGCGTGATTACAAAGCATAATTTATTACATCCATTGTCCCTTTCAACAAGGGATGGAAGACCTTAATAACACAGCTGTAATTACCTGTCAAACTTTTTCCATTAAACATTACAAAACTTATGACTTACTTTGTTCCCGTTGATAGGGAGCGGGGTACAGTGAGTGATTTATGGGCATTCATTGCTAATTTTTTGCACTCGTCCTGGATCCAAACGATGCTCTCTCGTCTAATTCTCTCAATTACTAACTACTCAGGTGTATTCAAGGAATTAGAGGGGTAATGATGGATTGGGAAATTGAAGAATAGTTATGGTCCAACAGGCAGAATTGGAGAAAAGTGATAAGATGTTAAAAACTGTAGCCTTTGCCGGAAAAATGTATGTGCATTGTAAAACCAGAAATATGTAGTAGTAGTAGTAGGGGTTTTAGAGCGCTAATGCCACCTTTTCCCACTGACCTGTTTACTTGGAATTGCCCCGTTGGTTATGCAACACTTTTAATGCACGTAGGAATAACCGCACATGCGAAATACGGCGCGGTTGGACCCCCGGGTATAGCATAAGGTGTGATTCATAATGTTAATGACCATTTAAATTTATATTGTTGATATAAAGGTATCTGCGGTTAGAAACTACAAGTAATATGTGGGTTTTATTTTGGTTTTAAATTGTTTATACCACTCTATTTGGTGCTGCAAACAGTGGAAGTTTATATTTCTTCTTTTTTGTTTGTTACAAATGATTTTGGTAATTCCTAAAGTAGGTAGTATAATTTGTTTTCGTCTAGGACTTTTGTCACCTACAACTTTAAAATAGTATTTAAAAGCACTTTCGAAATGTATACGTATAAATTTTAAGATATATCGTTTTTAATCTATTGTGTAATTCATATTGCTAAATCGTTCTTCCATGTGCCCACCTTTTTTAAGATAAGCAAACGACAAAAGAAACGGGGAGAAGAACAAAAACAAGTGTAGACGTGTCTATTTGTTAAATAGGCGTTGGTACTCACAATCGGATATAAGGCAACTGGAATGCAAGTAAAGTATTCCAAGGTAAACCATGAAATAGCAGCAGGAAATTGAGTTTTCTCAAGGCTGCAGTCAAATGCTGTGCAACGATTTCTCGAGAAGAAACACAGAACCGCTCTAGGATTTCTGATAAAGTGGTGGTCGAAATCATGTAGTGAAGATTGCGTGGGCAGCTTGCTTCTTTGGGATTGAGCCACTTTACATATGGAAATGTTGATCGCCGAAAGTGGACCGCAACATCAACTTTTACTTTTTCTAGCACACAGAAGGTACTGTATTCCACCCAAAAATTCGATATCGAGATTCCACCAGCGTGTGTCTGTGAACATCACTGGAAAACAAAACGTCAGATAAATACCAAACTTGGTATTTAGGTTCAGCTGTTTTCAAAGACACCACAGGAGGATTTCAAGAAAATCCCCCATCCAGAACATTTATATGCAACATTTTTGGATAATTTTGATTTTCTAAAAAATGGTTCTAACAATTTTGATTAAAATACCATCATATGTTCAAGATATTTACATGAAATACCTTGAATTTTCTGGGAATGCCCTGTGAAGTCCTTTTAATTTTGAAGGAATTTTGTATAGTCTTGTATAAGAGTCATTCCACATCAAACCGAACACACATAAAACATCACTTTCTCTGAATTTTAGTTTACGTGTTCCGCACATAAAATAAATGGACACGTAGTTTATTCTTTGTGGAAAATTAAATTATTTTAGGATTTACAGCGTACTTAACATTTGTCTTATACACGCACAATGTTGCATAAAAGCACTTTATTCTCGGAATACAGAATGGCCACGGATAAGAAGAATACGTTGTTTCGTAAATAGAGGCACTTTGGTTTTCCTTATTCGAAATACTATTTATTTGGAATAAAAACAATAACTTTTTAAGTATGAATATTTTAAAACGCAATAGTATATTTAACCCATAATAATAAAATCTGGAAAAGACCACAGAAGGAATCTGTGATGTATTTTGTTTTAAGTCTGTTAATATCAGAATGGGATCTTTCTCAGAAGTACGCTTTTAAACAGTTCGTGTTAGCGCGTAGACTGCTGACAGAGGTTCACGCCGGCCATTGCGTTATGCAGTACGAACGTGACACGCTATCACTTCCGGTGTAACAGCAACTGGAATCTGATATTCTATGAACCCTCTGTTTCATTTTAAATGTTATTTTGTGTTGAGCTTTTCAGTTATAAGTTCATTTTTAGCTCTGTGGTTTCTGAAAGTATATAATGAAGCAACTTCAGAAACGCAGCTATGACTATTGGTCAGAAACATTAATTAAATGGGTTGCCATTTAATGTTTCCAAGCGTAACACAACGCAGAAATCATTAAGCTTAGTTATTCGTAATATGCTTATAAACTTAAAAATGGAGAACTTAACTTTGTCCCAGACCTATAAACATATAATGCGTGTCGAAAAAAATCCCAAAGAACCACCCACTCTTATGAGTGATTGTGAGCTACAAAGTACCAATGCCATGAATAATCCAGAAGTGGTTTTGAACATAGTGAACATTTTGAGGCAAGATACAGCAAAGCGATCCCTGCTACTTTAGAGCTAAATTAATTTATTCCATGAACCAATATGCAATAAAAACCGGGGTATTCGTTTGAGCCTCAATTGGAAAAAATGCGCATTTAAATTGTAGTTAAGTTGCCTCCCATAGGATAAAATTGAAAGTTCGAATGTTTCTCAACTGTATGCCAAATTGATCAGTTACATGTGAACCAATTAGTGCAACTAAAGTGCTGTGAACAATATTGACAAGGCATCCAACGTCAGACTGCTGCTGCTACTCTCTGGCCGCGAAGCGCTGGAAATCCCGCTACGCACCGCTTTCTAACTTGTTATTTAAAATTAAGTATACATGATCCCATCTTTGTTTTATGCAAATATTCGTAGTAGGGTATATAGGAGAGAGCTGGCGCAGTTTTTTGCGTTTATATGGGAAAGGATAGGGAAAACGAGGGTATATGCAACAGTTCAAGGAGGAAAATGCGTTTATAGGGGAGAGATAGGGAATACGAGGGCTGATGCTAGGCTAGTCAGATGCTAAACGAGGGAGGGATACGCTTTATACGAGAGAGATAGGGAATACAAGGAAAGATGTTATACTAAACAGGACTTGAAGGATAGAATATGGCGTTTTATATGAGCGAGAAGTGAACCGAGGAGAGGTATTAGGCTAGGAGTTTTGAATGATAGAGTAGGCGTTTATATGCGAGAGATAGGGAATACGAGGAGAAGCGCTAGGCTAGACAGGGTTGAAGTAGGGAATGCGTCTTATATGAGAGAGGTGGGGGAATATGAGGAGAAGTGTTAGGCTAGACAGGAAGGTCTGAATGATAGTGTATGCGTTTATATGGGAAAGATAGGGAAAACGAAGGTAGGTGCTAGGTTGAGAGAGTCTTCAAGGAGGAAAATGCATCTATATGAGAGCGGTAGGGTATACGAGGAGAGGTGCTAGTCTAGATATGGTTTGAGGAGTAGAGTATACGTTTATATGGGAGAAATATGGAAAACGGGAGAGATACAAAGGATAGACAGGGTTTGAAGGAGAAGGAATGTAGGTTTATACGGTAATATAGAGAGGAATTCGATTATAAAACTTTTATCATCCAGCGTTACAACACTTTTATATACTTTTTTCTAAACCTTACAAACTTTTTATATGTTAAAGAGTAGTGTGCGAGACGGAGAAGGACAAACTGTATATCGTTTCACAGTGAAGTATACGTCCTAACCTATTACCACCACCTTGTTTGCACTGGATCTTCTCATTGTCTATTCATTCCTATCAGCATCTAACGTAACCACGTAACAAGACGTAACACAACGTAACATAATAGCATGACAAGACGTTACACTACGTAACATAAGCACGTAACCACGTGTCAAGACGTAACACCACGTAACAAACTCATCACGCTATGTAACAAACTGTTCGCGCTATGTAACAAAACTGATCACGCTATGTAACAAAGGAATCACGCTATGTAACAAAGGAATCACTCTATGTAACAAAGGAATCACGTTATGTAACAAAGGAATCAGGCTATGTAACAAAGGAATCAAGCTATGTAACAAAGGAATCACGCTATGTAACAAAGAGATCACGCTATGTAACAAACTGTTCGCGCTATGTAACAAAGGGATCACGCTATGTAACAAACTGTTCGCGCTATGTAACAAAGGAATCACGCTATGTAACAAAGGAATCGCGCTATGTAACAAAGGAATCACGCTATGTAACAAAGGAATCACGCTATGTAACAAACTGATCACGCTATGTAACAAAGGAGTCACGCTATGTAACAAAGTAATCAGGCTATGTAACAAAGGAATCACGCTATGTAACAAACTGATCACGCTATGTAACAAAGGAATCACGCTATGTAACAAAGGAATCACGCTATGTAACAAACTGATCACGCTATGTAACAAAGGAATCACGCTATGTAACAAGCTGTTCGCGCTATGTAACAAAGGAATCACGCGATGTAACAAACTGTTCACGCTATGTAACAAAGTGATCACGCTATGTAACAAACTGATCACGCTATGTAACAAAGGAATCACGCTATGTAACAAAGGAATCACGCTATGTAACAAGGGAATCACGCTATGTAACAAAGGAATCACGCTATGTAACAAAGGAATCACGGTATGTAACAAACTGATCACGCTATGTAACAAACTGATCACGCTATGTAACAAACTGATCACGCTATGTAACAAAGGAATCACGTTATGTAACAAAGGAATCACGCCATGTAACAAAGGAATCACGTTATGTAACAAAGGAATCACGCTATGTAACAAAGGGATCACGCTATGTAACAAACTGATCCCGCTATGTAACAAAGGAATCACGCTATGTAACAAAGGAATCACGTTATGTAACAAAGGAATCACGCCATGTAACAAAGGAATCACGCTATGTAACAAGCTCATCACGCTATGTAACAAAGGGATCACGCTATGTAACAAACCGATCACGCTATGTAACAAAGGAATCACGCTATGTAACAAGGGAATCACGGTATGTAACAAAGGAATCACGCTATGTAACAAAGGAATCACGCTATGTAACAAAGGAATCACGCTATGTAACAAAGAAATCACGCTATGTAACAAACTGATCAGGGTATGTAACAAACTGATCACGCCATGTAACAAAGGAATCACGCTATGTAACAAAGGAATCACGCTATGTAACAAAGGAATCACGCTATGTAACAAACTGCTCACGCTATGTAACAAAGGAATCACGCTATGTAACAAAGGAATCACGCTATGTAACAAAGGAATCACGCTATGTAACAAGCTCATCACGCTATGTAACAAAGGAATCACGCTATGTAACAAGCTCATCACGTGTATTAACCCCCCAGCCATATAACCTCAAGTCCAGAGACAGGATGTTTATGACGTCACACCCAGAGACAGGATGTCTGGCAGCATCAAACACGTTTAAACCCGTCTCATAACTACCTGCTTATGATGTCACACCAGCAAGAGAAGTATTCCCTCACGCTCATTCAGAAATATATTTCAAATTCAAGCCTATCACCAATACCACCACCATCACCACCTATTGTACCAAGGTTAATTCAAGCTGTATTATCACAATACTTAAAAGTAAAAGCTTAAAAGGTAACGTAGAAGATTTTTCACTTATTTACTTAATTATTTCATGTTTAATTCCCTTTTCAATTCTTCCTTTCCATCTTCCCACAGAAAGACCATTACATTTCGCTGCAATCACGAGAAAAGCAAACGCTCATTCAGGCATATATTTCAAATTCAAAGAGCCTACCACCACCACCACCGACACCACCACCACCACCACCACCATTACCTATTGTACGAAGGTTAATTCCAGCTGTATTATCACAATTCTTGAAGTAAAAGTTTAAAAGGTAACGTAGAAGATTTTCCCCCTTATTTACTTAATTATTTCATGTTTTTATTCCCTTTTCAATTCTTCCTTTCCATCTTCCCACAGAAAGACCATTACATTTCGCTGCAATCACGAGAAAAGCAAACGCTCATTCAGGCATATATTTCAAATTCAAAGCCCACCACCACCACCACCACCACCACCACCACCACCACCACCACCACCACCACCACCACCACCACCATCACCACCACCACCACCACCACCACCACCATTACCTATTGCACGAAGGTTAATTCCAGCTGTATTATCACAATTCTTAAAGTAAAAGCTTAAAAGGTAACGTAGAAGATTTTCCCCCTTATTTACTTAATTATTTCATGTTTTTATTCCCTTTTCAATTCTTCCTTTCCATCTTCTCACAGAAAGACCATTACATTTCACGACAATCATGAGAAAAGCAATTTTTCCAGAGTTACACAGATTCTAAGCTTCTAGAATCGAACTCGGTAATACTTTTAATAAATGTGTTTTAGCTCCCCAATATCAGCTTCTACCATTTAATCTTTACTTCACATCGTATAAAATACGATTTCAAACGTCCATGGAATGAAGTTTCATATTCTTTCATGTCACACTCCTCCATCGTAGATAACAACTCATGCTTTGTCGGCTCTAATCTACGTTTCTTCTCAGGTCTGTTTATTTCACACGCATCTTCGTGTCGACGACCCTTATAACTGTCTTTGAAGGCTACGTTACAATATTTACACTTGAAGAGTTTTTTACAACGTAGCTCATGTCGTCTTTTATCATATCCACGGAGGAACTTCTTACAGCATTTACCACAAGAATATCCTGAGACACTAGGAATGATATCCTTATACGAGGACTTATTCATTTTTCTTCTTGATATAATAAGGTATTTACCTTTCTTCAAGGAAATGTACGCCTTGATATCACTTAGAAAGCTGATTATTTTCTGAGAGAACAGCGATGTTAACACCTCAGAGATGATCAACAGAATGAATTTCAATACTCAAGTTCGCTCTATTTATAGAGAAAGCACGAACCTTTTTAATCAATTATATCCTGATTTTTAATACTAAAAACGGTGATGAAGCGTGTAAGCTCTTATATATTTCAATTCGTGTTACACTGATGTTCGAGCGTCTCCGTATAGCTTCGTATGTTTAGAGAGAAAGTGTAAAGTATTGTGAAGATGTTATGTATTGTTCGGCTATAATCGTACAGATTCGGAGAGCTTGACTGGTGAAGGTGATGAACGATCCGTCAACCGAGCAGGAGGCAAGCAGTCCCTTCGCGCAACGAAACCTAGATGCAAAAGAAAGAAAATCGTGTTAGATGAGAAACCAGCCAGACATTCGCCTGCAGACCATGGAAAACCATGAAAAAATATGTCAGAGTGAGCGTCCAACGGAACTCGAATCAGGGACTCTAAAAGCACACGTGAAAGGTACAGATTATATAGAATGAAAGGAAATCGGTGACGATGAGAAACCACTCCAGCATTCGCCTGCAGACCAGGGAAAACCTAAAAAATATGATGTCAGAGTGATCGACCAACAGGGAAATCAAACAAAAGACCTTAGAAACATATAGGTTAAGATGTAAATCAAATAAAAAAGAAAGAAAATCGTGTTAGATGAGAAACCACCCAGACATTCGCCTGCAGACCATGGAAAACCATGAAAAAATATGTCAGAGTGAGCGTCCAACGGAACTCGAACCAGGGACTCTAAAAGCACACGTGAAAGATAAAGATTATATAGAATGAAAGGAAATCGGTGACGATGAGAAACCACTCCAGCATTCGCCTGCAGACCAGGGAAACCCTAAAAAATATGATGTCAGAGTGATCGACCAACAGGGAAATCAAACAAAAGACCTTAGAAACATATAGGTTAAGATGTAAATCAAATAAAAGTGCAATAAAATCGTGCTAGATTAAAAACCACCCAGACATTCGCCTGCAGACCATGGAAAACCATGAAAAAATATGTCAGAGTGAGCGTCCAACGGAACTCGATCCAGGGACTCTAAAAGCACACGTGAAAGGTACAGATTATATAGAATGAAAGGAAATCGGTGACGATGAGAAACCACTCTAGCATTCGCCTGCAGACCAGAGGAAACCATGAAAAAAATCAAAGGGCTTAGCGACTGACGGATAGAGTGTGCGACCGACAGAGAAATCAAGCAAAAGGTTTCTAGAGACAAAAAAAGATGCAATTGAAATGGAATCGTGATAGATGAGAACCCACTCAGGCATTCGACAGCAGACCAGGGAAAACCATGAAAAATCGATATCGGAGTAAACAATTGATTGAAATCTAACCCCTGAACCCTAGAAATTCACAACTGAAAACGAAACCCAGATGTAAAGGAAATTTTGTACACCCTTGACGAAAAAACCCCGTCCGCTGGGGAAGTAACCTTTAAGTATACAATTGACGTCTGTCATACCGATAAGGGACGGTTTGAAAGGCTTCCTAATTGCTCTACGCAAGTCACCCGAGCAAACACAGGAAATTCCTAAACCAGACAATTACAAGCCTGCTAAAACATTTTTTCCTACAATAAGTAATTTAAATTCTATATGAAGATTATTCCAAAAGTTTCATATCTCTTATTTCCTTCAATAAAATATCGAATATGACTCTAGCACCAGGAAAAAAAAAAGTAAACGAAGGGAAGCGATATTTTCTTTTTACGCTGAAATTATAATTAAACGCATAGCGTTCTTGCAGGAAAACCCGCCCATATAGATTATAGGAATGGATTCTGTTTAAAACATGTATTTTCACGCGGGGTGTATAGATTGTATCAGTAAGCATTCGTGACTATTACAATTATTTCCAAGTATTATTTTAAAAAAGGTTGTCTTATTCTCTTAGTAAACATAGGTCGAGAACGTTTTTTTTACTTGGTATTTAGGGGCGTTCTTGCAGGAAAACACTGCCCATATAGATTATAGGAATGAACTCTGTTTAAAACATGTATTTTTCACGCGTGGTGTATAGATTGTCTCAGTAAGCATTCGTGACTATTACAATTATCGCCAAGTATTATTTTACAAAAAGATTGGCTTATTCTCTTAGTAAACATAGGACGAAATCGTTTTTTAAACAACTCTCCATTCGAGAGATATTTTTTGATTATTCCAGCAGAGAGAGAGAGAGAGAGAGGGAGAGAGAGAGATCGAGCCATATTTGTTTAGAAAAGCTTTTTTTTCATTCACAGGAAATCTTCGAGAAAATTCAAGGAATTATTCAGTTGTACACCCTTGCTAAAATAGTTTGTATACCCTTTGAAGAATGTTTACCTGGCTGGCGGAGTCTTGGATATACCTCTGGCGACAGGCTGTCGCCTGTACGACATCTTGGACATTTATACATTAGGGAGGCTATTGTGCTTTAAAATGGGATAACTATGTTTTAAGCTTTCCACAACAAATTTTTTCCCGATAATTAATATAAATTCTACATGGAAATTATTAATGATTAAGTTTTCAATTAAACGTATACTGTATAGATTCTGTACTTAAGCATTCGATTGTATCTTTATCATTATTTAAATACTCACATACAAGAATTGCAAACATGATATCAAAAATTGTAGAAGTTTTTCCACCCTTATTTAATTAAATTCATGTATATACTCTATTATTTGGCGATTTTTTCAATAATTTCTCCCCCTCATGTACATCATTCGTCAAAAAATCAGTGTACAATACGCATTTTTATACGTTTTAATGTTCGTTTATTTTTAAAACCACTGCATTTGCCCGTAATTACGAGCAATAATTTTTTTTTCAGATTTACACAGATTTTTAGCTTGTAGAATTGAATTAGGAAATGTTTTAATAAATATATTGTATTTTTTAGCTTAAAGTATCTACATTTTTAAAGTTAGCATGCCCGTTATTTGTATTTAGCGTAAAGATATTCATATATCATTTTTAAATCCCTCTTCTTAAATATAATGTATCGCAATCCATTTTTAAAATCAAATCATACATGCGTTTAATGCATATAATGGATGTCTTCATATACCCAATATGGCTGCCATGCACGTTAAACATTCAATATGGACGCGTCAGGCATCTTTTTCATTGAACATGCTTCCGACTCTCTCCGCTAGGTGGAGCGCATGATGCATGCTACGAGGATGGAGGGGGACAAAACAGATTTATTTACGCCTGCATTGAAGATAGCGTACCAGTCGGCCTGAGAGCCTCGTTCAGGGAGGTCGTATAGTTCTCGCAGCCATGTTAATACGCGTCGTCGTATCGCATGTTCGTTACGTAATTTTTTTTTTGTTTTTTTGTTTTTACCTTTTTTAGTCATACATTCATCTAAGAGATATAATATTCGCAAGGATGACAGATGTTCAAATATACATAACAAAGAAATTAGTTAATGATATAAATGTAATATCGTACGTTCACCATTTTATTTTTAATTACTTTTTTTATTTTATTTGGGGATGAATTTGTATTCATGTCACGGGATTCAATCCTAGTCCTCCAGCCCGACTTGGAACAACAATCAATAACGCGTGACATTCCAAGGATATAATCGGTAATAATAAATTTTCTTTTGGAAAGACCATCAAATAAAAAGGCCTGTAAACGTATGTATTTCCCCTCACTTCCCCTCTTCCCCCACCCCACAGTAGATTTATAATGAGAGTTCCAGCACACAAAGGATTTGCCGCCATCTGATAAGGTTCTTTGATCTATGCCGCTAGCCCCGCCCCCTCCCTTTGAGGCCTCACATGCCGCCCTGGCCGCACGTGCCACTAGCCCCGCCCCCTCCCCCCATGTGGTCTGGTCACGTGCTGGCGGACACCCCTCCCCCACCCCTTCCCTTGTGACCTCACCCTTAAAAGCTACTGGACACCCGATCCCCCTACCCCATCCTTTCTAATCCTATCCCGTACTCTGGGCACGCCCTCTCTTTGTGCTCTACTCCCACGCTGGCCTCGGTATTGGAGTAGAGCAGAGAGGATGGGGTATCATGCTCCAGTAGCTTTTAAGGGTGAAACCACAAAGGTTAAGTGTTTTCACGTGTGCTATTCTTTCACCGCAAATCAGAGATACAGGACAATGCATTATTGTTCTCATCGTAAATGGCGGTGTCGGAATAGCAAAAAGCGGGGGTGGGAGTCGGCGGCATAGAAGAAAGGAAGTTATCAGTGGTTGCATCGGCTTTGAAGCTGGAACTCTCATTATAAATCTACTGTGGGGTGGGGGAAGAGGGGAAGTGAGGGGAAATACATACGTTTACAGGCCTTTTTATTTGATGGTCTTTCCAAAAGAAAATTTATTATTACCGATTATATCCTTGGAATGTCGCACGTTATTGATTGTTGTTCCAAGTCGGGCTGGAGGACTAGGATTGAATCCCGTGACATGAATACAAATTCATCCCCAAATAAAATAAAAAAAGTAATTAAAAATAAAATGGTGAACGTACGATATTACATTTATATCATTAACTAATTTCTTTGTTATGTATATTTGAACATCTGTCATCCTTGCGAATATTATATCTCTTAGATGAATGTATGACTAAGAAAGGTAAAAAAAAAAAATTACGTAACGAACATGCGATACGACGACGCGTATTAACATGGCTGCGAGAACTATACGACCTCCCTGAACGAGGCTCTCAGGCCGACTGGTACGCTATCTTCAATGCAGGCGTAAATAAATCTGTTTTGTCCCCCTCCATCCTCGTAGCATGCATCATGCGCTCCACCTAGCGGAGAGAGTCGGAAGCATGTTCAATGAAAAAGATGCCTGACGCGTCCATATTGAATGTTTAACGTGCATGGCAGCCATATTGGGTATATGAAGACATCCATTATATGCATTAAACGCATGTATGATTTGATTTTAAAAATGGATTGCGATACATTATATTTAAGAAGAGGGATTTAAAAATGATATATGAATATCTTTACGCTAAATACAAATAACGGGCATGCTAACTTTAAAAATGTAGATACTTTAAGCTAAAAAATACAATACATTTATTAAAACATTTCCTAATTCAATTCTACAAGCTAAAAATCGGTGTAAATCTGAAAAAAAATTATTGCTCGTAATTACGGGCAAATGCAGTGGTTTTAAAAATAAACGAACATTAAAACGTATAAAAATGCGTATTGTACACTGATTTTTTGACGAATGATGTACATGAGGGGGAGAAATTATTGAAAAAATCACTAAATAATAGAGTATATACATGAATTTAATTAAATAAGGGTGGAAAAACTTCTACAATTTTTGATATCATGTTTGCAATTCTTGTATGTGAGTATTTAAATAATGATAAAGATACAATCGAATGCTTAATTACAGAATCTATACAGTATACGTTTAATTGAAAACTTAATCATTAATAATTTCCATGTAGAATTTATCTTAATTATCGGGAAAAAATTTGTTGTGGAAAGCTTAAAACATAGCTATCCCATTTTAAAGCACAATAGCCTCCCTAATGTATAAATGTCCAAGATGTCGTGCAGGCGACAGCCTGTCGCCAGAGGTATTTCCAAGACTCCGCCAGCCAGGTAAACATTCTTCAAAGGGTATACAAACTATTTTAGCAAGGGTGTACAACTGAATAATTCCTTGAATTTTCTCGAAGATTTCCTGTGAATGAAAAAAAAGCTTTTTTAAACAAATATGGCTCGATCTCTCTCTCTCTCCCTCTCTCTCTCTGCTGGAAAAATCAAAAAATATCTCTCGAATGGAGAGTTGTTTAAAACACGATTTCGTCCTATGTTTACTAAGAGAATAAGCCAATCTTTTTGTAAAATAATACTTGGCGATAATTGTAATAGTCTCGAATGCTTACTGAGACAATCTATACATCACGCGTGAAAAATACATGTTTTAAACAGAGTTCATTCCTATAATCTATATGGTCAGTGTTTTCCTGCAAGAACGCCCCTAAATACCAAGTAAAAAAAACGTTCTCGACCTATGTTTACTAAGAGAATAAGACAACCTTTTTTAAAATAATACTTGGAAATAATTGTAATAGTCACGAATGCTTACTGATACAATCTATACACCCCGCGTGAAAATACATGTTTTAAACAGAATCCATTCCTATAATCTATATGGGCGGTTTTTCCTGCAAGAACGCTATGCGTTTAATTATAATTTCAGCGTAAAAAGAAAATATGGCTTCCCTCCGTTTAATTTTTTTTCCTGGTGCTAGAGTCATATTCGATATTTTATTGAAGGAAATAAGAGATATGAAACTTTTGGAATAATCTTCATATAGAATTTAAATTACTTATTGTAGGAAAAAATGTTTTAGCAGGCTTGTAATTGTCTGGTTTAGGAATTTCCTGTGTTTGCTCGGGTGACTTGCGTAGAGCAATTAGGAAGCCTTTCAAACCGTCCCTTATCGGTATGACAGACGTCAATTGTATACTTAAAGGTTACTTCCCCAGCGGACGGGGTTTTTTCGTCAAGGGTGTACAAAATTTCCTTTACATCTGGGCTTCGTTTTCAGTTGTGAATTTCTAGGGTTCAGGGGTTAGATTTCAATCATTTGTTTACTCCGATATCGATTTTTCATGGTTTTCCCTGGTCTGCTGTCGAATGCCTGAGTGGGTTCTCATCTATCACGATTCCATTTCAATTGCATCTTTTTTTGTCTCTAGAAAACTTTTGCTTGATTTCTCTGTCGGTCGCACACTCTGTCCGTCAGTCGCTCAGCCCTTTGATTTTTTTCATGGTTTCCCCTGGTCTGCAGGCGAATGCTGGAGTGGTTTCTCATCGTCACCGATTTCCTTTCATTCTATATAATCTGTACCTTTCACGTGTGCTTTTAGAGTCCCTGGTTCGAGTTTCGTTGGACGCTCACTCTGACATATTTTTTCATGGTTTTCCATGGTCTGCAGGCGAATGTCTGGGTGGTTTCTCATCTAGCACGATTTTATTGCATTTTTATTTGATTTACATCTTAACCTATATGTTTCTAAGGTCTTTTGTTTGATTTCCCTGTTGGTCGATCACTCTGACATCATAGTTTTTAGGGTTTCCCTGGTCTGCAGGCGAATGCTGGAGTGGTTTCTCATCGTCACCGATTTCCTTTCATTCTATATAATCTTTATCTTTCACGTGTGCTTTTAGAGTCCCTGGTTCGAGTTCCGTTGGACGCTCACTCTGACATATTTTTTCATGGTTTTCCATGGTCTGCAGGC
>JAUKNL010000032.1:1992500-2358971 GCA_030765065.1 Deroplatys truncata
GTATGACCAAAGCGCTGGCGCTTATAGCATCTAAGAGGGTTGGGGATATATGACCTAACTTCAATGGCTTCATACCCTGCCTTAATCCTTTGAGGTATTTCTACCCGATCAAAGGTAAGAAACAGGTACGAGTAGGCACAGATTCACCTCCTTGTCTCCGCTGAACTAACTCAATATACGGATGTCACACATTGATCTTCTAGATTCTCTCGAATCTCCTCATTGGACATACCGTCCAATGCACGGATATGTATTACACCACGCGAGGTGTTGAAGGTCTTGTGCATCTTCACTCTAACTGGAAAGCTTCCTAACAAGTTGGCTTTCAAAATAGTCGCTCCCTGGGATGCTGAATTTGCTTCAACCAGGAGCATGCCATTGCCACTTCTGATGCACGACTTCACAGGTCAGCTATTTTATCGAGACCCTTCTGCAGTATACAAGTGATCACCGATGTAAACTTCTTAGCTTCCTCTCTTCTATTGATTACTAAGCAGCGAGAACCATAACACTCGACTACTTCTTCTACATAGACTTTTAAATTTTTTAGGATCCATAGGGATAATTTCCTCCGTCATTACAAATGTCTCCGATGGCATGCTCACATCCTGGGTGCCACCCCAGCTGAGGTGAGAGTCCTGGCCTGGACCTTTCTCACCTTTGGGTCTCACCTCCCAATACATATAGGGACCCAGTCGTCTTCAGGAGTGTAACATCTCATGTAATGGCCCCTCCCCGGGACTGACCTGCAGGGGCTGGGATCAACGCATTACCCAGTCACCCCTTGCGACTCCCCTCCTCCGTCCCGCACAGCGGTATCCGTCAGACTGTGTTCAGTGAGGTAACTTGTAGTTGGTGAACCACGCTTGTGAACCAACTTTATTGGGTGTTTGGCACAAGACCTCTCAGCTATTAGAGGAAACCAATTGAGAGTGTGACTCGGGACCCTGGGAGCGCCGACCCCGTACCTACTATAGCAGGCCCCTGGTGGAGGTAAACTAGATGGATGACAGTTTAATCCATACAGCGACTAACTGGATGTCAAACCTAATGGATACGGATTCCAGGAGTATATCATCTCTGATGAGCATTATAGTGCCCTCGTGAGGAGAAATACCCTCTTCCGGTGTATGATCACACCGTACTGGGTTGTACCGCCTGATTTGATAGCTGTCTTACGGACGGAGCTTAGTCTCTTAGCATACGAACGAAGGCTTATTCTATTCAAGCAGTATGTTCTGATTCAAGGTATGTTCCATTGTAGGATATCCATAGTAATTATGATGGGGGCAAGTTCTCAACAGCAGGAGCCCACTACGTTGAGGTCAGCGGTGGTCGAATCAATTAACCCCTTTTATTTGGTATCGGGCTAACATCTGTAACGGAGAATTTAAACTACTACCTTTTCACTGCCATTGTGAGCAGAATCCCCTGTTTCATCTTCTCAATGTGTGAGGATACTTTTCCAATAAAGAACTTCGGTT
Organism: Deroplatys truncata; assembly: GCA_030765065.1. Taxonomy (NCBI): domain Eukaryota; kingdom Metazoa; phylum Arthropoda; class Insecta; order Mantodea; family Mantidae; genus Deroplatys; species Deroplatys truncata. Next base: position 1,993,985 of record JAUKNL010000032.1, read on the forward strand.
CGAGAACCACGAACCGACTAGAGGTGTTTTCAGAAAACATAAACATCCCGATTTGAGACGTTCCCAGAAGATTCCCCAGGAGAGAATCTCCGAGGAGATAGTCATGGACTTGTTTTACCCTTTAAACTTCTGGGCGCAGACTTTTCACTTAGTTTCAGGAAGTCGGTTCTATCATAGCTGGTCCTGAACTTTATCGGTGACAGGCTCCCCGGTGTCATTATTTGAGGTTGACGGTTTTGGTGGTCATTGTACTGATGTGGTCTTTTCAGTAACGACTTGGCAGGTTTTGATGCAAGCGTAGGCGTTGATTTCGGAAGCTTTGGAAGTGATCTGGCCACAAGAATCTTTTCTGAAATGGAGGTCCCGTTAGTATCGGTGGGCATTAGTTGCTATTTCTCGACTCGGTACCGGTTTAACTGCAACTGAGCTATAAATACCGGACTTCGAGACAGAAGGTTGGTGGATATAAAGAAGTATCTGGGCTTCCGAAAAAGACGCCTCCGTAAAACGTACCTCTCGGATAGCTCTTTCCTCCGCAAAACAGGACAATCTCGGGAACTTGATGGGTGTTTACTGCTGCAGTTAATGCACATTGGAGTTGATGAAGATACCCCGTAGTGTGGGACGTTTCCACAGTTAACTCATGAACATTCACCATTACAAAAATCACTGATGGTCCAAAGCGCTGCTTTTATAGCATCTCAGCGGGTTCGGGATATATGGCCTAACTTCAATGGCTTCACACCTCGCCTTAATCCTTTAAGGGAGATCTACCCGATCAAAAGTAAGGAACAGGGTACAAGTTAAATTTTCTTTCCACTGAACCTGGTAAACGGATGTCACGCCTTGAATTTCAAGATTCTCTTGAATCTCCTCGTTGGTCATACCATCCAATGTATGGGTGTTTACCACACCGTGTAAGGAGTTCAAGATCCTGTGTATGTCAATTACTACAGAATAGCTGGCTAACATATTTGCTGTCAGTATTCTCACTACCTGGGATGCAGTCAAACCAGAGGATGCCATTGCAAAATCTTATACATGACTTCACAGTTGGAATTACAAATGAACTCACCAACAAATTCTTTCTTTCCTGTGTTCTATTAATTACTAAATAGCGAGGACAACAAAACGACGATGAAGATGATGATTTGTCTTTACGGGCGCTTAACTGCTAGGTCATTAGCGCCCTCGTAAAACACATCATGGCAAAAGCCAGAGATAAGATCAGTACAGGATATCATGGAAAAGGTCAGAGATAAATATGAATATAAAAATCATAGCAAGAGTCAGAATTAAACATGAATATATAAAACTAAACGAGAAGTATGAAACACCTAATATCAACATGACTAAATCCGCATTTGCAAATTTATCTTTGACACAAACTTAAAAATCCCATCAACCGCTTACTTATCATCCCCAAATACATCATCATCATAACTAGCCGGCAGTTACAGAGAGTCCCAAAGATGTGCTAGAGCAATATACTCGAGCAACACGTGACGAACCGACAGATCTTTGCTACAAAGCGGACAAATAGGAGCAGGGTTACCCTTAAAAAGATAATAGTGCATAAAATTGCAGTGATCAATACGCAAACGAACCAAAATCACCTGCTCACGACGAGATGGACGACAGGAGCATACCTATTTTATGGGAATATCCTTGGCTCCTCTAAGCTTATTTCCGCAGAGAGCTAATCACTCCTCCCGCCAGCATAGCACCGCTCTCCGCACAAGCCTGAAGTCTTCCGATGTTACCGAGATATTGTAACACTGGGATCTATGATTGCCGCCTTAGCTGCCAAATCCATAATTTCATTCCCCGACAAACTATCGTGATCAGGAATCCAAGCACAATCCACATTAACGCCAGAAGCGTATAAAACATGGATGACATCCTGGATTTGCTGAGCAGTGAGGTGGTAGTTGTACAGATCACGAAGGCTCTGAAGTGCACTTACGGAATCATTCAAAATGGGACAGTTTTCCAATTTTTGACGATGCACATACAAAAATAGCTCGGTAAATGGCATACAGCTCTGCACTAATGGGTGTGCTAACATAAAAACCGAATGTATAGGTTCGGTTGCATGAACATAAGCACATCCACCACGGTTGTTGCACTTTGATTCATCGGCGTCGATCAGAATTCGATCACTCTAACCGGACAGAAATCGTAAAAATCAGGTGCGGATATTAAACGTAGCTAGCGCAGACTTCCGGTATACCATCATACCAAGGTCCAGTGAGATGTCGCACGTAACCAAGGGGGAACGTGCTCTCCCTCTTAGCAAACATGCTAGGCATTTCAATATCGTGCTTTCTAAGAAGTTCCCGGAAACGAACACTTGCAGACTTAGGATTAATGGGGCTATTTTTATAGTGTTTGTCCGGCGCAGTCTGAAAAAGGATGCGAACGTTGGATGCTTTAGGTATACATCTAAGTGCAAAGCCATAATTTCCTAAGAGGATATCACCCGATATCGCAGATGATGTTTTGCCGATTCGCAGTAAAGACTCGTAACTGGGCTAGTGGGTAGAGCACCAACAGCCATTGGAATGCGTCGATTAAGGACTGTGTCTAATTTCCTCAATACAGATGATCGTGCTGAGTAAATGATACACCCATAGTCTAATGTTGATCGGATCAGTGCGTGATACAGTCGCAGTAAAACTGTCCGAACCGCTGCTCAAGATTTGCCATTTAATATCCGCAAGATATTCAAAGAACGGTCACATCGCGCTTTCAACTGTGCTATATGCGACGACCAGCTAAGTTTCCTGTCAAACGTCAACCCCAGGAATCTCGTCGAATCTGGAGCGAAGGTGGTAATCGTTTCCTACGGCGCCAGATTGACTACTCAGTTGAGAAATGACACCCGCTTTTAGAAGCCCATTCTTGAAGACTACCTAAACATTGCATACTGCGTTCCAAAAACGACGTACGTTGGCAAGTAAAATGGACGGCAAGTCGTCTAAGAATAAGCATGGCGATATCCCTGGAGTAGCACATTTCGAGATAGAATTAATTGCTATAGCAAACACTTAGTACCGATTACTGAGGTACTCCGTTCTGCTAAGCCGACCCTTACTCGGCAATGGCGGTCCTTCATAAACTCCTGCGTCCACGTATGTTCCAGTTGTGTAAGGAACGTAGTGTCCCTGCTCGCCAACACATATCATAAGCCTTTTCAAAGTCACAAAATATCGCAACGCTTTACAATTCTTCATGAATCCGTCCATGATGTGTGTCGATAATGACACAAGGTGGTCCGATACATTGTTGAACGTCGTCTTCAAAAACCGTAATAGGTATTGTCAGCAGGTTGTTATTTTCAAGCACAATACAAACCTCAATTGGCCATGCGTTCCATCACCTTGCAAACTCAACTGACGAGGAAAAGAGGACGGTAGCTGGACGGAGGGTGCGGTCCTTTCCAGCTTTCAAAATGCGTATAACAGTGGCCACTGGAAAAGCGGCGTCATCGCAAACACGATTATAGACCTCAAGTATAAAAACCTTACCTTCAGGAGAGAGCAGCTGCAACATTTGTACGTGGATATGATCTGGTCCTGGTGCTGATAGTCGCGAAAGAGCGTGTTCTATCTCCGCCATGGTGAAAAGGCGATTGTAATCTACAAGATTTCCTGAACAAAACCCGAAGCTTTGAGATTCAACCTGAGTCTTAATCGGAAGGAACTCTGGTGAACAGTCATCTGCGATAGACACTTGAGCGAAATAACGGCCAAATGTGTTAGCCACGTCAAATGTATCAACATCTCCGGCAGCTGTTTTGAGACCGGTGATCGGCATGTGGATCTATTTTCCGGCCATACCCTTAGTTTATGCCAAACGAGGTGTATGTCGATTAAATGAAGATACAAGCTTGCTCCATGATGTCTTTTTGTTATCCCTTATAACATGTATAGACCTGGCATGCATTTTCTTGTATTCGACTAGGTTATCCAGTGTAGGGTGACGCTGGAAAACCCCAAGAGCACGTTTGCGCGCACGAATGGTATTTCGACATTCTTCCGTCCACCAAGGGACTGGAAATCGACGGGGGTTTGGCATTCGAAGGAGGGATAGTTGCTCAGCAGCAGAAAGAATCGTCTCTGTAAGATGTTCGGCTAAAACATCCACAGTCGTGCTCATTGTAAAAAAAAACACACCTAACTCGAAATAAAGGTTCCAGTTGGCATGATCTAAGCGCCATCTAGGTAAGCGTGTGGAACATATACCTGGTGTTAAGAGACTAATAAGACATGGAAAGTGGTCACTAGTGTGTAAATCAGAGACGACATTCCATTGTAAGGAAAATTCTAAACGTAGCGAACAAACTGTTATATCAAGGTGTGAAAAATTGAGGTAGTCTGAAAGAAATGTAGTCTTTCCGGTGTTCAGAGCAGCTAAGTTATAATTATCAAAAAAATCGGCCATTAATTTGCCTCTCGCACAAGCCCGAGGCAAGCCCCAAAGAGGGTGATGGACATTAACGTCTTCCACCAACAGAAAAGGCGTTGGTAACTGGGAAACTAGATCTAAATCAGTGAGCAAGAGGTCATCAGATGGAGGCAGATAAATGTTACAAATGGTAAATCCGATGGGTGGCAGTTTAATCCTTATAGCCACTGACTGAATGTCAGACTTTATGGATACAGATTCCACGAATATCTCATCTATGATGAACATCATAGTACCCCCATGCTCAGGAATACCCTCTTCGACTGAAGATCACACCATACCTACTGGGATATACCGCCTGATTTGACAGCTATCTTGCGGACGGAGCTTAGTTTCTTGTAAACATACGAACCAAAGAATTATTCTTGTTTAGTAAAAATTCAACCACTGGTCGATGTGTGCTAATTCCACGTATGTTCCATTGTAGCATAACCATAGTATTAATAAAGGGATAAGTTCTCAATCCTAAGAGTCTACTACATTGAGGACGACGGTGGTCGAATCAATTTGCCCTTTTTCGGTGTCGGGTTGGCACCTTTATCGGAGGAAGGATCCTGATGCTTCTTCATTGTCATTCTGGCAACGCGGACATAATCCTCCTGCTCAATCTCCTCCACGGGAGAGGACCCCTTTCCAACTGAAAACTTCGTTTCGAGAACCTCGAATCTATTGGAAGCGGAGATCAGAGAAGGTGTAGCTCGCAGATTAAAGTCCTTCCCAGAAGATTCCTCAGAAGAGGATCTCCGGGGAGATGCTTGTGGACTTTTCTTGCATTTAGATGTTCTGGGTAAAGGCTTATCATTTTCTTTTAGGAAGTTGGTTCTATTATAGGTGGCCTTGAACTTAATTTGTGGTGCATTATAAGTTACGAGCTTGCCAGTCTTATTGTTCAAGGACGATGATCTTGATGCTGACTTTACTGAATAAATCTTGTCAGTAACAGACTTGACAGATATGTTGATTTTTGTGGGTTTTGAAAGTGAACTGGCTACGAGAATATTTTCTGAAATTGTGGCCCCATTAATATCGCTGATTAGACTCGGTACCGCCTAGCCGCAACTGAGGTAAAGACACTGGACTTCCAGACAGAAGGTTGGCAGATGCACAGGAGTTTCCAAGCTTCCGAGAAGGAAACCTTGCTAATGCGATTCTCTTCGATCGCCCGTTCCTCTGTAAAATGGAGGCATTCTCTGGAACTAGATGGATGTTCACCGCTGCATTTAACGCACTTGGAGCTGATGTACATGCTCCCTCGTTTGAGAATTCTCCACAATTAACGCAGGTAGCCTCACTGTTACAGAAATCACTTGTGTGATGAAAGCGCTGGTACTGTTAACATTTCAACGGGTTGGGGATATATGACCTAACTTCAATGGCTTCATACCCTGACTTAATCCTTAGAGGGAGATCTACCCGATCAATGGTAAGAAACAGGGTACGAGTAGGCACAAATTCACCTCTTTCTCTCCGCTGAACCCGACATGCAGATGTCACACCTTGATCCTTAAGATTTTCTTGAATCTCATAATTGGACATTCCGTCCAATGCCTGTTCGAGGAGTTCAAGGTCTTGTGCATCTTAACTCTATTCGGATAGCTTGCTAACAAGTTTGGTTTCAAGATAGTCGCTGCCTGAGATGCTGAATTAGCTTCAACCAGAAGCGTGCCAGTTTTAATGCACGACTTGACAGTACCAACCAGCAATTTTATCGAGACCATTTTGAACTATAAAAGGGTTCACCGATGTAAATTTCCTCCCTCTGTTGTGTAAATAACCAAGTAGCGAGGACCACTACACTCAACTTCTTTTCCATTAGCTTTCAGAGTTCTTTTTTTTATATTATTATTATTATTATTATTATTATTATTATTATTATTATTACTATTACTATTATCCATGGTGATTACATCCTTCATCATTACAAATGTTTCCGATGGCATACTGCTCACATCTTGGGCGTTACCTCAGCTTAGTGAGAGTCCTGGCCTTAACCTTGCTCACCTTAGGGCCTCACCTTCCAATTTACAGATAGAGGGACCCAATCGCCTTCAGGAGTATAACAGCTCATGTAATGACCCCTCCCCGGGATTGACCTTTATGAGCAGATATGAACACAGTCCTACATGATACTCAGAGGCTGGGAGTTACGCATTGCCCAATCACCCCTGTGACTCCCCTCCTCCGTCCCCGCAGAAGTATCTTTTAGACTGTGTTCAGGAAAGTAACTGAGAGTGGGTCAAACACACTTGTGGACCAAAGTTGATTGAACGTTTGGCATAAGCTCTCTCACCTCTTACAGAAACCCAGTCGAGAGAGTGGTTTGAGACCCTGGGAGCGCCAATCCTACCGTGGTAGGACCCTGGGGGAAACTGCAAGTCTCAACTACTTTTCCATTTACTTTAAATGCTTATTTTATTTTATTTTTGTTATTTTATGTTGATTAAATCCTCAACCATTGGAAATATCTCCAATGGCATGCTCACAACGTGGGCGTCACCCCCACTTAGGTAAGAGCTCTGGACTGGACCTTAGTCACCTTGGGGTTGTACTTCCCACTTTATAGACAGAGTGACCTTATCACCTTTAGGAGTGCAACAGCTCATGCAATAATTGCTCCCCTGTACTGACGTTTAGCAACAGGTACAAACACAGTCCTACATGATACTCAGGACTGGATGTGTTACCTGTTCACTCCCAGTGACTCCCCTCCTCTGTCCCACCCAATGGTACCCCTCAGACTGCGTTCAGAGAAGTAACTCATAGTTGGACATAATACTTGTGAACCAAACTTGATTAGGCGTTTGGCATATGCCCTCTCACCACTTACAGGAACCCAATCAACAGTGTGGCTTGGGAGCCTGGGGGTTGTGCATGTGCCATTATTCTTCTATACCAACCAAGAATTTAGTAAATGAACCCACTGTCATGGTACCAGTCCACATGATATTTGGATGACATCTGTTGTTTGGCACGCCTTCTGATGCTGACCAGTCAGTTACAGATTATTTTGGAGCACTAATGAATGGGCTGGGAGCACCTGAAGCTGGGAAGTGACCGGATGAAGGTACACGTTGACTGTTTGGCAAACAGTGTAACCTTGTGTTGCTCTATTGTCCTAAGAGTTTTAAATGTTCCTGGGATGGCCTGTATAAGGTAATCACCACCAATGATATGCATATTGACTGCATTTAGTGTCAATCCAAGAGAAGCTGATGGTGATTCATCTTGATCACCTTGCTCAATATCGTGGAGCTGTTCTCAGAAGGACCAGCTTTGACAAGGGAACTATGTGATGCAGCTTCTGTGAACAAGCTGACCAACCGATAAAGAGATGGAAGAATACTCCTCCCCTCCAATGTAAAGTCCATAAGCCCTATCCAGAGATAACCAAATTTTTCTGGAAACGTCTTTCCTTCTTCTCGTGAAACTTCCAAAAATTCTCGCAGTTTATATAAGTGAGCATGCTCACAAATGACTATTTCTGATGCAACATCTGAGTGAGGTTGTTACAATAGCAAGTGCTGCTGTTGTAGGGCATTAGAGAAGTCCTTGTGCTTGAAGCCGCAGCAAGTGAAGCAGCTTCAGATGTGTTTCATTTCCCTGCTACATGTAGTCACAAAAGCGAAGTGAAAGTGAAACCAAGCTAAATCACATCAGTGAAAATGATAGTTACAAATGGAACCAAATCACATTAATGATGTGACAATGAGAACTGAACTAGATCATGCTAGTGAAGTGACAGTGAAAAGTGAACAAAGTCACAATATTTGGTAGGATGTGTCATAGTAATAATCTATAATAATATAAACAGAAATGATTTGTATGACTGTGTTTGTGTTTGCAGAGTAATCTCAAAAACCACTCAACCAATTTTTATAATTCTTTCACCATTGAAAAAACCAACAAAGATATAAAACTGCATTTAATTTCATAAAGTACTAAAAGATTAGAAAGGATTTACAAAGTCCTTGTACTTGAATATGAACCCATTGGAGTTATAAAAGAACTTGCTTGCAAAGAAGGCCTTGACTTTAAGTTGAGATTACCATAGAATAAAAAATAGTTATGTATGTAAAATAAGACAATAATGCTGTGGATGTAATGCGTGTATATGATTTAGCAATTAAGATACAGCAAAATAAAAGAGAATTGATTCTGTTAATAAAGCTATGATATACATGTGATACCAACACCAGAAAATTTTAATAACTCTCATGTAAGAAAGTTTTGCTTTATTTTCTTTGTAGATATGTTGTAGTCAAGTTCCAGGGAATGCTAAATAATTTTATATATATAATTGCTAACCTTAGAAATCCGTGAAATTATATTTTTAATTAACAACTCAGAACATTTTCTCAAGGGTCCCTGACTCTGTGCCTTTTCCAACATTTGTGGCCTGGGAGTACAGAATCTTCATACTCACCAGCTTTACTTCTATGTTGTTGTATACAAGTATGTTAACACTTTGTGTATTATGTGAAAATTGTACCTTTCATCGTTATCATCTTACTAGTGGGATTAGGTCCTTTTGCCTGTTTCAACTAGTGTACGTTTTATGTTATGAAGTAACTATGGGACCAAAGAGTTAAAATTTGTACTATTGTAATTATCTAACAAGTTACTTGACCATTCCCATCAATGATGTTCCACAGCCAAAGGGTACTTATAGGCAGCGCAGAACTTCTAGAACTTTGAAGATCATTGTGCAGTATGGGGGCTGGATTTTAGGAACTCAAATGTTCTGCCAATGTTTCAAATTCTTTAGCGTGAATATAAGGGGATTTTCATTAGTTATTAGGAATATCTGGGGCTGTACAAAATTACAATGATAAGTGGTAAAGGGGAGGATTCTTATTAGTAGATCATTGTAAAATAATTTCATAAAGAAGGGGGCAGGTAAAAGCAATTAATTCATAATTAAAAGCTACCGATGCAATGTTTTGACAGATAAACTTTTCTCCTATTATATGTTAGCATAAAATGATATACAGTAAACAGTCACATTGAATACATTAATTTTTGTACATTTCAATACAAATGTAAAACAATTTTAATGTTACATCTCTTGAGTGAAATTCATAAGTACCAAAGGACATCATAGAATTGGACGTTTCTTGGTTACTCAGGAGTATTCATTGATAAAGCAAGATTTGTGGCAAGAACACATAGTCATAGGAGCTAGCTGCTCTAAATAATGTAAAGGTACTTCATTATTTTAACAAATCTTCATTTCCTGGAGAATAGGCTTTTAAGCTCATTTCATTTTGTTTGTTTTTAAATATTTCTCCCTCTCCCATTCTTCAAATATAACTAACTGCTCTTCAGGGCATGTATTCTAAAATTCTCTCCTATTCCAATGCTGTTCATGCATAATTTTGATGATCAAAGAATGGAGATACTTTATGTACAGCTTTTTAAGAGTTTTCCTATAGAAAAAGTGTGCACCTCTCTCCTTATTCTGCATTTTATGCTGATTTTAAACTTGCAGAACTGCAGCAGTGAGATTTGTAAATGTTTTTCTGCAGCTTATCTTATTTATACAGCATGCCATTTTGTTTCCCTGTATTACACATGTTAAATTAATAGACCATTCACTTAGTCACCTTGACAGTAAATTGAGTCTAGAAATAAATAAATACTGCTCCTTTAAGAGAGTCATTCAAACCAGTATTGGAACATTTCTTTACATTTATTGCTTGCACACAAAAGAGACTCCCACCATAACATTTGAGTCCATCAAATGCGTCACAAGTATGTAAAGCCATATTGGCTCTTGGCTTATTTACATTTATTCTTTTATCCTGGCTCCTGGTTCTTTACTCTCAGGAAAATTACCTTCAGCATAAATGCTTTCATCAGAGTATTTAATGATACTCACCAAAATCCAGTTTCCAAATTTATGAGTGACAGCCACAGGTATTTATCCTTGTAATGACCAGGAATGTATTTTTGCATTTTAGATCATTTTGTTTCATAACCGCAACTTTATTTTGTTTCTTTTATTGAGTTTTCTCTCTCTCTCTCCCTCTCTCTCTCTCTCTCTCTCTCTCTCTCTCACTCATATTGCCTACTTTTTAGTTTTACACTGCATATTGGCATTAATTGGTTTGGTGTATTTTACCATTAAAATTTCTGTGCCTATTTTTGTGCATCTGCATCAGTATTTACATTTTGGGAGTTTTATGTTTTATTATAATCTGTCCTGATTTATTTTGTTTTAAAGACTATTACGCATCCACTAATAAGGATCTTTGCTATGAGATCTGTTGCTTCTCTATGTCTTCTATAAAGATTCTATACAAACTAACTCTTATACAGTATAATCTCATTTTTGGTAGGAACCCAAGGATTTGGATGTCATAGACGGCAAAACATGTTAACGAAAATACAAAATCTGCAATTTAAGAACATAATTATGTAATAAAATCTAATAATACATACCTATGGTTGATTGCTTTGTTGGTTTTAATGCCAAAATTTTACTGTTCATCTTGTATATTAAAGTCATTACAACGTCATTAACTTTGAAACTACACACATATTGCTTCACTATGTCCATTGTCTCCATTGCTTCCGACACTATAGGGAACTCAGGATCTGGCTCATCATCACTTTCATCTCCCACTGCTGCTTCTTCTTTCATTTGTTCTTCAAGTATTTTATCTATTGTCAGTGTTTCACGCACTGGAATTCATTATCACTGGAATCCCTGTCAATTGTTTACATATATTATAAAAGATATGCCAGTACTGTCTGCTATTTGGCACCATTCTTCACTCTCTCAGAAAACTCATGTTCCAGCATGATATCATCACTAAGAGCCCAGTAAAAGCCAGCTTCATTAAACCTGTTCCTAATGGTATTATGGTGTCACAGAATCCCAGGCAGTCCCATGGCATCTAAGACAGTGATTTTTCTTGTCATCAGTTTTAGTGCAGTCAAACTTCTCTGTACCAGCCTCTTCCAATATGTTTGCTTCATGCCTTGATCTAAACGTTGTAGCTTACTTGTGCAGGGAAATCATATTTATGTTTCTTAAATTTGAAACAGTCAGTGGATGAGTGGCATACTGATCACTGAAGAGCACAATTTTCCTGTTTCTTATGCCCAGTCTTGCGTCCCAGCTTGTAAGAAATTTCAAATACTGCAGAAGTTATCCAGGCAGTGTTGGAAGTGTACTTACATGGAAAAGATCGCAAATTCTTGAAGCATCACAGACTCCAGGCTTTTCCAATAACCAGCAGTACCAACTTCTCCATTCCATTTTCGTTACAGCACAACGAAACTGTTATCTTCTCCTTATTAAGTTTCCCACTGTGACAGGGTTTTGTCTGGAAAAAGATGGAAAAATAGTCCCATTTTATTTGCATTATAAACATTGTCAGGGCTATAGTCTTTCAAAATTGACTGGAGCATTATATTTTTCTACATTTTATATTTGCACACAGTGTAGCATCATTATCTAGGGCAGCAGCCTCCTCACCTTGCACACACATATAAAATAAGTCATGTTCTTTCAATCCATCTTCTGTGCTGAATGTGTCACTTGAGCTTGAACCATGGTACCATCTTTTGGTACATTTGAAGCTCTTGTTTATGTAAACCACTTTAGTAGAACATCTTGTAATTTTAGAACTGGCCAGGGTGATTATGTTTTCTTTTAGCATTTTTCCCTTCTTCAAAAGCAGTTTACGTTTGCTAACAATCAGAGGAATGTTTAACTTCCACGCTATATCCAAACATTTCATATTTGGTATGTGATCTACTTCTTCAAAGATTTTCAGTTTTTCACTGTTGGTTATTTGCCGCACTTTCTTTTTTCTCCATTGCAAACATAAAGTTAAAATGCAATCTACATAAGTTTAGTCAACACTCAACAGTAGAAACTATCATCGGCCTTTAGCACACCATTCTCTATCTTGCCCACACAAATTGTCACACAAATATACATGCATGACATTGGTCTCCACCCCAACTCGACTGACCAAGGAATGACCAAAGTAGTAATTGAGATGTCAAACTTCGAACATAGTAAGTGGCTACCCCTAATGGAATGACCAAGAATTGGCCAAAATAGCGAATGATGACATCAAAACTTCAAACGTAGTAAGCAGGAGCAAGAAAATGTACCAAACAAACATTATTTATTACATTTGGTGCCTGAACTTTTATAATTCAATGTCATATATTGAAGAATATATTAATGAGATTCCACTGTATTGCCTTTTTAATCTGGTAGGGTTGTTAGCTAACCTGTATATCCCAGGTTTTCCCATATTCCTCCTTGGACTTGTATTTGATATTTATCCCAAGTCTTTTAGTTTTCATGTTTGTGTTACATTTTATCAGCGGGATCTTTGTCTTAGTTGCTTAAAACACTCAAAATGTTACTAGTGCATTAAATAAAAGTATTTCCTATAACAGAAGCGCATGCTGCAAGTTAGTTTTAAAAATTGTAAAAATCTAGAAAAGAAAATGTTTAGTAATTCAGATAAGCGAAAGTTGTAAGAAACATGTATGCATTTTTTTATTATTTGTGAGTAACTGTTATAAAAATTGCTGTTAAAAACAGGAGTTTAGCTGAACTTATTTATATTGAACTGTTTATAGCAATAAATTATGACACATTTTGTAATCTGTGGTGTCCAAACTGAATATCAAATTGTAAAAATGCATAACACATCACTTAACAATTTTAAACAAAATTTTCTGCAACAATAGTTCTATTAATATGGTTCAAAGTAAATATTGTTTAAATAGCTATATATCTCTAAAATCTCCCACAATTTCAGTTTAAAATGTGGCAGTCCTTATCTTAATTGACCAAGAAAGACAATGTGACCTGTATAAGAGGTCAACGTTTGCTTCAGAGTCCAATGCTCGTCAATTTTGGTACAATGTGTTATACTGCACCACCTACCAGTATGTTTAGTTTGCTCAGGCTGAGTCCCTGCATAAGCAGATTTAATACACATTTCATGGAAGAACATGAACAACAAGAATGAAGTGATTTTCTTATGTTTCATTTGTGCATTTATGCAGCACAATTTCTGTATCTTTGTGTGAACTTAGGTTTCTCTTTCTTTAAGGAACAGAAACAATATTCAAACCTTTAATTTAATGCACTGACTTACTAAGTCCACAGCTTTTGATGCTATGTTCAACATTTTTACATGTAATGTTAGGAAGATAACTATCAATAACTGATCCAATAATTTGCAGCAAACTTATCATCAAAAAGCTATATTTGTTTGGTCACAACATAGCTACAAAATACATAATATAAAATGTTAAATTCTATTGTCCAGAATTATTTGTAAATTTCCTTTATTTAAAGGCTGCTGATAGACAAAGTTTAACAAAAATAACATATGCATGGGAACAAACTCCTTAAATGTTTATGCTTACAGTCAACTAAAAGTACAGCACTTTAAACATCACGGGAATCTTGCCAATTAATGTTATTTCCTTTCTAGCACACAGGAGCAAATAATTTGTACATTATTAATGTACTTATGTAACAAGCATTTGTTACCTGAACTAAGAAAAAAGAAGCAACATAAAAGTAAAGTTTAGGGTTATTCTTTGTTATTTCAAAAACAAATAATTAGTAAAGTAACAAACATTTGTACATAACTTCAGGCATGTTATATGATTAGTATTAAAAATGAAATAATAATACATATGGAATGGGTAAAATTGCACACTGGCACAAAAACAACTCAAAATGGTACCTTGGCAGAGAATGAAGTGATGTTTGGCGGAAGCAGGCAATGACAGCACGCTTCCTCTGCGTGGAAACTACTGAACGATAGCTGCCCTTACTTTGTTGCTGGGGATGATCAATCTATACAAGGAAATCATAAAGTGGGACTTGTGCTCTCTGTGTAACAAATGTTTTATCTGTATTACAGGAGACACACCAGGAATGGACAACGCATAATAAAATATAAGAAGCAAACTTATAAAAGAAAGGTCTAATAAAAATGAAAATGATCTGCCATATTTACTTATGAGTAGCACAGCACTTTTTTCACATATACAAATACTAGTAAAAGAAGATTCAAATTTTTAAAATGAAATTAAATTTTGCACCAGTGGCAGTTCATGGCTTGCAAATTTGTGAGGGTGGTAGATAATACTTCACGATCTAATGCAAGCTTTATTTAACAGATTTTACTCTACATTTATGTAGGAGAAAACATATGCAATGCAAATGGAATATATTCAGCGAAAGGTTACATGTGTAATTTTTTGTGTCCTTAGTTATTTATAAATAATTTTTCAACCACTATAAACTCTATTTAAATAACATTGCAAATAGTTTTACACACTGAAGAATTATAAATTATTGTATTTTAAACATACATTAAGATATACTATAAAATACTATGCATAAAGCAGACTTGAAGCTGTGTTAAATGGTTGATGATACATATTAGTAGCCAGAGTATTAGCCCCTTAACATTGTTTGCCTGTGTCACTGATCTACTTGTCACTTCAAACTTTACAATTTTATTGCATTTTAATGAAATAAATAAATTATAGAAGGTTTTCACACATAAATATAGCAAGGTATACATTTAATTAAAATATTTTCTGCAATTTTGCAGACTTTAATCAAATCCAGAATCAGCAGCTTTCAGAGCAGAAATACACAGAGTCCACTGGTACATGATAAGTTATTTGTTACAAAACTGCAACATTTGCACTCACAAATTAAAAATGAGGAGCTTGAATACACAGAGACTACCACAACATTGGTGAATAAATCTGAACCTGAATGATGAGAACCTTTATTAAACTTAATCGAGATTATTTGTTCTTAGACCACAGTGTGAAACCATTAATGCACATTGTAACGTGGAGATTAAACAAGAAATACAACATTTATTACAGAAGTAGAAAATTTAATGGTTTTTTTTCTCTATAAAATTTTAAGTAAAATGCTGCATTATAACAACATATAAACTTCCTTTAAGATTAATTCATATATTACGTATTATTTCCCTGAGGATTGCAGGCAGTTTGGAACAAATATTAAGAAAAGTACATAATTTAATAACATAAATGAGCATTCAGTAGAAGCATTAGGGCATGTGTATTAGTATCACTCCATATACTAATAATAAAAGGAAATTAAAATAAATTTGCAAGCTTTCATTGGGCAGGGAGCGAGCCGCTGTGCTATCCACTGTAAAGTTTATAGAGCACTATGTTGCATGCCATCTCTGTAGTGTAGTAGTTATCTTTAATGTGAATGACTGGGGTTCACTACTACAGCATTTGATACTGAAAAGTTTTTTTGCCTTATTAATCCTTAAATATTAATCATATTTTCATTCATTTGCAATTTTGTTGAAGATGGATTATTATACTTTCTATTTTACATATATTGCCAAGACAATCATCCAAGCATGTCAAGAGCGCCTGGACACCTCCTAAGATATCTTCTAAAATTAATCTAGTGTTTCTGTTAGAAGTAAATAAAATGCTATGGAATCTAATAGACTTGCAAAACATCCTATTACAGCAACCTCTAACGCAAAGGTGTGCATGCCCATAACATCACCCCCCCCAAAAAAGTTGGTATCAAGTAAGACTGAATGTGTTTATGAAAATTCTGCAACTTATTGTCCATTATTAAATGTGGCTTTTAATTTTGGAAAATAAATATCCAACCTGTATAATATCACTGTATTTTACTTTATGTCACTACTGTGAGCCAGGCGAGTCCATATGCAAACAGTTTAAGCATAGGTAAATGACCATTTACGGTGTATTTAGATAGGTGCCTATTTATCAAGGTTGGGAAAATTATTTGAATGGTCATCTAATGAAATTTTCAATCATTGGAGTGAATTTTTTCATGCAGTACATGTAGCAGCATCAAATTGATTTACTTCATACATAAAAGACTGGTCAAAGGGGGAAAACAACAGTGAAATGTATTGGATTCTGACAAAGTTATTCTAACCTCTCAGTACTCTTTGTCTATAACTGAAGCATTTCCCTCCACTCATCTCTCTGCTAAAATGTAAAAAAATCACCAATTAACTTTATAATGTCCAGAATACACTCTGTAATGTTACTTAGAGATTTTTGTATTAAATATTAGTTATTGAAAGTCCATTATATAAGGTGAAAAGAACTCAATAAACTGTTTGTAATCCTGAACATTTTCTTCAAGGCTGTTAGAGGAAAAAACATTGAAAGAGCTTCTTTGACTATTAAGCTTTAACAGACAATTATTTCCATGAAAGGTATCATTTTCAAAATAATTTCAATGCTGGTATGTTTGAAAGATATGATTGGTTGTGATGTCAAGAATGCTGTATTCCCTATGTACTGTTCAGTGGTGAAGAATGTGGACCAAAACAAAAATAACCAATGTGCAAAAGAGTTAGAAAACATAAGGCATTGTGAAAAATAACCTCCACCTAGACTTCATGGGAATGTAAACATTATTGCTCAACTAGATGGTGATATAGAACTGCATAACCAAAAGGTTTTTAATAATAGATACAATCTAAATATAATAATTAGCCGCATCAGGTTTTGTATGGTATTTGAGCTGGCACACTAAAAAGCTAAAACAAGTCTGATTCCTGAGGCATGTTTTATAAATTTCAGTGTTGAGCTAGACAATGCAATAAAGATTCATTTGGGAAGTTCAATAGTTTTCAAAGATACATTAAAGGCTATCCAGAATGAGCTTCTGGTGATCATGTCTTTCATGAAGACATTGCATGACAGATAAAAGCTGATATAGCTGTCATTACTGATGAAGCAAGTGATGCCTCAAATAAATTTTAAATCACAATATTTAGATATGTTCACTACAATATATCTGTGGAAACATCTTGACCAGTTATTGTTCCTCCTAGCCATGATGCAATAAGTTTTGCTAACTTGATCAACTTTAGAAAAACATGTATCCCAGGAGACACATTACTCATCAGTTAAGTATGAGTAGCTCTTGTATGGAGTTCAAGCACTGATGCAGTCTAGTCATGAAAATGCTGCATCAGTCAAATGCAAGTGTGAATATATCGCTTTCCTTTTCTTTCATCATCATTTCAGTGAACTGCTGTTCTACATGAAACATGGAAAAAGATTACTAAGTCTGTCCAAACTAGATGAAACCTTCAATCAAGAGGCACAAATATTGTATATGAGCATAGAGATAAAGCTGATTAAGTGTATGAGGGAAAATCAGAACTAAACAAATTAAATAAATATTTCTGATTGTACAACCACTGCACAGGACTGTGGTTGTGAAGAAATTATCCGGGGTGAAAAGTTAATATTTTGGCTTTAATTCTTTCATAGAATAATGTCATAAGCTGATGATTTCTCAAACAAGTCCAGATTATAAACTGTGATCCATAAAATCTCCATTAGCAGATAAACCTTTGAAGATGTCATTTCCAAGTTCCAAGACATTGCACATGAGAATTAAGCCAAAAGAAGGAGAAACGATAACAGCTATCAATCAAGAAAATAGTGCAGCAAGCTACACATCACTTTGAATTTGATCATCTTTCAGCACCTCACTTATTTCTACTTGAGAGATTTGCACGTCTTCATGGTTCTTTCTATGACAATGAATGTATAACACTAAAAATGTTCTTCACTGTACCCATCTAAGGGTTAATTTACTCTGAAAAGAATAAAGATGCTATGTTTTCTGTGCAATCATATCTTATCATGCAAACTCCTGACTTCAATAAAAAATGATTGAGAAATTTGCAGTCAACAAAGGCATAATAATGGATTTTCTCTTCAACTAGAAGATATTTTGAGATAATCTATTTAATTTCCGAGGCCATTGAAATCATTTCTTATATTGAAAACCATTAGTACTGTTGTGCATTTTAGAAAGCATAAGGCAATTTAATGCCATTCAAAATAAGCAAACCCCCAATATTTGAAGGGACCAGCCACCATTATTTTCTACCCAGAGTATTATGTGAGAAAATTTTGAAATCACACTGGAAAGTACAGAAATGCACTTTGTTATAACATCAGATTCCTTTCTTCCTTTTTATCCCTCCCCCTCCCAGCTGACACTATTGTATACACCCTCAGAGGAGGCTTTTAAAAAACTTATTCTGAAAATCAAATCTAAACAACTTAGTTGATTTTTGTTTTGGATATCCATGTTTTGATTGTTTTGATTGTTTTGGATGTTACTACATCAAATGCATGTCAAACTTTCTGAGTAAGTACTAAACACAAATTCATATTCAATAGATGGCAAAAAATATGTAAAAAAGATTCTAATTAAAATGAAGATGTACTGGGATATTAAAGTGTAATGTAAAACAATATTTTGATTAAACATCGTGTAACCCATAGTAAATTGAAGATTTATAACAATTTATTTTCTGAACATGTTTTATTATTCCTGATATTTTAATTACTAAAATGAAAGCTAGATCATTTGAAATACTTGTAGATGTCAAGCTGCTGGAATCATGGTTATGGTTATTATTTTATCAAATAGCACCTCATCTATCATGATATATTTCTGCAAAAATAATTTTTTAAAATATTTACACATAAAATAAATGCAGAAAATTTTGTCAATTGTTTAGCACACCATAATTTTAAATTACTTGTAGATTAAACAAACAAGATCACAAAGCACAATTTGATGCAGTAATTTGTATCACAAATTACCTAAATGTAAATAATGATTGTAATATGAATTTGCATTTTTATGTGACATTGATTTCAGATGTTTCTTAACTGTAATTATTATTGGGAAACAAGTTTATACGGCTTTACTGAAACTGTCAATAATAGCGCAATAATGCAGCGAGGGGGGTGAGCTGTTTATCATTATTGGAAACAAGGAAGTTACGTAATGTTGGCGCGTTTTCGGTAGAAACTTCTGGAATATTTTCTCCCTAAAAGCAATATGTATTCGTGGTTTTCATTGGATATTAAAATAGACGCTAATGTTGGTGCGTTTTATTAGCCAATAGTAATTCATTTATAATCTTTAGGCGTATCTTGATTGAAGGCGTATAAATAGGGTAAGTTGGAGGTAAAGTCAGTCAGTCCTTCAGTTCGCCGAAAGCATTCATACATTACACGTCGTATTTAGGCAGTTCATCAAAATTCTTAGTGCAATACACGTCGTCTTAAGTTCGTCAGTTCGTCAAAATATTTGTATGAGATACGTCGGCTATAGATTCACAAGTTACGAAAATCTAAAGTATTATAAAGTTAATTATACACAAAGTTGAAATACGTGAATTAAAAGTGATCAGTAAGAAGTATTATAACAGTTTCAGTTTGGCGAGTATCTAGATCAATATGTAAAAGTGATAGTGAACGTGTTCGACAATAAAAATTATAAAACAAATTTCTTCATCAGTGTAATTTTTGGATAAAAGATTCCTTTCCGTTTCACAACCTGTATTGAGACACATGTTCGACCCAAGATAAGATAATAGCTAGCTGGAGGACATTTGAAATGAATTATTTCAAAAACTGATACTAAGAACCGCAAATTGCTACGCCAGATGGAGCTACAAACCAAACAAATGAATGACATCACAAGATGGCTTCAACACTGATGTAAACAAACATTTGCAAGTACATCGCAAATTGGCTACCATACGTGGGGCAGTTAAAATTATGTAACCAAACAAAAAACCAAAAGCAACACAACATAAGATCTTCAAGTTCTAATAACTTACGCTACAAATATTACGTAAGCACAGATACACTCGCAAATTGGTGCCCAATGTAGGGCTAACAAACATTACGTACACCTAATGACATCTCGCAAATTGGCACCCAGAACGTGGGGCACGATAACCAGGAAAGGAACACGATGACCAGGAAAGAAGCATAGTGACCAGGAAAGGAACACGATGACCAGGAAAGGATCAGAATTAACCAGGAAGAAGTGAGATGACCAGGAAGGGGCGAATGCAGCAGTGAAATGATCTACAAGACGCAGATTCAAGAAACAACTAGAGGAGCGACAAACGACGCGGATAAGTGGACACAAAAACATCGAGACAACGTAGATTCATCATAACACAACGCAGAAGCGACATACAAACCTAGGAGAAAGGGGCAGAAAGCTGGACATCAAAGCTACATCAGCAGATAGCATCAGAAAGGTTAGAAAAATGTTATGTTAATTCTAAAAAAAAAAAAAAAAAAGGGTAAACAAATTTAAATGTACCTTAGGAGTGGTAGGATAAAGAAAACAATGGCTACTAATAATACAGAAGAAATAATTATGGAGGGAGATAATGTAACAGTTAGCTGTAATTCTATACAGGTTACAGAAAATAGCCCACACTTTTTAGGATTTGAGGATGGAAATGTTAGTGCAGAAAGTCAGAATAGAATAGCAGGAAATGTTAATCTTGATACTAGTATGATTATGGAAATGCTGAAAAATTTGAATGAGAATATGAAAAAGACTAATGAGAATATTGGGACATTAAGGGAAGATATGGAAAAGAATAATAAAGAATTGAGGGAAGATATTAGTAAGAGTATTACAGATCAATTAAGGGAAGATATGCAAAAGAATCATAGGGAATTAAGGGAAGATATTGGTAAGAGCTTAGAACAAAACAGGAAATCAATTGAAAATATTGGTAGGAGTAATGAGATATTAGAGCAAAAAGTAGATCAAAGCAGTGGAGAAATGGAAAAGAAAGTTATGAATCTAGATAGTAGTATGATGAGAATGAGAAATGAAAATAAGGAAATGATAGCAAATGAAATAGGTGAAGTTTCAAAGAAAATGTCAGATATGAACAGGGAAATAGGTAACAAAGAAAGTGAGGTTAATACTAAAAGTGAACATGTTGATTTAGAATGTACAGAGTCAGGTAGTAGAATGAGTAACATTGCAAGTGAGATAAGAGAGATAAAAGAGGTTATGAATGTAGATGTGAATCAGGCGCAAGTTAATTTCAGTGAGGAGATATCTGAAATAAAGAAAGAATCAGAAATGCAAAGAAACAAATTGTACGAAGAAGTTAAAGTTTTGACTGTAAATAATCAAAAGCTAATTTCTGAAATTAACAAGTACCAAGATATTCAAATTGAAAACTCCAGTCCAGTACAGTTTAGTACAGATTTGTTAGAGTACTTTCAAATTAAAGAGATAGTAAAAGAATTGAAAATGAAAGTTGTTAAAAGATGTGTTGTTCAAGAAACTGTAGATTGTTTTCAAATGTTATCATGTGATGAAATTTCAAATGAATACAAGAGGTTATTCATGAACAAATTTTTGAAGGTTAAGATACAGCTACGAGTAATGTTTAGCCACACACAATTTGATCCAGGAGGGTAAATAGCGATGAGATGTAAAGTAAATGCTGGATAGTTAAAGATGACTTGCAGAGAAATGTATTGGAACGTAAGAGGGTTAACTATTTATATATGTCATTTGAAAAGAGAAATAGATTATAAAAAAAAAAAAAAAAAAAAAGAAATGTTTAAAAAAAAAAAAAAAATTAAATTTTTAGTAACTGTTACAGTATTTGAAATTAAGAATGCAAAGATTGAAACTTAATATGATATTAAATTAAAAGTACGTAAATACAATTCCAAAAGTATTGTTAAAATAAAGTACAAAATAACAAAAATGGGTAAATATAATTAAAAACAAATATTTATGTAGTAAACAGAACATGTGAAACAGTGCCTAGATTTAAGAGATGTAAATATATGTGTAGAGGGTGAATATTTTGGTAAATATGTGTAATAATTACAAAAATCTTAAATGTATAAATTTTTGTCAACAACTTAAGAAAGTAAACAATTTGGTAACAGTAATTAAATAATTTAGGGTAAAGTATTTGCTATAAAAAAATTTGTGATGTCAGATTAATATCTAAATTAATTAAACCAGAGCCAGTAAGTAGTGGTGAGATAAAAAAAAAAAAAAAAAAAAAAAACATATGTCGTGTGTTAAATGCGTGTGAAGTGTAAAGTTAAAGTGATAGTGTGTGTTCCAAGATTTAGGAGACTAAAAACCCAATTATAAAATTTCCAAACAAGTTGTAAATATTTATAATTATGTTTCTAGTGGGGCATATGATGCAGTAATTTGTATCACAAATTACCTAAATGTAAATAATGATTGTAATATGAATATGCATTTTTATGTGACATTGATTTCAGATGTTTCTTAACTGTAATTATTATTGGGAAACAAGTTTATACGGCTTTACTGAAACTGTCAATAATAGCGCAATAATGCAGCGAGGGGGGTGAGCTGTTTATCATTATTGGAAACAAGGAAGTTACGTAATGTTGGCGCGGTTTCGGTAGAAACTTCTGGAATGTTTTCTCCCTAAAAGCAATATGTATTCGTGGTTTTCATTGGATATTAAAATAGACGCTAATGTTGGCGCGTTTTATTGGCCAATAGTAATTCATTTATAATCTTTAGGCGTATCTTGATTGAAGGAGTATAAATAGGGTAAGGTGGAGGTAAAGTCAGTCAGTCCTTCAGTTCGCCGAAAGCATTCATACATTACACGTCGTATTTAGGCAGTTCATCAAAATTCTTAGTGCAATACACGTCGTCTTAAGTTCGTCAGTTCGTCAAAATATTTGTATGAGATACGTCGGCTATAGATTCACAAGTTACGAAAATCTAAAGTATTATAAAGTTAATTATACACAAAGTTGAAATACGTGAATTAAAAGTGATCAGTAAGAAGTATTATAACAGTTTCAGTTTGGCGAGTATCTAGATCAATATGTAAAAGTGATAGTGAACGTGTTCGACAATAAAAATTATAAAACAAATTTCTTCATCAGTGTAATTTTTGGATAAAAGATTCCTTTCCGTTTCACAACCTGTATTGAGACACATGTTCGACCCAAGATAAGATAATAGCTAGCTGGAGGACATTTGAAATGAATTATTTCAAAAACTGATACTAAGAACCGCAAATTGCTACGCCAGATGGAGCTACAAACCAAACAAATGAATGACATCACAAGATGGCTTCAACACTGATGTAAACAAACATTTGCAAGTACATCGCAAATTGGCTACCATACGTGGGGCAGTTAAAATTATGTAACCAAACAAAAAACCAAAAGCAACACAACATAAGATCTTCAAGTTCTAATAACTTACGCTACAAATATTACGTAAGCACAGATACACTCGCAAATTGGTGCCCAATGTAGGGCTAACAAACATTACGTACACCTAATGACATCTCGCAAATTGGCACCCAGAACGTGGGGCACGATAACCAGGAAAGGAACACGATGACCAGGAAAGAATCATAGTGACCAGGAAAGGAACACGATGACCAGGAAAGGATCAGAATTAACCAGGAAGAAGTGAGATGACCAGGAAGGGGCGAATGCAGCAGTGAAATGATCTACAAGACGCAGATTCAAGAAACAACTAGAGGAGCGACAAACGACGCGGATAAGTGGACACAAAAACATCGAGACAACGTAGATTCATCATAACACAACGCAGAAGCGACATACAAACCTAGGAGAAAGGGGCAGAAAGCTGGACATCAAAGCTACATCAGCAGATAGCATCAGAAAGGTTAGAAAAATGTTATGTTAATTCTAAAAAAAAAAAAAAAAAGGGTAAACAAATTTAAATGTACCTTAGGAGTGGTAGGATAAAGAAAACAATGGCTACTAATAATACAGAAGAAATAATTATGGAGGGAGATAATGTAACAGTTAGCTGTAATTCTATACAGGTTACAGAAAATAGCCCACACTTTTTAGGATTTGAGGATGGAAATGTTAGTGCAGAAAGTCAGAATAGAATAGCAGGAAATGTTAATCTTGATACTAGTATGATTATGGAAATGCTGAAAAATTTGAATGAGAATATGAAAAAGACTAATGAGAATATTGGGACATTAAGGGAAGATATGGAAAAGAATAATAAAGAATTGAGGGAAGATATTAGTAAGAGTATTACAGATCAATTAAGGGAAGATATGCAAAAGAATCATAGGGAATTAAGGGAAGATATTGGTAAGAGCTTAGAACAAAACAGGAAATCAATTGAAAATATTGGTAGGAGTAATGAGATATTAGAGCAAAAAGTAGATCAAAGCAGTGGAGAAATGGAAAAGAAAGTTATGAATCTAGATAGTAGTATGATGAGAATGAGAAATGAAAATAAGGAAATGATAGCAAATGAAATAGGTGAAGTTTCAAAGAAAATGTCAGATATGAACAGGGAAATAGGTAACAAAGAAAGTGAGGTTAATACTAAAAGTGAACATGTTGATTTAGAATGTACAGAGTCAGGTAGTAGAATGAGTAACATTGCAAGTGAGATAAGAGAGATAAAAGAGGTTATGAATGTAGATGTGAATCAGGCGCAAGTTAATTTCAGTGAGGAGATATCTGAAATAAAGAAAGAATCAGAAATGCAAAGAAACAAATTGTACGAAGAAGTTAAAGTTTTGACTGTAAATAATCAAAAGCTAATTTCTGAAATTAACAAGTACCAAGATATTCAAATTGAAAACTCCAGTCCAGTACAGTTTAGTACAGATTTGTTAGAGTACTTTCAAATTAAAGAGATAGTAAAAGAATTGAAAATGAAAGTTGTTAAAAGATGTGTTGTTCAAGAAACTGTAGATTGTTTTCAAATGTTATCATGTGATGAAATTTCAAATGAATACAAGAGGTTATTCATGAACAAATTTTTGAAGGTTAAGATACAGCTACGAGTAATGTTTAGCCACACACAATTTGATCCAGGAGGGTAAATAGCGATGAGATGTAAAGTAAATGCTGGATAGTTAAAGATGACTTGCAGAGAAATGTATTGGAACGTAAGAGGGTTAACTATTTATATATGTCATTTGAAAAGAGAAATAGATTATAAAAAAAAAAAAAAAAAAAAGAAATGTTTAAAAAAAAAAAAAAAATTAAATTTTTAGTAACTGTTACAGTATTTGAAATTAAGAATGCAAAGATTGAAACTTAATATGATATTAAATTAAAAGTACGTAAATACAATTCCAAAAGTATTGTTAAAATAAAGTACAAAATAACAAAAATGGGTAAATATAATTAAAAACAAATATTTATGTAGTAAACAGAACATGTGAAACAGTGCCTAGATTTAAGAGATGTAAATATATGTGTAGAGGGTGAATATTTTGGTAAATATGTGTAATAATTACAAAAATCTTAAATGTATAAATTTTTGTCAACAACTTAAGAAAGTAAACAATTTGGTAACAGTAATTAAATAATTTAGGGTAAAGTATTTGCTATAAAAAAATTTGTGATGTCAGATTAATATCTAAATTAATTAAACCAGAGCCAGTAAGTAGTGGTGAGATAAAAAAAAAAAAAAAAAAAAAAAAAAACATATGTCGTGTGTTAAATGCGTGTGAAGTGTAAAGTTAAAGTGATAGTGTGTGTTCCAAGATTTAGGAGACTAAAAACCCAATTATAAAATTTCCAAACAAGTTGTAAATATTTATAATTATGTTTCTAGTGGGGCATATGATGCAGTAATTTGTATCACAAATTACCTAAATGTAAATAATGATTGTAATATGAATATGCATTTTTATGTGACATTGATTTCAGATGTTTCTTAACTGTAATTATTATTGGGAAACAAGTTTATACGGCTTTACTGAAACTGTCAATAATAGCGCAATAATGCAGCGAGGGGGGTGAGCTGTTTATCATTATTGGAAACAAGGAAGTTACGTAATGTTGGCGCGGTTTCGGTAGAAACTTCTGGAATGTTTTCTCCCTAAAAGCAATATGTATTCGTGGTTTTCATTGGATATTAAAATAGACGCTAATGTTGGCGCGTTTTATTAGCCAATAGTAATTCATTTATAATCTTTAGGCGTATCTTGATTGAAGGAGTATAAATAGGGTAAGGTGGAGGTAAAGTCAGTCAGTCCTTCAGTTCGCCGAAAGCATTCATACATTACACGTCGTATTTAGGCAGTTCATCAAAATTCTTAGTGCAATACACGTCGTCTTAAGTTCGTCAGTTCGTCAAAATATTTGTATGAGATACGTCGGCTATAGATTCACAAGTTACGAAAATCTAAAGTATTATAAAGTTAATTATACACAAAGTTGAAATACGTGAATTAAAAGTGATCAGTAAGAAGTATTATAACAGTTTCAGTTTGGCGAGTATCTAGATCAATATGTAAAAGTGATAGTGAACGTGTTCGACAATAAAAATTATAAAACAAATTTCTTCATCAGTGTAATTTTTGGATAAAAGATTCCTTTCCGTTTCACAACCTGTATTGAGACACATGTTCGACCCAAGATAAGATAATAGCTAGCTGGAGGACATTTGAAATGAATTATTTCAAAAACTGATACTAAGAACCGCAAATTGCTACGCCAGATGGAGCTACAAACCAAACAAATGAATGACATCACAAGATGGCTTCAACACTGATGTAAACAAACATTTGCAAGTACATCGCAAATTGGCTACCATACGTGGGGCAGTTAAAATTATGTAACCAAACAAAAAAACCAAAAGCAACACAACATAAGATCTTCAAGTTCTAATAACTTACGCTACAAATATTACCTAAGCACAGATACACTCGCAAATTAATGAATATTATAATATGCTCTCTTCAGGGTAACAGTGTAATATACATTTCTTTAATTGTGGGAGCAACAAGAGAGTTACAAGATGTCCCAGTATTATATTGTCAGAAATGATGTGATACAGCAGATGTTTGAGATATATGCATCTCATATGTTCTTTAAGTCTGGTTTTGTAAGTTTGTTTTGTTCTGCCAATGTATACCAAATTACATTAATCATAATGATTACAGCTCTCTTATTGATGAGATTAGGGTCTTTTAATTTGTTGCACAGTAGTTTTTGTTTGCTGTAGCAGTTCTGAGGAGTGAAGATGAATTTAAAAAGATATATAACATTATCTAGACTGGTGAATGTAACTTGGTGCAGATTTGAACAAAAAGAAACTTGAAAACCAGACTTAAAGAACACATGAGATCCATACATTTCAAACATACAGAAAAATCTGCTTCAGCACATCACTTCTGGTCTTCCATTCATAACATCACACCCAACATAAAATCTGTTTGGACATCTGGGAAAAGAATTTGTAGCAACATTTTGGTGTAGCTATGGTTTATATTGGCGAAAGTGCCATGAGTTGCACATAGTTGAGAACATCTGACAGTAGGGTTAGGAACAGCTGATATGAAGTAGCATAGAGACTTTCCCTGTATATAAGAGAATGCCTGGTATACCACGCTGTCAGTAATGTAGTCAGTCAGTCAGTCAGTCAGTCAGTTACCATCACAGTCAGATCAACACAATGACTACATCAGCACAGCATTGATTCTTCCTAGAACTTTATCACTAGCCAACTGGCAAGACACTAGAGAAGGTAGCATGAGATTTAGTCAACCAACTTTGTGAACCAGTTGAATGGAACACTACAGGAGTAAAATTGCTTCATCAACCATGATTATTTAATGATGAATTTTAAGAATCATGGCTACTTAGCAAATGCATATCAACAAAATATTACGGCACATGAATGCCTGTTGCATTTTATTGTTTTAATTATAATAAATAGCCAGAGAATGCAGCTCAAAGTTGTTTAAAACTTGTATGTTCCACTAGAGAAAAACTCCACTCACTTTGATTGGGAAATTCAGGAAATAGAGATGACGCTGACTTATCTCCTCTATAGAACACAGTTTTATTGACTCAACTTCAGCTATGTAAGCAATAGCAACAAACAAGTCTCCATTCCCCAGTAAAGTGTTACAAATAAAAAGATTATCAGATTGCTTGTCACATAAAATAAAACTATCCATCTCCAACGGATACTCTCTCATTGCAGAATCCACAATAATGAAATTGCTGATTCTTTAGCAGAAAGAGAAACCAACATTTTACAAAAACAAACTTTACCCTATTGTTTTATAAAAATTATGATTAAAAGAAATTTCCAGAAAGGACTAATGGAATACTTCAAAAGTGAAAGCAATAATAATTTTTGGGCAGCTATATCACAACATAAAACCCTAATATACAAACATCCAAAACATGAAGGTGTAGCAGCATTTTGATTAGTAACAAGCCATGATTATTTGGCAGCACATGCTCATAAAATTGGAATCTGCAATTCTCAAGCTGTATCCTGTGTCAAAAAAAGAACTCAACAATGAATGAAGACCACCTCTTTAGTTGTCACTTACAAGAACACCCACTAGTTCGCCACCACCACTACAGTTTCAGATACCATAGGTGTTGAGTAACTTCTATACAGCATTGGGAATATAAACGTTATAATGGAGAAATTTGCAAATGAACTTTAGAGACTGTAATGACTATTTCAAAAACATTTCTCTAACTTTATGAGCTGGAATTCTCTTTTTCCTCTTTGGAAAAATGTACCATTTCAGAAACAACCAGATCACTATAAAATCAGTAATTGATTTACTATGGCTAATGAAATTTCATTTACCATCTTAACAGTAATAGAGATTCCTTCTGGTTACTGAAAACATACATTATATATAGAATATCCAGATTTACACTTAAAATTTTGTGGAGTATAACATTCCCTTGCTCTTTCTAAATAATTTTAACTGTATTAAGATGTGTTTGTTTAGGAATAGTGCTGCTTAGTGCAGATTGCAAAACTAAAAAGATATGAGCTATTAGGCCCAATCAAATTGCTCACTTCCAAGTAAATGTGACTTGAGATTCCTGAACAATAGTTAGAACATAGAGTCAATAATAAGTTTGGATTAAACACCTCCACAATAAGACTTGTATACTTGCTCACAGCTCCTCATGTACAACTTTGTTATTCACTTACCATATGTAGCCCATAAAGTACTTTGGACATAGCCACAATACGCTCTACAACTTCTTCTGTTTTGGCTGGTTTTGCATCTTCTGAAACTTCTTTCTTCTGGCCTAGTTTTGAATACAGATAGTGTTGCCAGGACATTTCATCTGCTGGATCAATCTTGTCTGGGAGAGTTAACTGGGTTGCAGCAAACTCTATAATGTCACTCTCAGGTAGTTTCTGAAAATGCAGAATATTTGAGAAATAAATATCCGTATAACTATAGAGAAAACATGGATTGAATATTCAAAATTCTGTTTGTTTCCACCTGTTTATCTACAGAAAGTCTAAATTTCAGTAATAAACTAATTTTACAAAACAGCTGTTTTTAACTTTAAACATATTTTTAATCTTTTGGAGTTAAAACCAGTCTAACTTCTATTGCTGCACTTTTAAACAGGAATTTTGTGTTAAAAAACTTGAAAAGCAGTTACTGTGAGAAACAATGTTTACCAAAGCAAAGTGCTTATTTTCTTTAAGGCTACTGGATATGATAGCATGTAAGTCCTGCATTTCTACTGATAATGAAGAAATCTAAAGCATGTGCAGCTGTTTGCCATAGCTTTAAAGTAAAAATCATGTTAACACATTCTCTAGCACATCAAGTATTGTACTCCACCCAAGAATTCAATACAGAAATATCATAGGGAATATATGTTTTGAGGTCCGTGAATAACACCATTATTTTTATAAAAAACTCTGTATGTGTATGTCACAGAGAGAGAGAGGGAGGGAGGGAGGGAGGAGAGGGGGAGAGAGAAGAGAAGAGAAGAGGAGAGGAGAGAGAGAGAGAGAGAGACTGTGAACAGCATAACTTAAAAACAAATAGATAAATACCAAACTTGGTATATAACTTCAGCATCTTTAAAAAATATGGCAGAGATTCTCAAGGAAATTTCTCCACCTTAAACTACCTTTATATGGAAAAATTTACATTTTTTATTTTCTCTTTAAAATAGCTATAATAATATTTCTGCAAATGGCACACAAAGTACTCTTCTTTCTGAAGGAATTTTGTATAACTGGTAAAGCAGAATGAGATAAAAAAAGCTTATGGCATGAAAATTTAGATTTTGTTAAAACACACAATTTATGTCAAACAAATTGCTTTTGATGACAATATATTGCCGTACTGGTTTGAGTTATCCTGTATTTTTTAAAGTGCTATGTCACCATTTATTTGTTTCTAGTGACATCATGCAAAGAGTATTGAATTTCAAAGCCAACATAATCTACTAATACATGTTTCAAACATTAGAATTTGTTTCAGTCCTCTCAATCCCCATTGTACCTACACCAAAATGTGTAATGAAATTATTTGTGCAAATGCTTATCTGGATGAACATGAAGTTTGTAGAAGAATGGTAAAAAAATGTCTGATATGCAATCACATGACTTTCTCTAATTGTTTAAAAAAATTCACATATACATATATATGTATTCTAGTATTCCTATAAAAACAGATTCTTCTAGTCATTTTATACGACTCATGATGGATATCTGCCCAGAAATAATATTTGTCATGCCAGTCAGCACTTGCTGCCTCCAGGTTTGAGGAAACTCGAGTGTTTGGTGCAGTGCTTAGTACCTATCTGCAAAATTCTCTTTTTAAAAAGAATCTAATCCTATTCCATCTCCTGGGGCAAATCCCAAAGTAGGCCTGCCAGTCAGGTGGCAACTGCTGTTCCTAGCATCAGCAATAATGTCCTTTCCTGGCCTACTAGGGGTCCTGCCCTTAGTGACCCAAGAGGACCTCACTGGCAGTACAAAAGCAGCAAAGACAAAGTCAACTGTTTGGACATGTCAAGCAAGCATGCTAACAATGAGACTACCACAGGAGAAAACTCTCGCTGAGGCCAATATTCAGAGTTCAACACTATTGACTGTATTAGTGATTGCACAGAATATTTTGTGTAGTCTGATAAGACTAACCTTTTCAGTTCATTACCCCATTATGGAG
This sequence comes from Deroplatys truncata, assembly GCA_030765065.1. Classification (NCBI taxonomy): domain Eukaryota; kingdom Metazoa; phylum Arthropoda; class Insecta; order Mantodea; family Mantidae; genus Deroplatys; species Deroplatys truncata. Next base: position 2,025,316 of record JAUKNL010000032.1, read on the forward strand.
ATGAAACAGACAACTCTCCCAGACTTTTAACAATTGATGTAGACAAGTTTCAAGAAGTGGTCTCTTAAAAGGGATCACACACAGCCAATCCAAGGGTAGGTGTTTTGCTAAGAGCAGTGATGTAGGAAACACATTTGCCCATTAAAGTGAATGACTTTGTGGGTTTGGTCAGTTTCCTTAGGGAAGTAATTTTGACCTTATCAGGAGCCTGCAGTGTGAGAAAGAAGAAAAGCTGCTGCATTTTCCAGGCTAAAATAGCTGACACACCTGAGTGTCCGTTCCACACTTCAAATTCAGTCTAGATAAGGTTGTCCTCTGTGATGTAGTGGTTACCATGCTAGCCTCTAGTTCCCAGCATCGCAGGTTCAAACCCGGCAATGGATTTTTTCAGGTGTAAAAATCCTTAGCATGGCTTCCTTCGGAAGGGAAGTAAAGCCGGTGGTCCCGTGTCGTAGATTTACGGCACGTAAAAGAACCTCAAGCCTGATAAAGAGGCCTCTGAGCAAAATTACCGGTCTTTCACACCCATCATAGAGTGGGACGCTAAGGACCATGCAGTTAAAGAGCGTCCAGAAATAAAACTCAATTTTATTTAGTCTAGATAAGGCCAGAGACTTTCAGTGGATCATCCCTTGGCTTTCAGTGGACACTTCAGTTGGAGACACTCAACCACCAGAGTAACAACCAACACTTGATAAAAGAGATCATCAAGCTCCCTCCAACTGGGGAAGGGCTCCTCAAATTACTTGTAGCTATGGAGTGGGCCAATAACCTAGAGGCAAAACATAGATTGGGTCACTTCCAGCTGTTTCCTTCAAGTGACTGTGGAGCCAACCAGAGGTTTGGTGGGTCCCCACAATGAGACCACTACCACAAGCATTGTTATTTAAGGTGTGGCGGTAGCATCTCAAAGAGATTTGCTAAGTGCTACCACAGATATGCAAACATGTAGAGTTGCAATACCCAATGAGGAAGGCAGGCAGTGTTCTCATCATTCAGTTGCCCAAGGAGAGCTGGCCTGACCTGCCCTGGCTAGGCTAAGTACCAGTAACTATACCTGCTGGCAACAAACTGGCAGCAATCACAGCTCCCTAGAGGTCATGGCACCAGAAGTCATTGCTTGCTCAAGTAATACAAAATCCAAGGATGATCCTAGAGTGTCTCAAACTCCAAAATACAGTAAACCTGCTGTTGCACAAGCATCTGCTCCAGCAAATTATACACCCACAGCCAAGAGGAACTGGGCAACTCAGAGACAGACTTGGACTCCAAAGCACCGCAGGGCCAGCGATACTCTCTCCCATGCACCCACTCCTCAAAATAACCACAAATTCGTTCCAGTTCTCTGATGTGCTGAAATGGCTGCAGTATGTGCTGAAGAACTATGGTCAGCGCATCTACAAGCTGCTGGTCAGATGCATCTCTGCCAGTAAAATGGTTATTACCATGGTGGCTTGCGCTTCTGACCAAAGTTCTCCAGGTCCCTCGGAATGGTGAACCACACCTCGTTTCGATTTACATTCTGGAATGCAAATGAACTGAGCAATAAGGGAGGTAAGCTTCTATGCTTTGCCAGTTCATATGCTCTAGAACTAATCTTAGTCGGGGAAATATATTTTTGTCTGGACATCCACAATCTAGGCTACAATTGCCTCACGTCAGACTGTGTGGACAGCAGGGTGGTCCTCATGAGGCAAAACATAGCCCACTGACCTTTCCAGCTCCCACCACTTCAAACCCTAGAGGCCAAAAAGCCATGAGCTGTTTGCTTAGATCTCGATGCCATTACAATTTGGCCACCGGCCAGATGCAAGAGGCAATGAAATCATATGCATAGTAGATGTGGACCTGCAACTCAGAGTGTCATCCTCCATGATGTAGTGGTTAACATGCTGGGCTCCAGTTCCCGAGGTCATGGGTTCCAACCCAGCGAAGCGCGATGAATTTTTTCGGGTGTAAAACCCTTTAGCATGGCTTCCTTCAGAAGTGAAGTAAAGCTGGTGGTCCTGTGTCATAGATTTACAGTACATAAAAAAACCTTAAGGCTGATGAAGAGACCTCTAACCAAAATAACTTATCTTTGACGCCCAATATAGAATGGGATGTTAAGGACCACAGCAGTTAAAGAGCATCCATAAATAAAAAACTCAATTTAAACTCAGAGTAGAGAACCTCTGACAAACAATATACAATCCATGACTTCGCGATCATTAAGCATTTTCCATCACATTCACGTCAGCCACACACTTCATTTCGATGACAGTCATATGTTGGCCAAGATAAACACCAGGATTGTCAGTCACTACTTCTCAGTTCAAACATGAGAAGTTGAATAGAGTTGCTTCAAGGTTTGCTCATTGGAGAGGTTCCAACACTTTCAGCTGCCATGGTGCGGGCACAGCGGATCCCTAGCACTTGTGGTAATTCTGATGTTACCAGAAGTACCTACCTTGGGCCGAACATCTGAGCCCCTCCTGGAAGGGAGCTGTTTGGGTTGGGTTGCACTCGGTGAGGCAGTGGTTTCCAATACCCATGGGTGATAGGATATGTCTGGGTAAAGCCCAGGTGGAGTTGTGAGATGCCTCAATGTCCTCTGGCACCAACATGGATAGCTGGTAAACAGTATGTTAGTCACTCTCACCTCCACCAAGGTCTTAGTTAGTCTTCCTCTCTGAGGTTGATGTGAGTAAATGGCATATCTATTTACGTACCAGTGAAAGCAGGGGAGTTTGTAAAATAGGTAACGTTCTTAATGGAAAGCCCCATGGAGGTTAGTTTCTCTGGGAGTTAGGGCGGAACTGGGTTGCTGGCTTTTGCTCATTCCAATTAGGCCATCCCTCAAAACTCTAGAATTACAGACATCCCATGCCTGGAGGCTGTGATTTCTTCCTTTACCTTCATTATCCATAACCTTAATATATCAGCAAATCTACACTAAATTATTGTTCCAATAAGCTTCCATATCCTGATCCTCCATTTGTGGGTCAACCGCAGACTATACCAGCATCACCATATGATACATAATTGAGAGTTTCTGAGGTGCCTGCACATAGGAACCTTGAATGGGGATTGCCAAGAGACTCTGTAACAGCTGTGGTCAACATACAACCCTTGCCCAAGGGATAGTCCTAGCTTATGGTCTCCAAGCCAAAGACAGGGGTTTCCCCAATTAACGAGTGGACTATGAAGACTGTTATGCAGTCCAAATCTCTTGACGTTTGAGGTGTGTTCACTAAAACGGCAGTGCAGCGTTGCCTCATAAGTACAGTACACCTCGTCGCTGGTAAAACTATAATTACAATATCATGTGCGCACATGCGTATTTCATACGTCAGAAAAGCAGCATATTTTTACACCCAGTGGTTCGCCATTAATTTATAGTTATCTTTTGTGATGTTTAAATGGAGATGTTTAGTCATAGTGATGCTTGTAATAGTAATAAATCCATTGCTGTCGTAGTTACTTTATATATTGTTATGTAATAGACATATTTATCACTTAATAATGTGCAATTCTCCATGTCCTAAATAAATTTAGAAATAGTTACTCCATGAGGTTTTCTAATACAGCTACAAACTCGTCATGAAAATCCTTTCGGAGCCCTCTGATGCAGCTCTACAAAACCAGGCATGACTTTTTTTAATCGTCATGCATGGTTGTGTTTCACAGAATAATACCATTGGCAAACCAATAATTAAGTGCATTTTAATGGTTATTATGCTTACTTCTGCTTGATGCAGACACCTAGAATCAAGCATGTATCCGTTACGTGAAAAGAGCGTGTTGTACTTTTTAGAACCTTCAACACCTCGTTACTTGGAATGCACTACCCCAAAAAAAAAAAAAAAAAAAAAAAAAAAATAATAATAATAATAATAATAATAATAATAATCCATATAAAGCATAAGCCAACAGAACTTTAAGCAAAGAATCCGCAACTGCTATCACATTCTCAAGGAAGCATCAACAATGGCATTCATTACACCATTGACGCGATAGCTCAAGGTTAAAACAAACACTGATAAAGCAATTTTTTGGGGGGGGGGAACAGGATTAAAGGTTTAAAGGAAAACAAGATATAAAGGATGTTTTGAAGGAAGAGGAATAGAAAGGGTTTTGTTCTGTGGTGATTCTATTTATTGGGGCATGTTGGCGATAATGGTGGCCGGTTCCGCCAAAGCAACCCGGCAAATTGTGGGTGACTGTTATGATGGCGGATTTCTCCGCCGTGAATTTGTAGGTAACTGCCATAGCCAAAGCCCTGGCAGGGACCTACAAACAGTGGTGTCTTAACAGGTAATAATGGCTCCGAGCCCGGGCCTGTTACCTTCGGGCATTCGGTGTCTGTCCAGGGGGATCTGGACAGTGTTGGCGTCTGTGGTGTTGCGGTGGTCCGTGGGTTCCTTTAGGCATGATGTAGGGCTGGAGAGTCCTAATCACTCTTATTGCGTGTTTGGCGATGTCAGTGGTGACGTCCTTGATGACCTGCGTGGCAGAATATATTATGTTGTCGTCGACGGATAAGAGCTTCGTGTAGAGGTGGTCTTGGAATTCGGTGAGACGGTGGTTTAACTGCGTGTCGAAGTGGTCTTGAAGTGCGGTGAGGCGGCTGGCTATTTGTGTGTCGAAGTGGTCTTGTAGTGCGGTAAGTCGGCTGTCTAGGCCCAGCAAGTCAGCGTGAAGATCCTGAATCGCTTGGAGGATGCTACTGTTGCTGGCCGCGTTCTGCTCAACTAGAGCGTTGGTGTTCGCCAACTGTTGCTCTAGTTGAGAGGCATCGATCTGCGGTGATGTCTGCGGTGGTGGAGAGATGTGCTGTGGTGTCCTGGAGTTGGTAATCGGCGATGCTCTACGTGGGTAGAGTGGGCAGACGGCTTGGCTGGTGAAGTGCCCCTTGCCCCCACAGGAGGCGCAGAAGCGGCGGCGATGAGTCAAATCGTGTGCCCTGCATATAGTGACAGCGAGGAGCGGCATCACAGGACGCGTCGGTGTGCCCGTAAAGGCAGCAGCGGTGGCATGGAGTTGGTCGCAAACTGCGGCTGGCCTCAAGCAACAGGGTTTGTCCTAATAAGGGCAGTCCTGCGCCCAGGGCCGCCAAGTAGTCGTCCTCGTCCATGAAAGTTAGTCGGACCCGTGGTGTGGAACCTTTGTCATTCCAAATCCAAATCCTACGTCATTCTGGCTGGCCCTCAATTGTCTATGTAAGGATGAAGGCGAGTCTTGAGTTCCTAAAGTTAGTGGAGAGACTGATTTGCTAAATAAAGTGCTGCATGCAAGGAAAACTAAAGACTGGCTATAAAAGGTGCCAATGAAATCACACTGATGTCAGGAGTGGAAATTGAAAGCCACGATAAAGGTATTACTTCAACAACTGTTAGCTGAAGTGAATACCATAAACTGCAGAATAGAAAAGATGGATACAAATTGAAATCCAGAATGGAAAATATGGAAACAAAAATGTAATGCTAAATGGAGAAGATGGAAACTGAAATCAAAAGTATAAAAATGAAATAAAGAATTAAATGGAGAAAATGAAATCCAAACTCAGCTATGACATTGAGTCTGGAAAATTGGAAATACTTAAGGGATGACTTTGATGGAGAGTTGGAAGAAATTAGTTGCTGCATCTGGATCAGCAGGAAAAACAATTAAACCAAGGGAAAACAAGGGATCACACTAATTGGATCACTAATCACAACATCAAACCCAATATTACATTAGTCAAACCAGCCAAATTTGCAGCCGAATTAGATGCATGGGAGAAGATCACCATTCTAAAACACAACACACATCTAATGAATTTTGATTTGCCGCCACCAAATCCTCTCTGGAAATACATTTCTCCACCACAAGATGCCACCACAGGATCCAGTCCAAAAAACGGAAACACCAACAACACGGGCCAGTCGAATTAACCTTCTGAGGATGGGAACAACGGTTTCCCGAAACATTTTAAGTGAGTAAACTTAAGTGATGTTAGTGTAACAATTCCGACTCACCTTTAAATAAATTCAATACACATCACTGCTTCTAGCTTCTCTTCATTACAATATCAACAGTCAATGGTCTTAAATTTTGAAGCAGGAAGGCCAGCAATTGCAATTTTTAACCCTCCGTCAGGCGCGCGGTTTGGTAGAACGCCGTTAGTCGCGCGGGGCCTACTAGACCCGTGCTATATTTTTGTGGTTATTGTTTGTATTTTTGTTTTCTTTCGTTTATTTTCTTTTCTTTTTTTCCTGTTTTTACCTTTATTTAGATTAAGCGTACAAGGCTTTCATTAATAGGTATTATCTTACAACATAAAAATACAAGCTAAAATATGAGTACATATACGTTATAAATTGTATTACAGTAAGTATAAAGAAATACATTGCCATTTCCAGGTATACATACAACTTGTAATTTCAAATGTTCAGTTACTCAGAATCATCTACTATTTCACCCGTGTTTTCCCCGACTAAGCAACTATCGCAAATAATTTTAGCATGTTTGCTCAAATACAGGGTGATGTTGCATTTCCCACATGCATATTTAATTTTGTAGTTCATTTTGTCTTTGTTGCTGGGTTCACATCGTTTCCTTTTCAATGTGCATAGTGGTGTATTTGACAATTCATCTACGCCGGATTCTTCAGGTTTATATTTTGTCAAAAGTCTTTTCAAATCATTGGATAGATTTGATGCTGTTGCTCTCCTTTGTAGCTGTTGCAACAGTAAAGCTAAAGATAGTGATTTCAAATACTCCTGCCTTGTGGAATATTTATTTTGGTTTCCAAGGAAGATAACCCTAGAATTAATACCTGCAATGTTCAAGATATGGTCAAAAATTACCATGGGCCACCTTCTCGTTGTTCTGGCTACATTGTATGTAGCACACAGTTTATCTACTGCATCAACTCCACATTTAGTGTCGTTGTAATGCAGGATTATTTCAGGATTTTTCTCAGCACCTTCTGATAACTGTGTGGATGAAACATGTAGACTTGAGAGCAAAACTACATGTTTTACCCTTTTTTGGAACATATGAAACAAGTGTTTCATTTTTTGTGAAGCCAAATATGCTTTCGTACTGTCTGCGATCTTTTGGAGAAGTGAAAGTAGTGGGTAACTCTTTTTTGTTCTTTCGCACTGTACCGACGAAAGAAAGTTGTCTTTTGCGCAATTCATTCACCAGCGATACACTAGTAAACCAATTATCTCCAGTAACATTTCATCCAGTGCCAGAGATTGGTTCAGTTAGTCTCAGCACTACAGCCTCTGCCCAGTTAGTTTGCAAATATGATCCGTCCGGCTGCTGTCCACAATAAATCTCCATGTTAGTCGTATAAAACAGTTTTGCATCACTCAAACAGAATATCTTTATGCCATACTTGTTTGGCTTGGATGGTATATATTGTCTAAAAGCACATCGACCATGAAATGCCGGCAACTGTTCGTCGACAGTGACATTTTGTCCAAGAGAATAATGGTTCTGACAGTTGTTCAGAAACAATGTAAACATTTCTCTAACAGCAGCCAATTTATCCAAACTTCGTCGCTCCAGTCTTGAGCTTTTGTCATCAAAGCGAATACAGCATATTAGAAAACTGAATCGTTTTTCGGACATAGCCATTCGGAATTGAGGAATTCCAAGATCGGTTCTCCAAAACTCGTAAATATTCTGGCATCCACCACGAAAAATTCCTGCCAGGTACAATAAGCCTAGGAAAGCTTTTATTTCTATTACATCTGTAGGTCTGCTGTCTCTTTCACAATCAAATTTGTGCTGCACACTGCTAATGTAAGTATTTGAGCTTTCAACAATCAAATCAACTATATCTTCGGTAACATAAAGGTTCCAACAATCAATTTCCGTTTTCACATTTTTGGCAGCACCTACCACGCCAGGAAGTTTGGTCAATATATTGTGAGCCCTTGTCTGTGTTACTTCAAAGGTTTTTTTCATTTTGTTCCATCTCTTTCTGTGAATAACAACAGAATGTATTGTCAAGAATAATAATAATAATAATAATAATAATAATAATAATAATAATAATAATAATAATAATAATAATAATAATAATAATAATAAGAAGAAGAAGAAGAAGAAGAAGAAGAAGAAGAAGAAGAAGAAGAAGAAGAAGAAGAAGAAGAATTACTATGATAAGCATATGTTGTTACCTATAAAATACATGTTATCACACAAGCTGCTTTCATCGTTTCCTCTTCATCTTCATGGTCAGTTTCTGAATCTAAAGATCTTGTTTCGAGTTTATCTTCTGAATCAGAGTCATCTTATTCATATAAGTTGTCATCCACGGGCAAAGCATCATCATCGCAAAGTAGGCGATGTACTTCTTCCAAATCATTCGGATTTTGTAGATCGTACCTTTTACTTGTATTCATGACGAAGAAGTAACAGCTCCTTGCAATTGTAAAGCAATATTGCACAAAAGCTAATGAGAAACAAATCTGTCAACAATATGTAACGAGAGCAGGCGCGCGGGGCCTGGTTGACCTGTGCGACACGTAACTGCTGATTATTCATTCCTCCAGCCAAACAAATAAACAGATAAGGTTATCGCTGCAGCAAATAATCGCGCAAGGTGTAATGTTAGATGTCCTAGTCAGGCAATTGCATAGGTGCGTTCGTTCGAAAATTATAACATTTATATAATGCCAGGGGTTTCTCAGATCCCTAGCGACTGATGGAGGGTTAAGAACAGGGAACAGTAATAGAAAATCCACTGGAATACATTTCAGCACAAAGTCCATAAATCATCATAGATCTGCAGCAAAACAGGGACACTTGGGAAACACAATGAATCACTTACAAGAGCTTTTAGCAGAATTTATAATAGATCTAACTGGTCAAATATTTGACCAGATCAGCTAAAACTTTGTATTTTGTTTACAGAAAGGTAATACCTTGAATCCACTACCCATTTTTCATTATCCTGAAGAAAACCACAGAGCATGAAACACCAAAAGCAATGATGGGTGATGCATAAGAGCACAAGAACATCCTAACTTTTAATACCTTACAGATTTATTGGTTTTCTTTTTTCTTTGAATGCTGTTAAACGTAACATATGTGGTAATTTAAAATCTACAACACTTAAACTTACTGTGTTACTCCTCTAAACTCAATGAGATATGGCGAAACAGTTGCTAGCACATATTGACTTATGCATGTTTTAAGTAGCTTCTGCGCAGTGCAACTGGTGTGACGTAATGACCGTATGGGTTGTACACATGTGAAAAAGTACATTAGCACTTTTCCCGCACTCTGTTTCCATACTGTAATTATAACTATGTCAATGCCACTAGGTAGTAGCACATTATGTCACTGTAGCAGAAGTAGGCAACACGCATAAGCATGGAAACTTCTCCATAATCTCAACTACAATTTAATTTACACATTACTTTGTTCTTGTCCTAACATAGTGGAACTTAAGTATGCACACAACAGACATAAAAGAAAACAACTTTCTTTCGTCATCATCGTCATCGTTGTTGTTGTTATTGTTAGGAGCAACTGCAGTTGTATCAATTTGTTCAAAATCATAGCTATTATGCAGTGGAAGGTATTTCACACTTTCAGGGCTGACTAAAACTTTGTGAAAACCCAAAATGTATACTCATGAGCTACCACTGGCCAAACCTTGCAAATGGTTTTGAAAACTTTGTGATAAATTAATAACACTATGCATTTTAAGCGGACCTTCTAGCTTTTGTTACAATCACAGTACTACCAATCAGTGTTATGGTTGTTGTTCAAAAGAATTGGTGATCCAAGTTACCATAAAACTGCATTCATGGAGTGGACAGTTTACCTTAGAGATATTGTACAAAAAGGTGGATGTGTGAGGAATTCTTGAAAACATAGATAAATGTTGTCTATTGATCCTGAAGTACTTAAACCATGGTATAATTATGTTGCTCTGATTAATATCAGAATTACTGCATATCACCCTAGGGAAACAGAGAGACAAAGGTTTTGAATTGGGAAATTGATTTATTTCAGTATTGAAATTATGGCACTCTTCTTTCCATGGTGCATTATGAGAGATCCCCAGTCAAAGTAAATTTCATCAGTTACACACTAAGTCAATCATTAATTAATCACTGAATATTAGAAGTGAGTGGAGAACCTCTTGTTAATTTCATTAAAGTTTCCATTCTATTATTTCCTGGAATATTTCAGTGAACAGGGATCAAAATGTGTTTTATTGAAACTTCTTCATTATGAGCTAGATAAATAAATTTCAACTTCTAATAGCTTCAACTTTATGCAGTTCAAGATTTTATTAAATTTGCAGCAAAATTCCTCCCCCCCCCCCTTCCTTCACCACAGAGTATTACTTCTGGTTTTACTATCATAATCAAGAGAAATAGAGAACTAATAGCACTGATGATAATTAACTTTCATATATGATGTTGTTTTACTTTCCCATCATGCTTGATGCTGTCAACTGCCTCTCTGTTATACTATGTCAACATTAAATTAAGTTCAAACAAAACTGAACTACTCTTAACCCTTAAGACATGTAATTAAAATAAATATATTTTAATAGTTACCTTAAGAAAACGGTCCTTACAGTGCTGAACTAGTTCCTGTTCTCTGCCTGCAAAGAGATTCAGTCCTACAGGCAGCAACCTCTTTAAGCATGCCACCATAAGGCTTGCTTGAAGTTCCTTGTCCTTGTCACGCTTCTTGTCGCGATGCTTCTTTTTTTTCTGTGAATATGATACATGTTATAATTATAATTTTGCTTCACATTTTGCAGGTACTCAACTTGCCATACTTTGAAATCTTTCAGGCAGTTTCACTCTATTGATCCTATTATTCATGAGGACATATGCTGCACTTGGAACAGACAACCCAAGGATCATGGTTGCAAAGCAAAGGATCCTAATTTTTCATATGCATGCTTGTTAATTTTTCTTTTAAAAGGCCACTAATTTTCCACAAAGAGTATCATCTTCCTTTATATTCCATTTTTTTAATTCAAACCTTTCAAATGTAGCTTGCTTATTACAATAATTTGAGTTTGAATGAAAATTCGGAGAGTTTTAAAACAAACATGTATCTAATACGTGCAAAGAATACACACATGCAATAAATAACATGTACAAACAACCATAAGAAGTTTAACAATTCTAAAAATATTCTAGAATATTCCAAATTGGGATAGTGTTAAAAAATGTTCTTGAATACTCCAGAATGTACCAGAATGTTCTATAAACTTCTATAATGTATTAAAGTGTTTTAGTATATTGCAATAAGTTTTAAAAACTTCTATAAGGTTCCAGATGTTCTACAATGGCTTATAGCTAGAATGTTCTGGAATAATCTTGAATTAAATCTAGAAACATCTAGACTTTGCAAGTTGAACACACGTGCAGTAATGTTATCTTTTTCAATACAATTAAATGAGAACATGCATCAATGGAATTTGCTTTATTGCTACTAGTTTCATATGGTATATATTGTTTGCGATTTGCTTCAGTTCTGTTTTAAATTCTTTAGCAAATTTCTTATTAGGCTTTATTTTTTCTGCATGAAGCTAATATAATATTTACTGAATGGCTTTGCTATATCAACTTCATGCATATTTGGCTCTTATGAACAGTGCTCTAACACTGCACTTGTTAGTGTTAATATTATATATAAATTGATGTGCTGTTTTATGATATTTCCTTTAATCCATGTTCTGTAGTAATTTTCTTTATCCCCCCCCCCATAGTAATAATTATTCTTTTAAGAACAGATAGAAGTAAGTTTACAGAAATGAACAAACTCCTTGTTTCTACTTCAAATAATTTAATACAGTTTAAATCCAGAAAATTGCAATAAATTCTGAAAGATAAGAGAATCACTTACTTTACTACCACCTGCTGGAGGAGCACCTTCCGTTACAACAGCTGTCCTGCGAGAGGCTGTAGGCATAATTAGTACCATATTATCAATTTCGTTGGAGGAAATGAAGTTTTGTTCTTCCTTTCTGAAGTACTGTAAATATAAAAAATGCCCAGCTCTTATTTGTTCAGACATTAAAGAAACAGATCTTTTAATAAGAAAAACTTTCAAGCTATTAACACTAGAACAATGTTCACTTTGACCACTTTGAAGTTTTGTTGAGGTACTGTTAATGTAAATAAACTGTTTAACAAATTCAAAAAATAACTACACAAACAATTCTCAATAAATGTTCATTAAATTTGTCTAAAACCAACAATGCATAATGAAAAGTACAGAAATTCTTATTAATATTATTTCTGTATAATATTGCTGGTATGCAGCTTGGCAAGGAAAGTAGGTACCTACAGATGAGCAGCTTTTTCAAATTCTGAATGTTATTCCATGTAGTCAGTCAGAATTTCCAGAAATGTGATAACATAGAATGCATATGAAGTTGTGTAGAAGGTGGTGTTCTTCCAGAAAAGGAAAATGATTGCAATGCACAAAGTGTAGTGCACAGGCAATATATCATTGCTTAGGATCCAATACCACATAGATGATAAAATGTAGCTTTTACAGGATAAGGGAAAAGGCAATAAAAATGCTCCCAAAGTCTTAAAAAAATTGACTTCTGATAGAGTAAAATAACTAACTTGAATTGTGTAAAAATAACAATGAAGGCTTCACATACTTGGCCAAGTTACTTACGCAGTATTGAAATGCTGCTTTATAATGTTACTTTCATGGTGTTGTGTCACAAGTTTAGTAGTTTCAATATTTAATATGATGTTCTTTTCCCTGATATCTTCACGAAATATCATCTGCAGTCACATACTACAGCTAAGGTACCAGCGTATGGACATAGCATTAGCATCACTTGTAATCTATTTATTAAGAAGCTGAGAAATAATAGTCAGATATTTATACCCAGCATTAACATGCAAATAACACATTCAACAGCTCGGTGTATCTAGATATAAAAGTGACCATTGCTCAGAAGTAACTAACTGTAGTTCAATGGAAGCCTGAGTACTGTAAGCATTGCCCATGGTATGCAGACTTGTCAATACACCTAGTCACTTTGTTGAATAGTACAATCATATTAAATGTGTTATTTGAGATATTTTATCATCTGAGTGAAGGTGATAGGCTGGAAACTGAGTCTATATCCCAAAAATTTTATTACATTGTTATACAATTAATGGAATGCTGAGAGTATGCAAAAAGATATGCAAATCGGCAGTTGATTTTGTACTTTTATTGCAATAATAATAAAATTAAAAAATCTGCTAACTGGTACTCTTATTACCTCCCATATGTAGTTATTATTATGTAAGTTATTATTATGTTAGTTATTATATGTAGGAATTATTACCATTAGAAACAAATTGTTACATTTCTCATAAAATATGTCTCTTTTTTATAATATAATTACTGTCAGCAGTTGGTTATTCAAACTTTCCAATAATGACCGAAGAATGGTATAAAAATGTAGGTCTACATATTAATACATACAAAATTGTTTTTCATAAATAATATTTTTCAGACCAAAAAATAATAATGAAATTGTGCTCCCCTTCCCTCTTTTCCACAGAAATAGACATTCCATTGTTCAAAACAATAATGACTTGACTTCTTTATACCAGCTTTACTGCACACATACACAATCCATTGTTGACAAACTCAATATTGTCAGAATTTTCAGTAATAATAAAGGTTAAAATACACAGTGTCTAAAAAGACCCAAACAGGTTGAGAAGTACTACTTCTGTAAATGCTAAACTAAAGCTCAAAAAAATTATTTTTCTGTAAGAATATACTTCAATAAGAGACAAATAAAGTCATGAAAGGAATTTATTTAAACCAAATATTTTCAAAATGACACACCATCAAACATCCTTGTGGGTCAAAATAGACCAGAACACCTTACAAAAGTTAAGCAGGTTCCAAAATAAAATCCAACTTACCTAGTTTCATTTTTTTCTTCTTTCTTTCTCCATTTGTACTACTTAGCACATAACATACAATTTTGTTGTATTCTGCATAGCTTTTACGTTTATAAATATTTTATTTAAAACCATATTGTCATGAATGCCATAGGTTATGTTGCACATGATGACCACAAAAAGAAATCTATGCATGTCCATTTATTACTAGGAACCTTTCCATCAACCATGAAAATTTCCAGAAGAAATGCACCCTTTCATAATTTAAGCTTTTTCTGGCAATAAATTAAAATTGTAGTAGAAAATTTCCATCATTAAGAGGAGATATCATACAAACACCAGCTTGGTGTTACAATCCCTCCTGCAAGACATTGTAGTAGGTGGAGTAAATGCAATAAAAACCTTCAGGCTGTGCTGGTCACTGGTAGGGTCACCTACGCCAGAGTGGCTGCAAGTGAGTTGCCAAACAAAGAGGCATTTACCATCTAAAATCCAATCATGAAAGGGTGCCTCAGTAAGATAGCCCTTTGGAGGGAATCTCAGTACTTGGGCCTCACAGCAGGAGCCCTCACTTATAGGGGCAATGGTTCACCTACAGCCAAGATGTAAATGCATCACGCCTAGGGCTACATGGAACCAGGATGAATAAAAAAATGGTGTTATGAAAGGTGTCTATAGGGCACCAGGCAAAATCCTACAGTATTTAGCCTTACACCAGTGAAGGGGGCTCCATGAGTGCAGACAGGATATTTCCTTCATACCCATGATTCCAGAAAGAAGAAAATAAAAAATAAGTCTGGTTAACTCACATTGAGGAAAACCCAAGAAAAAATGGGAAACAATTAACAACAGAAATGGAGATTGAGGAAGATTTATTGAATCAAGCCATCAAGCTCAGATCCTCAGAGGATGCTCAGGAATCAATAGACTCATTTGGAGAAATGACCTTCTGGTGCTCAGCACAGGAAGCTTGCGTAGAAAAGACTAAGGAAACTCAGATAAAATAGGAAATGGAAGCTGAGTGGAGGGAGGCATACCTCAGATTCACAAAATCCAGAAAAACTTCACATGGAACATAGGGCTCCATCTGCAGCTGGAAATCGACACAGATCAGATGTTAAATGACCAAAGAGAGGAGAGCAGACTGAGACAAGACAAAGCATGTCTAAAACAGACATCAACTGGGGTAACCTACAATCCACCTCTGAATGCTCTAAAGACAGCTGTTGTTCAGATGAAAGGCTGACAGAAGACCAGTAAGTACATGCATAAAAAGCAATCTTGAGGGGAGTTGGCAATGCAAACCACATGATGCACCTCAGTTTAGGAGCAGCTATGCTGACAAATGTATTCTGTTTAATATCTGTGCTGATAAAAGGGCAAAATCTTGTCTGATAGAGAAGGTTCCTTGCATTAAACCCTGAGAAGGGGCAGTCCTGCAGATTGACCCACAAGGGAAGTAACCAGGGTCATTGCATGGCTCCCTACCAAACTACTTGACGACAAGAAACCCCTGAAACATCTGTAAACCCATGCTCCTGGGCTGTAAACAGAGGAATGGACCATTTACAATAGCAACACAGGTGTTATGCTGGTTTGACTATTGATGAAGTCTCTCTAAAGGCATTAACCCAAATGGGCTTTAAAAATCTATTGGGGGTTTAACCAGTTAACATTTAGAGTATTGGGGCCAAAGGAGAAATCCACAGAGAATGGAGCAATCCAAATCAACTTTGAGCATAGTATAGGTGCCTCGGTCTCTTTCAAAAAACTTCCAGCAACTGGGAGCTTTGATATACCCTGATACAGGAACCATGAGTTAAATTCAAAGTGGTATCATCCCAACACTTCAGGGCATACCGGAATTAAAAATTTGATAGACAGGTGGCTCTAAAATGGAATGATGGATCAGGGGCTGGAATCCATGGAGAGGCACCAAAGTATGACATGTATATTGCTCTTGGTTGCAACACCATAGTATTCCAATCAGAGAGAATCTTGAAAGGGACTGCAAAGGTAGCAACATTTGGATTTTCTCTGATAGTTGGACAGCACTTAAGCAATTGCAAACTTTCAGATAACATCTAAGTTAGTACGGGACTACCTAACAAACCTTATACAACTGGCAAAACACAGCAAGGTTACTCTTGGGTAGACATAAGGAAATCTAAGGCAATGAAAAAGCAAATACCCTAGCAAGAAAAGGCTCTGCTCAATAATTTACTGAACCAGAACCAATTTTTGGGATTTCTTTAAATACTGTTCAAAGAACCATTGCTAAGTGGATTAGTTATTGCCAACAAAGGCAATGATTTCAAACAGAAGGATGCAAGTACAGTAAGCTATTGAGTAAAATACCCACCTTGCTTACTGAAGATGTATTAACACTCAATAAATCCCAAATTAACCTAATAACTGGCCTACTAATGGAATGTAGTACATTAAGGAAACACGTACATACTTGTACAATGGGAATCCTTAAACAAGAATCAGTATGCAGGTTATGAAATGAAGAAGATGAAACTGTTTCTCACACAATCTTTAAATGTAAAGCCTTAGGCAGGAATAGATACAACCTACTGGATATTATAAACCCACAGCAAGACATTCCTACAAGGAATTTACTTAAAAATCTAAATCCTCAGGCCACAAGTTACAGACAACATTGTTTCTAGTGTTGTTCTTATATATTGATGTGATGTAGCTTGCCCCTAGTAGTTTAAGTAACTTCCTAGAGATGATATTGGTTGTGTAACACAAGAGGTTTCACTTAAAAGCCACAGCAAGAAGCATTATGCAGTTGTTATAAAATGTCCGTCTTCATGTTTGCTGATGAGTTAGGTTGCAGGAAAAGTAAGTAATCAGTTTTGGTGTTATTTTTAGTATAAAAATTACTAATAAAAAATACATTACGATTTTAAAGAATGAAGATAATTTGTAGTATTTTAGGTTGTGTTAGCATCTCTCACATACTGATTCACAAATTAATTAAATGTCACTGGGTTCTTGATAACCTGATGCTTTTGCATTGCAAATAATGTGCATGTAACATTTTTTGCAGGGCTTAGTGATGATGAGTTACAAAGACATACCAGAGGATTCTGAGATTTTTTTCCGATCTCTCTTATGATGAGGCATCAATATAGCAGGATTTAAGTACTATTCCACCAGCAGAAATTGTGGAAGAAGCTGAGGAACAGGAGGATGGAAATATAACATTGTCACTTCATTTTGAGGAAAATTGGGTAAAAAGCGGTGTTTTTTAACCACTGTCTCCAGCTCCTACCCCAGAAGAAAATGCAGAGCCTGAAATGATTGCTCCTATATCAAGATTTTTCAGGTTTGCCGAATTTACAAACTGCAGATATCTCCGTGATACTGGAATAGAACTGCATACTGCAGAAACAGAAATGAAAGTATTTTTTGGGCAACAATAGTTATGTAATACTTCCTGAATAAGAATGTGCTGGGCACAATACCTGTGTAGTCCAGATAGCTGACAATGTTTCAAGGAATAGATACTTTGAATTGAGAAGTTGCTTGATGTAGGTGTATCAGCTGAAGACAGATATTGGAAACTAAAACCATTAATACACAATGTTCGGCAGGCTTGTCGTCCAAGATTCAAAACAATGCATTGGTAAACATATGGTGCCATTCGGGGGTAAGGTTGCAATGCGGCAATTTCTAAAGGATAAGCTTAACCCATGTGAGCTTTGTATGTATTGCCAAAGAAGATTTACCCATAGATTTCTTTTTTTATCAAGAAAAGGGAGTTGCTATTGTAGAGGATCTTATATTTGAACAACCAGATATCTGAGGAAAAGTAGTCATTCAATTTGAAGTATCCACCACCAGGATCTGTTATTTACATGGACAGATACTTGACATTGGTTCACCTACTTGATCATCTAGATTCTCACAGAGAAATACAAGGTATCTTACAGAAGAGCAGAATTCCAATCAGATGCATATTTGAAAAGAGAGGGAAGAGGAAGTACTGACATGGCTGTCAGAGATGATAGGCAGATTGCTATGGTTTGACAATAAACCTGTAATTTTGACTTCATCTGTTGAAGGTGTTGATCCCGTAACTAAGTGCTGTCAATTGTGCAGAAAACCAAAGAATATGTTACGCTGGATCATTCACATGTAATCAACTAGTATAATGATAATATGGGAGGCATTGATTTCAGGCACTGGATCATTGCTTTATATAGAATATCTGCTTGAACACCAAAACAAAAATACATACTGTGCATTTATTATTTCATATTTTTGACTTTGCTATAGCAACTTCTTGGATTGAGAATATGAGGGCTGAAGCCACTTAAAAAATGCCTAAAAGAGATAAAGAAGACTACTAAGACATTTGTGTGGACATTGCACATTCACCAATCAACTCAGAAGAGTCAGATTCTGAAATCAATGACAAAATTGTCTTAACACAGCCACTGATGGAATCCAACACTGCTAGGCCTGAACAGAAGAGAAAAAAAACTGACTACTCCTCTAATACATGACAGTCTTTGAAAGAAGAAAATGTGCCATTTGCCTGAATTTCCAAAGGATAGTAAATTGCATTTTCCAGGATGCAACAGCAATAAATGTAGGATTATGTGTTCAAGCTGTAAAGTGTATAGGTATGTATGGATAATAATAGAAATTGTTATAAAATGTTCCATAAATTCTAATTTTTGTCCTCTGTGTGTAGGTATGGGTGTGTTTATGCACATGTGCATGAAAAATTGAGACTCAATGTCACCTATAGGAACATGTAAATTTGGCTAAATTAAATATCTCAAATCAAATGACAGTGCCATATTAATAAATGTTGTATTTTTCTGTCCCAAAATCCCCAAAAAACTATTTCAAAAAGTATCTTCAGCTTCTTGGGCCTGAGGAGGTTAAAGGAACTATACATATAAAGATTGAAGAATAATATAATAAACCTTAAAAGATTTGTGTTAGGGGAATATTTAACCTGCCTCCATCTTTATACAAATCAAATCAATGGTGCTACAGCACAATCGTGCTCAATACTTCCACCATAGGCTGAGTGGTGAAAAAGGGCAACCAACCTCTGTGTGGTAGAGTGTTGACCTGTATGTCAGTCTTCGTATTGGTTGTTTCAATGAAGCAGCTCTTTTACTGTTCAAGAAATATGAACAATAATTATTCATTTTCTGAGCTTGCGGACATATTGATTGTTTATGGAAGCTAGTTGATATGCATCTGCAGCAGAACAATGATACTACGAAAGGCACTTGGCAGTTGTCATCCCTACCATTCAAATTTTCAGTCTGTTTCTCAGTGCACATGATGTAAAGGAAATTTTCACATGGTTTGCCTTCAAGAAGAAGAAGTGTTCAACAGATTTTGAACAAATCCATCTGCTAGTATCTGTGCAATAACATAGCTGTGTGACAGTGTTGCATGAAGAGCAACTCCATACTTACCATCTGCACCAAATGCAGCCTTTGAACCAAAATTCTTTTTTTCAGTGCTCTTCAAAGAAGAGGCAACTTTCACTAGAGATGTGTTTATTCTTAACCATAGGAATAGCCAAATATGAGATTATGAAATTTTATATACCATCATGGATGTATTCGTCAGGAGAGCTTCAGTGTGAACATGTGGGTTCGCATATTTAATGACTATTTGATTGGTCCATTCCTACTTTCTCTATGATTAAGTAGTTAACTATCCTGCTGAGTTTCTTGAAAATATACCTCTGAGTATTAGATATAACATGCAGTTCCAGCATGGATGATGGAGCAACCCTTAATTTTAACATGGCTACACAACATCATCTTTAAAACATGTTTCCTCGATGCTGGAGAGGATAATGTCATTGTGGTCTGCTATCAGGATATTTTAAGAGTTTAGTGTTTGAAACACTAGTTACTTAAGTTGAGGAGTGATAGCAAGGATATTTCTGAAATATTTGGAAGGGTGCAAGGTTCTTTCCCAAGTATATATAATCTCTGCAGAGATATTGGTGGTCAGCAGTTCAAATAGTTTTGCAAAGTGATATACACAAGAAACAGTTGACATGTCAATTTTAAAGTAATATTAAATAATCTTTCCAGTATCTCGTTTCTTTGTTCATAATTTCTTCAATGTTGCTTTATTTTTCCACATGCCATTGATGCAGAAATGTGATTCTGTGATCTGCTGTTCTTTTTTCTTCTTTGACAAGTCCTTCAATCTCTTATGCCGTACTCCAACCACTTTTGCTTTTTTCACCACAAGTCCAGAATTTAAAATAACACAACCAATTTAACTGTAAAGATTGGCCTGATAACACAGAGGTTTTGTAGTAACAAATGAAAATTATCACTTGGTATTTAAGTATTTTGGAATTGGGCTCAGAGGTCTGCAGCATCCAGATTTTACAATAATATACTTTAATGTGTCATTTAAATCCTGATCTTCAAGGTGGCCTTTATCCATTGAATTCTCTTGTTTCATATATAAAACATTCAATTATCATCTCTTTAATGGGTGCTATGCTATGCTATTACTGGTAGAATTGAGGGGATGTTCACTGTATACTTAACTGCTTTGATGAACTGTATTCACCATTATCTTCATTTGCTGCATGAACATTCTTCTTCAAAACCATTAAACGTTTGTAATTTTTGTTGGACTATTCAATCTTTAAATGCTGCATTCACTTTTTGCATCCTTTAACTGCTCCACTTGTTTCACTCATGTTCCTTTATACATTTATTCTTGGTTTTATGATTACTAATGAACTTGAAAGGAAATGTGCTATAGAAAGAACAGGACAAACATTACGGGGAATAATAATGTGGTGGATTTGCAATCGCAATGACAACAAAACCCTAATTTATACCAAATAATAAAAATGCAAAATAATCATATAAGAATAATAAAAATTTGCATAAATATACATTAAATAATGGATATAAACTTCACAATACCCATTCTATTAACAAATATTAAGCAACCTATCAATTAAAAAATACCTAAACTTA
The DNA here is from genome assembly GCA_030765065.1 of Deroplatys truncata. NCBI lineage: Eukaryota > Metazoa > Arthropoda > Insecta > Mantodea > Mantidae > Deroplatys > Deroplatys truncata. The sequence goes on from JAUKNL010000032.1 coordinate 2,046,209, forward strand.
TAAAAATGCTGAATTCAAATAAAACTCTACATTGGATTGAGTATATGAACCCCTTAAGCGGTCAGGCTCAAACTGCAATACAGGACTTTGTAGTTCATAGATCTGGGCCTGCGAAAGAGACCATATTCAAGAAAAAGAAAGAAAGCAAGTCAGCTAACAAGTAACTGATAATACAATGCTCTCAAAAGTGAATTCCAGTACTGTTTATTCTGAAGACAAGACTAATTAAAATGTATTTATTTTTTAAGATAAATGATTAAATTATACCTTTACAAAAATAAATTTTGAGACCTTATAAACACTTTAACTTTTGAGTTAGATAATGCATTAAAAAATAAAAGAAGAAGAAAAGGAAGTTAACTTCAAACTTTATGCTGGATTTAAATCCATTGAAATAAGAAACCTTTTTTTCCTACATCTTGTTGGGTTTTCAGGATGGGCCACATATAATGTTAACATATTAATCATATTGTGGGTCATTCATACCACTAGGAATGGTTTTAGAATTTCTATTGTGTATTCAAATTGTATTTTGAAGTTCCCTTATACAGAATGGCACAGTGTTCGCACATTCTATGTATTTTGTATCATAAAATGTGTTAACATTTCTAATTGTAGTAAGGGAATTTTGGAAGATATAGCTCATAAGACAATGAAAGATTAGCTTCTTATGCTGAGTAGTCATTTAAAATAGGTATACATAGCCTGTAACATATACTTAAATTAATTTAATATCTCCCCCTGTTTATAATACGTTATCTTTTATAGAGGGTAAACATAGTACAAATTGATATAAAACTAAACATTGTTTGCATATACATAAATGTAATGTATGATGTTTTCACCTGTGATTTGGACCAAGTATTGAAGATGAAGGCCACATGGTTATACAGATCTTCAGCTTCTACAATGTTGTTTTTCAGCCAGTGATTTCGTTGCTGATCAACATACTTAATAAGTAGAGGGTAAAATGCATAGATATCCCTGACTAGTAACTGCCAGTCTTCCTGAATTTGTGACTCTACCTGCAAAATAAACCAGGAATAACTTTGTAACTAAATGTTCTATCACATTATTTCAATTGTGACTTTTCATTGCACCATTTCCTGATAAGATATATGCTGCCAAAACTCACAATCACTTTGACCCTAATTTAATACAAAAAATTGATGGAAACTAAACATAAATTTAACATATTCATTCAAGAGAGACCAGTCAAACCATCACTGAAAAGTGCCTGAAGATTTGAAACCCATTAATTATGAAAATAAAAACCAAATTTAAAAAGTCTGATTGGGTATACTCACACAACTTTCTTTACTCTAACCATCTCAAAAGCATCTCTTATATGTATTATTTACGTAAAGAGTGATTCCTCTATCTCCAAAGCTGTTTGACTAGAAATTATTTCAAATTTGCCTATAAGGATTTACATATTTTATTACATCATGGTTGCACACAAAACATGGCAATGACAATCAGCTTGAATAAGGATTGTATCAGCTGACAAAAGGATTTTTAATGGAGAAGCTTGTAACTGTATACATTAAACTGTGGACAAGAGACCTTGGGGCAAACAAATTATCATTGCGTATGTTCATATGTTAAATAGGTGTCAAGATGGAACCTAAAGCTTGGGAAAGTTACGGTTGTGTTCATGCTATATTTCTCTTCTTCTTAAATAATAAATATTATTACTCAATTATGCAATACTGAAATGTAAAAACATTAATTTTCACCTTCCTTATGACTACACCTGTGAGTTATAATTTCAATTTTATATTCACTAACTATGAATGGTTATCTTGAATTTGTATTATTTATTAGTGCAGAAAACTAATCTTACTAAACAAAAACAATAATAAATATTCCTAAATATTCCAGTACATGCTAACTACAAAGCATGTAAATAGAAATAAATTTACATATGATCACATTGATGATTTTACATGTGACTTATTGCATAGGAGTATTATTATTATTATTATTATTATTATTATTATTATTATTATTATTATTATTATTATTATTATTATTATTATTATTATTATTATTATTGGGGGTTCAAACCCGATGGAGGGAGTAGAAATCCTTAGCATGACTTCTTTTGGAAGGGAAGTAAAGCTGGTGGTCCTGTGTCGTTGATTTATGGCACATAAAAGAATCTCAAGCCCGATAAAGAGGCCTCTGAACAAAATTTCCAGTCTTTCACGCCCAATATAGAATGGGGTGCTAAGGACCACAGCAGTTAAAGAGCGTCCATAAATAAAACTCAATTTTGTGCAAAAATTAGCAGATTGCTTGTGTTGGTACACTCAAGATGCTATTCATAACTTTCAGACAAAGTAAAAATTAAAAATCATTTATATACTTTGAAACGAAGAATGCATCAAATTACTAACTTTATGTGTATTTTGGATCGTGTGTGACTTCCTCCACTTTTTCATTGTGCATAGAAACCTCATCTCTCTTCTATCATTCTGTAAGTATCAAACACATGGCTCTTCTGTTTTCCTTGTTTGCTCAGTAAAGTATCAATGACAGGACTAACTTCCAACCTCTTCTCTCTCTCACGGCTTCACATAGAACTTGCTGATTAAACAGCCACACAATGAAAGACAAAGCAACCTATTTTGGTGGTGAGCATGCTTTCTTTACGTATCTGCATGATATGTAAGTAGTACTGTCCAGGGCAGGAGAAGCTGAGGAAATCTAGAAAGTTCTCCCTACATCTCAATTGCATTTTGGATGTTTTGTTAAACAAGAATGTTTGCCCCGTACCCTCTATCAGCAACCAATCATATGCCAGATAGTGCTAAGAAACACACTCATTATTCACATCATGGAAAGTGACAAAAACTCCATTACAATGTGTATGCACTGTACATATGTATGAACATGCATAATGTAAATCATTAGGATACTGCATTTGGTGAACTTCAAAATGTTTCAAAATATTTCTCACTTAAAACAAACCATATCTTCACTCATAGCTCTTAAGATTAAAAAAATTGACTTATATGATAACTGGATTACTGATTACTCATCATTGAGGGCCAGTCAGCTAAATGCACTAAGTACAACTTAAAGCATGCAACGTGAAAACAATTTTGATTGCATTTGTAACGGTATTACTTACAAATGTTTGTTTACATCACGTGTGTTGAAGCCATCTTATGACGTCATTCATTTGTTTGGTTTGTAGCTCCATCTGGCGTTAGCAATTTGCGTTTCCTAGTATCAGCTTTTTGAAATAATTCATTTCAAATGTCCTCCGGCTAGCTATTATCCTGTTGGCCTGGGGTCGAACATGTGTCTCAATACAGGTTGTGAAGCGGAAAGGAATCTTTTATTCAAAAATTACACTGATGAAGAAATTTGTTTTTATAATTTTTATTGTCGAACACGTTCACTATCACTTTTACATATTGATCTAGATACTCGCCAAACTGAAACTGTTATAATACTTCTTACTGATCACTTTTAATTCACGTACTTCAACTTTGTGTATAATTAACTTTACCATATTTTAGATCTTTCATAATTCTGCTGCGCGTAACTTGACGAACTGACTGACTGAAGACGACGTGTAGTATATGAATGCTTTCGGCGAACTGAAGGACTGACTGACGACGTGTAATGTGCTAGGAATTTTGATGAACTGAACGCGATCTACCTCGGACTTGGCTTTATATACTCCCACTCCCCGACATGCCTAAAGATTATAAATGAACTGCTATTGGCTAATAAAACGTGCCAACATTAGCGTCTATTTTAATATCCAATGAAAACCACGAATACATATTGCTTTTAGGGAAACATTCCAGAAGGTTCTCAATGAAAAAAACGCGCGAACATTACGTAACTTCCTCGTTCCCAATAATGATAAACAGCTCACCCCCCTCGCTGCATTATTGCGTTATTATTGACAGTTTCAGTAAGGCCCTATAAACTTATTTCCCAGGAATAATTATAATTAATAAACATCTGAAATTAATGTCACATAAAAATGCATATTCATATTACAATCATTATTTACATTTAAGTAATTTGTGATACAAATTACTGCATCATATGCCCCACTAGAAACATAATTATAAATATTTACAACTTGTTTGGAAATTTTATAATTGGGTTTTTAGTCTCCTAAATCTTGGAACACACGCTATCACTTTCACTTAACACTTCACCCGCATTTAACACACGACATGTTTCTTTTGTTTTTTTTTTTATCTCGCCACTACTTACTGGCTCTGGTTTAATTTGTTTAGACATTAATCTGACATTACAATTTTTTTATAGCAAATACTGTACTCTAAATTATTTAATTACTGTTTCAAAATGGTTTACACTCTTATATTGTTGACAAAACTTATGCGTTCAAGAATTTTTGTAATTATTACACATATTTACCAAAATATTCACCCTTTACATATATTTAAATCTCTTAAATCTAAGTACTGTTTCACATTTTCTGTTTGCTACATAGGTATTTGTTTCAATTATTTTTACCCATTTTTGTTATTTTGTAATTTATTTTAACAATACTCTTGGAATTGTATTTACGTACTTTTAATTTAATATCATCTTAAGTTTCAATCTTTGCATTCTTAATTTTCAAATGTTGTTACAGTTACTAAAAATTTAAATTTTTTTTTTTTTTTAAACATTTCTCTCTTTTTTTTTTTTTTTTAAATGACATATATATTTAGTTAACCCTCTTACGTTCCAATACATTTCTCTGCAAGTCATCTTTACCTATCCAGCATTTACTTTACATCTCATTGCTATTTACCCTCCTGGATCAAATTGTGTGTGGCTAAACATTACTCGTAGCCGTATCCTAACCTTCAAATTTTTGTTCATGAGTAACCTCATGTATTTATTTGAAATTTCATCCCATGATAACATTTGAAAACAATCTAAAGCTTCCTGAACAATACATCTTTTGACAACTTTCATTTTCAATTCTTCTGCTATCTTTTTAATCTGAGAATACTCTGACAAATCTGTACTAAACTGTACTGGACTGGAGTTTTCAATTTGAACATCTTGGTACAATTTCTTTCTTTGCATTATTGACTCCTTCTGTATTTCTGATATTTCCCCTCTGAATTTAACTTGCGCCTGATTCATATCTACATTCATAACCTCTTTCATCTCTCTTATCTCACTTGAAATGTTACTCAATCTACTACCTGACTCGGTACATTCTACATCAACATATTCATTTTTAGTATTAACCTCACTTTCTTTGTTATCTCTTTCCCTACTCATGTTTAACATTTTCATTGAAATTTCTCTTATCTCACTTGCTATTACTTCCTCATTTTCATCACTCATTTTTGGCATACTACTATCTAGCTTCGTAACTTTCTTTTCAATTTCTTCCCTGCTTTTATCTACTTTTTGCTCTAATATCTCATTACTCCTACCAATATCTTCAATTGATTTCCTATGACTCTTTTCCATACTCTCAGTTAGTTTTTGTTCTAATTTCTCATAACTCTGAGTTAGTTTTTGTTCTAAACTCCTATCAAAATCTTCCCTTAATTCTTCCCTCAATTCCCTCTTATTCTTTTCCATATTCTCATTAATCTTTATCATATTCTCATTCAAATTTTTCAGCATTTCCATAATCATACTAGCATCAAGATTAACATTTCCTGCTATTTTATTCTCACTTCCTGCACTAACATTTCCTCCCTCCAATACTACATTGTTTGAATTATTTTCTGTAACTTGTATTGAATTACAGCTAACTGTTACACTATCCCCTTCAATCATTGTTTCTTCAATATTATTAGTAGCCATTGTTTTTGTTTTCTAAAAAAAAAAATTACAATACTCTGACCTTTGTGATGCTGTCTGTTGCTGTTACTTTGATGTCCAGCTTCCTGCCCCTTTCTCCTAGGTTTGTATGTCGCTTCTGCGTTGTATTATGATGAATCTACGTTGTCTCGATGTTTTTGTGACCACTTATCCGCGTCGTTTGTCGCTCCTCTAGTTGTTTCTTGAATCTGCGTCTTGTAGATCATTTCACTGCTGCATTCGCCCCTTCCTGGTCATCTCACTTCTTCCTGGTTAATTCTGCCCCTTCCTGGTTATTCTGATCCTTGCCTGGTCATCGTGTTCCTTTCCTGGTCACTATGCTTCTTTCCTGGTTATCGTGTTCCTTTCCTGGTTATCGTGCCCCACGTTGGGCGCCAATTTGTAACGGTATTACTTACAAATGTTTGTTTACATCACGTGTGTTGAAGCCATCTTATGACGTCATTCATTTGTTTGGTTTGTAGCTCCATCTGGCGTTAGCAATTTGCGTTTCCTAGTATCAGCCTTTTGAAATAATTCATTTCAAATGTCCTCCGGCTAGCTATTATCCTGTTGGCCTGGGGTCGAACATGTGTCTCAATACAGGTTGTGAAGCGGAAAGGAATCTTTTATTCAAAAATTACACTGATGAAGAAATTTGTTTTTATAATTTTTATTGTCGAACACGTTCACTATCACTTTTACATATTGATCTAGATACTCGCCAAACTGAAACTGTTATAATACTTCTTACTGATCACTTTTAATTCACGTACTTCAACTTTGTGTATAATTAACTTTACCATATTTTAGATCTTTCATAATTCTGCTGCGCGTAACTTGACGAACTGACTGACTGAAGACGACGTGTAGTATATGAATGCTTTCGGCGAACTGAAGGACTGACTGACGACGTGTAATGTGCTAGGAATTTTGATGAACTGAACGCGATCTACCTCGGACTTGGCTTTATATACTCCCACTCCCCGACATGCCTAAAGATTATAAATGAACTGCTATTGGCTAATAAAACGCGCCAACATTAGCATCTATTTTAATATCCAATGAAAACCACGAATACATATTGCTTTTAGGGAAACATTCCAGAAGGTTCTCAACGGAAAAAACGCGCGAACATTACGTAACTTCCTCGTTCCCAATAATGATAAACAGCTCACCCCCCTCGCTGCATTATTGCGTTATTATTGACAGTTTCAGGAAGGCCCTATAAACTTATTTCCCAGGAATACTTATAATTAATAAACATCTGAAATTAATGTCACATAAAAATGCACATTCATATTACAATCATTATTTACATTTAAGTAATTTGTGATACAAATTACTGCATCACATTTCATAAGAAGTATTGTCAACCTGTTTTTCCCTTCCTAACCTGAAGTGACCGATCAAAGGCCTATTTTGTGTGCAAAATTCAGAGTGGGGATGGAAGAAGCACAGTGCCTTAAACTTTCCACCTCCCTCTTCTATGAGAATGAGCAATGACGCTAAACTGTCGCATGGAATTTTTATGTAAATTCCCAGAGATGCACAAAATTTGATGGCAGATCAGGACAGAAGGGAAACACTGCAGTCACTTTAAATAAAACAATTCCTTTTTAACTGCTGGACTACTATAGGCTTAAAGATACAAATCAACTGTTTTTCAAATTATTGAACCTAAAAATTTAAAAAACTTCCTTTGCTAAAGGCTCCAAAATAAGTACTGGATTGTAGTTAACAGTACATGTTGATTTTCTTCCTATTATGCAAATGTCAGTATTAAAGGGAATTTTTTTCATCAGAAATTTGGAAATTTGCAGTTAAAAAATGGTAAAATGAGAGTTAAAGAGTAAGAGAAACATTCCTCAATCATTACACCCAGATTTCAAGTAATCAATAAATGAAAAGTGAAAAACAAGTGGAAATGGGACATGAAAAAAAAAAAGAGCAAGATAATTTATTGACAAGAAATTGTAAAATGTAAATAAACTGTAGCAATTGTCTACTGAATGAGTGACCAGGGTCAAAGTGCAGTAGACAATCAAATTTGTAAAACTCTTAGCACAATAAAAAGAACTAAAAGGAATAAGGGGGGAGGAAGGAAGAGGTTAACAATAATAATGAAATGATAACTGGGAGCTTAAACATCCACTCATTCAACATAAAGTGAGACAGCTAGTATGAAAATACGAAATTCTGGCCCACCTCCAAGTTTTTTTTGGGAGGGGGCAGTGTGTTTACCTCAAATTTTGGTTGGGTTGAACTATTGGACAAATAAAGTTTTCAAAAAGGTTCTCCTGCATACTGCAAAAGCACTTTTCATCTAACCTATAAGCTCTATTCACTCCAGGCTCATTTGTGCATTTATTGAACACCTCCATATGATCTGTCTGGTTAAAGCAAATTAAAAATAGTAAAACAAAAATAAGCTGCTCAATCTATATTTTTTCTTCTGTATGTTTTACTTCTTCTAGTTTTCTACTTGCTTTGGTTTTCTTTTAATTATCTAAATATTTATAGCATAACTGTTTGAATAATTACACTATATTAAATCTTGTAACTATATTGCTTGACAGTTGGAATTTAAAATTGCCATTCTCTAATATGCACTTTTATTTTCTCTACTGCCTGCTTACATTAACTAGAGGAAGTATTGTATTTCACCCAAAAATTCTATGTCGAGATTTCACCAGAAATACATGTTTTGATGCCTCTGAACCCAAAAAAAGCATTTTTAAAAAAGGTATGTATTTTATTTATTGTGCTAAGAGTTTTACAAATTTGATAGTCTACTGCACTTTGACCCTGGTCACTCATTCAGTAGACAATCACTACAGATTATTTACATTTTACAATTTCTTGTCAATAAATTATCTTGCTTTTTTTTTTTTAGTTTTTTTTCATGTCCCATTTCCACTTGTTTTTCACTTTTCATTTATTGATTACTTTACCATCACACATTCACTATAGTTTTCCATTCAAAGTAAGATGCGCTACCTCTTACTTTTCTCTTTCCACTGTCCAAAGCCATTTATTTTTTACTTTAAGCAAAAACTGTCCAATGCTTCTAGCGCCCTTGTATCATTTCAATTATAAGTGTATTTCTATCCCCCTTCAACCACTTCTTATTAAAAAATTCTTTTCTCCAATTTTCTGTTCCTTGGCACTTAAATACTATGTGTTCAATGTCTTCATTACCACCACACATCGGACATTGGTTCTGAGGAATACCCTGTCTTAGCCCTTTTAGCCTCCATGCTCCGGTTCTTAACCATGCAATAGATTCTCTCTCTTCTTTGATGCAGTAATTTGTATCACAAATTACTTAAATGTAAATAATGATTGTAATATGAATATGCATTTTTATGTGACATTGATTTGAGATATTTGTTTATTGTAATTATTGTTTAGAAGTAAGTTTTTAATGCCTTACTGAAACTGTCAATAATAGCGCAATAATGCAGCGAGGGGGTGAGCTGTTTATCATTATTGGAAACGAGGAAGTTACATAATGTTGGCGCGTTTTTCCGTTGAGAACCTTCTGGAATATTTTCTCCCTAAAAGCATATGTATTCATAATTTTCATTGGATATTAAAATAGACGCTAATGTTGGCGCGTTTTATTAGCCAATTGCAGTTCAGTTATAATCTTTAGGCGTATCTGGATGAAGGTGTATAAAGAAGCTAGGTTAGAGGTAAAGTCAGTCAGTCGCTCAGTTCATCGAAAATCTTAATACATTACACGTCGCCTTCAGTTGCTCAGTTCATCAAAATTCTTTGTGCACTACACGTCGTCTTCAGTTCGTCAGTTCGTCAAAATATTTGTATGAGATACGTCGGCTATAGATTCACAAGTTACGAAAAATCTAAAGTGTTGTAAAATTAATAATACACAAAGTTGAAGTATGCGAATTAAAAGTGATAAGTAAGAAGTTATTATAACAGTTTCAGTTTGGCGAGTGTTAAGATCAATGTGTAACTGTGATAGTTAACGTGTTCGACAATAAATGTGTAAAACAAAATTTCTTCATCAGTGTAATTTTTGGATAAAAGATTCCTTTCCATTTACACAACCCTGATCAAGAGACATGTTCGACTGAAATAATAGCTAGCCGGAGGACAGTAAACAAAACTTAAAATTCTTTCAAACACTAATACTACCACAAATTGCTAACACTAGATGGAGCTACAAACCGAACAAATGAATGACGTCACAAGATGGCTTCAACACTGATGTAAACAAACATTTGTAAGTAATACCGTTACAAATTGGCTACCACAACGTGGGGCTACAATAATGTTAAATAACATTAACATTAAACTACCTCATCTTTATTTACTATGTCTATATATTTTTCCCTATTTTCTATGTATTTTTCATTGGCCTATAACAAACTAATGAGCTCTTTTCAGCAATCTCACTGAACATGATTTGTATTTCCATGGATGCAACACAAAGATTTTTGAGAAAACACCCACACCAAACTACCCTTTACATGGAAGATGTTTGTTTATTTTTAGTTTTCTCAAAATGGTTCTAACAATTTTTATTAAAACACGATATATTTAAGCTATTTTCATGATAAAATGTATATCTTGAATTTTCTGGGAATAGCCTCTGAAGTCCTCTTTATTCTGAACCACTTTTGTATAATTGGTAAACCATAAGAGGTAGACAAAATCTTACCACACAAAAAATGTAGATCTTATTGAAGCACACAATTCATGTCAAAGGCATTAACCATTTCTGGGATATTCTTTGTTATTGGTTTGAATTTCAGATACTTTGTACTCTTCTCATCTAAATCACTACCCCCCCCCCCCCCCGTGTTCATGCAAAGAGAACAGCAATTAACAAGAAGTAGAACAAAATAATATGCTTTTGTAAGAGTAGTTTGTAGAAGAGTGAATAGAGAAAGTTACATGAGTGCAACATATCAGATTTTTCAACAGCTTTTAACAGGTACTAAAATCCCTTTTGTAATGCACTTTTTATGCAATTTTGCCTGAATAGTATGGTAATAATGACTTTATAAATTATTTTATCCTTTTCTATATGAATTAAAACATGATTGAGTAATGAAATATTTAATTCAAATGGTGAAGAAAAAATTATATCTCATATCTGCTGTTTTTATGTACATTAATTTTGATAATGTTACCAATTTCAATAAAATAATTAGAATACTGTATGAGCTAAGCACTTATATTTTTTATTTTCACAATTTGTTGTGACCCCTTCAATTGTGTGAAGATGGCACCTGAGCAAACAGTCATGTCAACTTTGGTAAGTCGTTCTTTAAAAGTTTTAAATGACATGAACTGTGGTAAATCCAGTCAAGCAGTGAGAAACGATATTCTATGTGATGCATTTGATAAATGGTATCATTTCTCCAAACGTTCTGATGTAAGTAAGGAAAATATTCCAAATAATTTGTGGGAATGCAACACCTGTGCTACAAGCATTGGTGTGAATTGTGAAGTTTCGCAAATGCATAATGAATTTAATAATCAAATTAGGGGACTTTAAGAAGAAAATGCATTACTGAAGAAACTTATTGAAGTGCTCCAGAGAGATATGAAAGAATTAAGTGCGAAGCAAGCACAAGATACCAGAAACAACTAGCCTCCACTAGCATCAACACATAATGAATCTGATTGGAAAACAATCAAACAATAGAAGATGAAAACAACAAAGAGAAACAAAAAATCACAATCATCCCTATGAAAATGAAAACAGATTCTCGCCTTTAGCCAATTTAACAGAGAATACAAACAATGAAGTGCTACAGAAGTCAGAAGACAGAAACCAGCAAAGCAACAAAGAAGCAAAATCCCATTAGAGATTTAAAAAACACAATGGGCAATTGCTAATATTCAGTGATAGTCATGGAAGAGGAATTGCAGCAAGTGTAGAAGAAAACTTTAACAGTCCAGAAAAAAAAAAGGATTAGTGAAACTTGGCGCAAAACTAAGTGAAGTGATAAACAAAGCCAGTGTTAGTGCACAAGACTTTAGCAGGAACGTCTGTGTAGTGATTATTGGTGGCTCAAATAATGGGAAAAGTGGTAATTCTGAACATTTAAACATCTGCCTTGAGAAACTACTTCAAGAATTATCAAACACTAATGTAATTGTTGTGAACCTGCACTTAAGACATGCCATGCATAAAACTTTTGCAATTCACAGAGATGTTAGTAAAATCAACAGTAACCTAGCTGAGCTTTGCAGAAAGCATAACCATATTAAATTAATCAAGGCTTCAAATGCATCAAGAAACATGCTCACCAGGCATGTCAAGAGAGCTTTGGGGGGAACCATTTGTAAAGCTTATACTGTAAAACAAAGCAAGAATACTAATTCTGATCGAAAAAACTGAATAGCCAATGTACTAGTTTTACAATGGAGGATGGTAAACTAAGGGAAGCCAAAGAGACCAATGACTTAATAGCCAGAAAAAATATGAGGGCAATCATTTTGTAAATACTTTTAATATTTGTATAAAAATGTGCAATGTATTAATAATAAGCTTATAGACTGAAATTCACATTAATCAATTAAATACCACAGAATTAATTTGTCTAACTAAACATTGGGTAAAACATAGACTTTATCAAGGTAATAGACTACTTAATGACTTTATAGCAGCAGACACCTATTGTAGGGACAAATATAATCATGGAGGTTGTATGATTGCTGAACATAAAGGTTTAAAATTCAAATGGCACACCAATACTTTATATCTTAATGAAGAAAAAATATTTGAAAACACTGTTACTGAAATAACCATGCTTAAATTAGTTGTCATATATGTATATCCCCATGTGAAGATTTTGATAGATGTATAGATAAATTTGAACAATGTTGCAGGCTTATTGTAAAGAAAATAGGAAAGTAGTATTATGTGAAGGTTTAAATGTAGATATTTTAGAAACCGGAAAACAACAACAAAGGGTAACATATGTTTTAATATCTTTCAATATGGCAAACTACATCAATAGCCCAACCAGAATAGTAGGAAACACAAACACAGCTATGAATTATATAATAATGAACAATGAAAATATAATTGTAAAATTTGCAAAAGTATTACAGTCACATACAACCTTTAAAGAAAACAAAGAAGAAGAATAACATGAAAGCATACCTGAGTTTGAGAATGTCTGTTAGTTATCTTGTGTACTCCTTTCTCATTTCCCATGGAACTTCAGTGTACGTGATTTTCTCAAATGTTCTCTGGTAGCTTCATCGGGTGCAAGACACCAGCAGTATCGGTCATCATATGTATGTCCCAATGTCCCTGATAACATCGTTTAACATCTTTCAAGCCCTGGTGAAACCTTTCACCTTGCTCTTCACTGACAGCTCCTAAATTTGATGGGAAGTAGTCAAGATGTGACTTGAGGAAATAAAGCTTCAAACTCATATAATAGCTGAGCAGTCTCAAATTTTCCAGCATATGTCTAAACATTTCTTTGTATTGTGGGTGTTTCGCATTGCCCAGAAATTTCTTAACAACCTCTCTGAATCCATTACATGCATACTTTTCAATTTCATTCATAGAGCTGGTAAAATTAACAACTTTCATCAATTTCCTTATCTGTGATCCATCAAATACTCCCACTCCAATTTTAATCTGTGGCAATGATGAAAACTTTGTGGAAGCAAGAGCTTTCACGAATTGTTTCATCATGTGTAATGGAGGGAGTAGAATGATCAACAAGAGGAGGCACATTAGTAACATTTTCTTATGCAGGCTCCAGTTGCTGGTCAGTTTCCCAGCCCTGCTATGCCATTTGCAAAGAAAACAGGGAATGCTGTATATCCTCCCTGTAGCAGACCAATCATCTTCAAGTCACCACATATTTGCAAGTCATGCTTGTGGTAATTAATTTTCTCAAGAACACACTTCAGAGTTTCATAAGAATCTCTTAGGTTTGTAGAATGTGCAAGCTAACTCATTACCATTATGAAGTAACACTGCCTTAACACTTAATTTGGAAGAATCAGTAAAAAGATGCCAGTTACTTGGCTCATGTGGTTCCCTGCCCACCTGTTTATTAAGATTATGCACATCCACGCAAAACAGAGGATGATTTTCTTCTGTGTAGTACTTGTGGAACCGTATTTCATGACACCTATACCATGGAAATGTAATGCCAGGTGATAACAAATTCCTATCCTGTAGTCTTGAGCCCAGTAATTCACTTTTTTCTTTTGTGAGGCCTAAATCCCTCACTAAATCATCTAACTCAACTTGATTAAACTCTTGTGGTGAATTGTCAAATTTTTCTGGATCAGAAACCAACTCATTGTCGGAAGGCAGCACAAAGTTGCTTTCAGATTCACTAAAATTGAGGTTTGCTGGATGTGAAAGTATGGGTAGTTTGGGTCCATAAGTTCAGATTTCAATATTTAATTCCTGCCTTATTTTTTGTTGTTGTAGCCAGCAACTTTGCACATGCAAAAGAAACAATCATCATGGTGATTCTGCTGCTCTCTCCATATCATTGGTTTGGCAAACGGCATTGCCTTCCATTTTCCTTCATACCAATAATGTAATCCCTCAACACAATTGCTACATGCAATATGAGGCGCGAATGATTTATCCTGATAATCAACTTTCTCTTTGAAGTATGAGTAATATAGCTTTTTTGTTTGTGAATCTATTTTACGTGCCTTTCCATCAAACACGTAACACCCACAAAGTAACAAAATTCTAAGGACTTTGTAGACACTGTCTCCTGCATAATCCTGATGTAGAAGTCGTACTCAAACTTTTATTTTAGCACTACACATATAAAAGATGAACATGCATATTAACACAAGTTTCCAGCTCAACTGAAGTTGATATCTATGATAGCTGCATATAAAAGCATAAATACCTCACAAGAAGACAGACCAAACACATAGAACAAAACTGATAAGTGTTGGGAATGTAACATAAACACCCACTCCCTGGGTGATAAGGGATGATTGAAGCAAGCTGATTAGGAAGAAAATCAACAACAGATTTAGAGTAACATAATGAAACATAGCAGTAAGCTGTATAAGCTGAATGAATTTAGCATCATAGACATATCATAAAAACTAGATATGATAGCCAAAAACGGACTTCATTTTTTAAATCAGGGCACTGATTTCCATTAAAGCCACATGCATATTTTCCTTTATACTCAGAATCAATGTTGACCAGTATTATCAAACTTTGGTACAGGTTTCTCTGATCACAATGGTCTCTTGTTAGAACTAAACTTACAAATATCCAAATGTGGAAGGACCAATTTATCACACTTTATACTCAAAAGATGCTCTTCTGACTCTAACACTAATTATTTTATGTCATTAATTAGTAAAGAGTCATGAGAAAATGTAGATAACTCCATCCACAGTAGAATTCCAAGTGCAATGCTTTTAGGAACATCTTTAATTATTATTTCAACATAGCATTTCCTTACAAAAATGTAAAGGTACATAAATAACAAAACACAAAGAAAATGTGTATCAGCAAAGGTATTCAAACCTCATATAAGAAACTGCAATATTTTTAAGAATAAATAAACCCACTAAAAATATTATAGTAAAAAATAATTTTAAAATATATAGAAAAACATATAATAAAGTTATTAAAACTGCTAAAATAAAATCTACAGAGCACCACATACTTAGTTCTGAAAAGAAAGCAAACACCACGTGAAATTAATAAAGAAAGAAAGTGGCAGTTGTAAGGCTAAAATAATGGACATATTGTTATAAAAACAAATAACATAATAATAAACAATCCACCAATCGTAGCTGATATACTTAATTGTCATTTTGATTCAATAGCCAGTAGAAGGGCACCATTACAAAATAATACCACTAATAAAGAAATCAAGATAGATAAACTCTGTAATAGTATCTACCTAAATCCAACTACTGAGAATGAGATAACAAACATAATTAAATCAAAGCTTATCCACAGGTATACAGGAAACAGTATATTGGAATTCACCAAAAACCAACTGTGACATTTCCTCATTGCTGTCTGGTTATATTTGATCTGTTACATTGTATCAGTACCACCAACTGTTCCTAAAATACGCCCATAATAAAGATACGGCCTTAGTTGGTGCTATCACATTTTTATGTTGCCAAAGAAACCATTATTTTGGAGGTGGAATCAGGTGAGGAAACTGGTAGATTTTAAAACAACAAGATTCTGTTAGTATAAAATATGGATAAACTAGTAACAATGATGTGAATTTGAAATTATATAGAAAATTTGAATCAGAGTTGAAACACTTAACATCACTTACATGTTTTACAACTTGACCGGTTTCAGGAGCTAATTGCTCCCATCATTGGAAGTGGCCAACTGTTTCCTCGTGGTGTTGTCCCATATGTATCTGTGTGTGGTGGAATCTGGTGTAGTGATGAAACTCCATAATGGGTTCGGTAGCGGCAATTCAAAATTCATCACCTGGTGTTTGTTTTGTGATTAACAACTTTTCCCAAGTATCCAACTCTGCTGTGTGTTTTGTCAGTTTTAAGAGTGTTATATTTGGTATGATGTTGTGATTTGTTGTTGTAAAGTGATGTGCAAATGCAGATTTGTCCATGTGTTTGTATTTGATGGGTCTCATATGTTCTTTTAATCTTGACTCTAAATTTCATTTTGTTTTACCTATGTATATTTGATCACATTCTGGGCAATTAATTTGATAAATTCCTGTTTTTTTGTTCTGAGGAATTTGCTCCTTTGATTTGTTGCAGAGTAATTTCTCTATACTGCTTTTTATACTGCTTTCTCTATCTGTTTTGTGGGGCTAGGCAAATGTTGTGTATTTTGAAGATGTGGAATTTGTAGTGAGTCCTTGGGTGGAAAGTGAACTTCTTGAAAATCATTTTGCTTTTTTGTTGGGTGAGATTTGTGGTGCTCTTAATGTGTTTCTGTTTCTTGAAATGTGTTATTAAAGTCTGGTGCAGATATGTCGATGATATATTTGCAATAGTACTCAACAAGCTCATCCAGGATGTCCTCAAACTACTAAATTTACAGAACAGATGTATACAATTTACTATGGTAACAGAAAATGAAGGTACTCTACGTTTCCTAGATTTGAAAGTAACTAGAAACCAGACAAGATCAATTTTGGGATCTACAGGAAACTTACACATTCTGAAAATTACATAAAAAACAATATTTTCAACCCAGTACCACACAAACATGCAGTCCTAAACAGTTTGACCCATGGATTTGTTTACACACCACTAACAGAAACAGAATACAAACAAGAATACAAATACATAGTTAACACAGCCATGAACAATGGCTTCACCAAACAAATCATCGACCCCCTAAAAACACAAAAAAAAAAAAATAGCAGCAAAACCCTCAGAACAAAAAAGCAGGAATTTATCAAATTGATTGCCCAGAATGTGAACAAATATACATAGGCAAAACAAAACTAAACTTAGAGACCAGATTAAAAGAGCATATGAGACACATCAAATACAAACAACTTGACAAATCTGCAGTTGCACATTGCTTTTGGACAACAAATCGCAACATCACACCAAATATAACACTCTTAAAACTGACAAAACACACAGCAGAGTTGGATACTTCGGAAAAGTTGTTAATCACAAAACAAACACCAGGTGATGAATTTTGAATTGCCGCTACCGAACCCATTATGGAGTTTCATCACTACACCAGATTCCACCACACAGATACATATGGGACAACACCATGAGGAAACAGTTGGCCACTTCCAATGATGGGAGCAATTAGCTCCTGAAACCGGTCAAGTGTAAAACATGTAAGTGATGTTAAGTGTTTCAACTGTGATTCAAATTTTTTATAATTTTAAGATTCTGTTGTTTAGAAGATGCCATTGTATTCCTCGTGTGTGCTGGTTGTGTTTTAAATTGTTTTAGGGCATACCATTCTTGTTATTGTTATTACTGTGTTTATAACACCGTAGCACATTAAATTATTATGATATTTACCGTTCAGAAGGGATTTTATCTAAAAAAAAAGGTATTGCAGGACACGATTTGTCAAAGGTGAGTAGATAATGTTTTGTATCATAATGATGTAAGAGCATTATTAATGTTTGTTACTTTAACCTTATAGTATTTTAGGTTAAGGCTAATGCATTTATTTTCATAAATAATAGTAATTTTATTTCCTTTAAAGGTTGTATATTAACAAGATGAGTAAGGGAAAAATAGTAAAGAAAACAGTCATCCAGTTAAAAAAAGATGCGTGCTTAACAGCAGTTTCCAAAAACCAATTGTTAACATGTACTAAAAATTGAAAGCTAAAGCTGAAGAAGAGAATGTCTGTGTAAGTAAAGTAGCTCTGATGACAAGGATTGTAAGTCTTTTAGGGGTAAGTAGAAGATATGTTTCTCATACTTGCTACACAATGGGTGCTGGAGAACTTCTGTGCATTCATTTAATAAAAACAAGTTATGTTTAGTGTTAAGCTTTATTATATCTGCGCAACATTGTAAGTATAACAAATTGTATTTGTTTAAAAGCACCACGTTGTGGAAGCCAATATGATGGGAGAATGTTATGTTGACTTCTGCGTTGCCATCTTGTGTGACGTCACTCGTTGGTCTGGTCCGTAGCTTCCTCTGACGTAGCAATTTGTATCAATTAGGGTTCGAAAGAATTTAAGGTTATGTATATTGTCCTCCGGCTAGCTATCATCTTTTCTTGGTAGAACTTGTATCTCTTGCAGGGTGTGAAGCGGAAAGGAATCTTTTGTCTAGAAATGATATTGACGAAGAAATTGGTTTTATAATCTTTATTGCAGAACACGTTCACGAACACTCACATATTTATCTTGATACTCGCCATACTGAAACTGTTTGTAATAACTTCTTATCACTTTTAACTCACGTACTTCAACTTTATATATTTAACTGTATAATACTTTATAAGATTTCTCGTACTTCTGCTGCGCGTAACTTGACGAATTGAGAGACCGACATGAGAATCTTGTTGAACTGGGAGCTGACGTGTTATGTGTTGAGAATCTTGTTGAACTGGGGGACACGCTACCTCGGCCTGGCTTATTTATAGGCTTGCCTCAAGATACGCCTAAAGATTATAAATGAACTGCCATTGGCTAATAAAACGCGCCAACATTAGCGTCAATTTTACTATCCAATGAAAACCACTAATACATATTTTTTTTAAGGAACATTCTAGAAGCTTTTATCGAAAAGGCGCGAAACATTACGTAACTTCCTGGTTCCCGGCAATGACAAACAACTCACCCCCTTGCTGCATTATTGCGTTATTGTTAACAGTTTCAGTAGAGCCGTATATTATTATTTACCAATAATATTTACAATTAATAAACCTCTGAAATCAATGTCACATAAAAATACATATTCATATTATTATCATTAATTACATCTGAGTAATTTGTGATACAAATTACCGTCTCATATGCCCCACTAGAAACATAATTATAAATATTTATAACCTGTTTGGAAATTTTATAATTTTGTTTTTAGTCTCCTAAATCTTGGAACACACGTTATCACTTTCACTTAACACTTCACACGCATTTAGCACATGACATATGTTTTATCTCGCCACTACTTACTGGCTTTGGTTTAATTAATTTAGATATTAATCTTACATTACAATTTTTTTATAGCAAATACTTTACCCTAAATTATTTAACTAGTGTTACAAAAAATGGTTTACTTTCTTATATTGTTACCAAAAATTTATCAATTCAAAAAATTTTTTTGTAATTACTATACATATTTACCAAAATATTCACCCTTTACATATATTTACATCTCTTAAATCTAGGCACTGTGTCACATTTTCTGTTTGCTACATAAGTATTTGTTTCAATTATTTTTAATTATATTTACCAATTTTTTTTTTTTTTTTTTTTTTTTTTTTTGTACTTTGCAAATATATTTACATCTCTTAAATCTTGACAATGTTTCACCTTTTCTGTTTGCTATATAAGTATTTGTTTTATTTATTTTTACCAATTTTTGTTATTCTGAATTTTATTTTAACAATACTCTTTGAATTGTATTTACGTACTTTTAATTTAATATCATATTAAGTTTCAATCTTTGCATTTTTAATTTTTTAAATCTTGGAATTGTATTTACGTACTTTTAATTTAATATCATCTTAAGTTTCAATCTTTGCATTCTTAATTTTCAAATGTTGTTACAGTTACTAAAAATTGAATTATTTTTTTTTTTTTTTTTTTTTATTATTTAATTTATTTCACTTTTCAAATGACATATATAAATAGTTAACCCTCTTACGTTCCAATACATTTCTTTGCAAGTCGCCTTTAACTATCCAGCATTTACTTTACATCTCATTGCTATTTACCCTCCTGGATCAAATTGTGTGTGGCTAAACATTACTCGTAGCCGTAACCTAACCTTCAAATTTTTGTTCATGAATAACCTCTTGTATTCATATGAAATTTCGTTTCCTGATAACATTTGAAAACAATCTACAGTTTCTTGAATTACACATCTTTTAACAACTCTCATTTTCAATTCTTCTACTATCTTTTTAATTTGAGAATACTCTGACAAATCTGTACTAAACTGTACTGGACTGGAGTTTTCAATTTGAATATCTTGGCACAATTTATTTCTTTGTATTACTGACTCATTTTGTATTTCTGATATTTCCCCTCTGAAATTAACTTGCGCCTCATTTACATCTACATTCCTAACCTCTTTTATCTCTCTTAGCTCACTTGTAATACTACTCATTTGACTTCCTAACTCTGTGCATTCTACCTTAACCTCACTTTTAGTATTAACCTCACTTTCTTTGTTACCTATTTCCATGCTCATGTCTAGCATTTTCTTTGACATTTCTCCTATCTCATTTGCTATTACTTCCTCATTTTCATCTTTCATTTCTGGCATACTACTATCTAGCTTCATAACTTTCTTTTCAATTTCTCCTCTGCTTTGATCTACTTTTTGCTCTAATACCTTATTCCTCCTACCAATACTTTCCCTCAATTCCCTATGATCCTTTTTTATAGCTTCTCTCAATTCCCTATGATTCTTTTCCATATCTTCCAATATTTCTCCGCCTTTTTTTATAGCTTCACTTTCTTGATCTAATTTCTTTTCTAATCTCTCAAAACTCTTTTGCATTTCCTCACTAATATTTCTCAGCATTTCCATAATCATTCTAGTATCAGAATTAATATTTCCTGCTATTATATTCTTACTTTCTGCACTAACATTTCCTCCCTCCAATAGTATATCGTTTGAGCTTTTTTTTGTAACCTGTATTGAATTACAGCTAACTGTTACACTATCCCCTTCCATCATTGTTTCTTGTTTTACACTTTTTTTTTTTTTTTTTTTTTTTTAGAATTAAAATCACACTTTTCTAACCTTTCTGATGCTATCTGCTGATGTTGCTTAGATGTCCAGCGTTCTGCCCCATTCTCCTAGATTTGTATGTCGCTTCTGCGTTGTATTGTGATGAATCTACGTTGTCTTGTTTTGTAGTTGAATTCCTTGTTTCATCGTAATCTCGGAATTACGGTCGAAGTCTGTCGTCCCTTTTGTTTCTGGAATCTGCGTCTTGTAGATGATTTCACCGCTGCATTCCTGGTTACTCTGCTTCATTCCTTTCCTGGTTGTTCTTGTTCCTTTCCTAGTTATCTAGCCCCACGTTATGGGTGCCAATTTGTAAGTATAACAAATTGTAGTTGTTTAAAAGCACCACGTTGTGGAAGCCAATATGATGGGAGAATGTTATGTTGACTTCTGCGTTGCCATCTTGTGTGACGTCACTCGTTGGTCTGGTCCGTAGCTTCCTCTGACGTAGCAATTTGTATCAATTAGGGTTCGAAAGAATTTAAGGTTATGTATATTGTCCTCCGGCTAGCTATCATCTTTTCTTGGTAGAACTTGTATCTCTTGCAGGGTGTGAAGCGGAAAGGAATCTTTTGTCTAGAAATGATATTGACGAAGAAATTGGTTTTATAATCTTTATTGCAGAACACGTTCACGAACACTTTCACATATTTATCTTGATACTCGCCATACTGAAACTGTTTGTAATAACTTCTTATCACTTTTAACTCACGTACTTCAACTTTATATATTTAACTGTATAATACTTTATAAGATTTCTCGTACTTCTGCTGCGCGTAACTTGACGAATTGAGAGACCGACATGAGAATCTTGTTGAACTGGGAGCTGACGTGTTATGTGTTGAGAATCTTGTTGAACTGGGGGACACGCTACCTCGGCCTGGCTTATTTATAGGCTTGCCTCAAGATACGCCTAAAGATTATAAATGAACTGCCATTGGCTAATAAAACGCGCCAACATTAGCGTCAATTTTACTATCCAATGAAAACCACTAATACATATTTTTTTTAAGGAACATTCTAGAAGCTTTTATCGAAAAGGCGCGAAACATTACGTAACTTCCTGGTTCCCGGCAATGACAAACAACTCACCCCCTTGCTGCATTATTGCCTTATTGTTAACAGTTTCAGTAGAGCCGTATATTATTATTTACCAATAATATTTACAATTAATAAACCTCTGAAATCAATGTCACATAAAAATACATATTCATATTATTATCATTAATTACATCTGAGTAATTTGTGATACAAATTACCGTCTCAACATTAAGGTGCATTCATAGTTTCTCTGCTAAGGTAGCATTACAAAAGCTGCTTGAGAACTTCTGTGGAATAAATTTTAATTTGCAATTAATTTATATGAACATATAATGGGTATTATAATATCTGGGCAAGTTACATTTAGTTTCTTTGGTAGAGTTTTAGGAAAGGTATGTTTTTGTTTTCAGCTGGTGTTAAAAAGCTAATATTTGTATGCTTATCTCTATTACAGCATGGATTTTGTACAGTGCAAAAAGTAATAAGGACATTTGAGAAGGGAGAGGCATTTGTCACACCTGGGAAACATAAGAATAGACCTCGATCTGGTATTGATGATTTTGTCCACACTGTACCATAATAACAAATAGAGAGATACCAGGTTTATTATACGCGGATGATCTTATGGTTGGGGCTGTAATGGAAATTGGGCTGCAGAAAGCAATCAATGGAATACATGAATTCTGCAAAGAATGGGGAATTAAAGTAAATATAAATAAATCGAAATTTATGGTATTTAAAAGAGGAAATAAACTAAAAAAAGAAGAAAAATGGCAGATGGGAGGTTTAAAGTTAGAAGTTGTCAAAGAGTTTGATTATTTGGGGGTGAGGATAAGCAGTAATGGTGAATGGGGGGGTACATAGCAGGAAGGTTATGGCTAAAGGAAAGGAGGCAATGACAGGAGTAAGGGTGTGCAAATACAAATTAGATGTGCCAACTAAACAGATAGAAAGAATGTATGAACCATTGGTAGAAGCAAAAATGCTATATGCAGTAGAAATTTGGGGGGGGGGGGGATCTGAATTAAGCAGAAAAATAGACCAGAGCTATAGAACGTTCTGTAAAGATCTACTGGGATTACCAAGATCAGCACCAGGGGAAGCAGCATTAGTGGAATTAGGAAGAACAAGAAGAAAGGGAGTGATACTAGAAAGGATATTCAAATTTTGATTTAGATGCCTGAGAAAAGATGAAGGGGAAATTTTAAAGATATGCATGGAACAACAAAAGAGTACAAAAAAATAGCTGGTGGACAGGGGTAGAAAAAATTATGGAGAAGATAGGAATGGGAGATATTTGGAGAACAGAAGAAAAAATAGCAATGGCTTCTGGATAACAGTAAGAAACAGAGTGGAGGACATAGAAAGATAAGAGATTTGGGGAAGCTTAAAGAATAAAAAATCAGTAGGGTTCTATAGATTAGTAAAAAGGAAATGGGGAAGAGAAGGGTATGTGGATTATTGTAACAGGGCAGAAAAAGAAGCGTTTGCATGGATGAGAACAGGATCATTGTATCTGAGAGGGCTAAGAGGCAGATAAAACGGAATTTTCAAATTATGGAGAGGTGGTGAAAGCACGGAGCATTATATGACAGAATGCAAAGAATTAGCAGAATGGGGACAAGAAGTATGGGAGGAAAAATGGGAAAAAATGGATGGAAAAATAGTAGCAATTAAAATGTTAACAAGAAAAGAAGAACAGAAACATAAGAATATGGGGGAGTTCTTAAAGAAAGTAAAAGAGAAATGGATTAGAAAAGTAAGAGAGATAAGAAAGGTAGAAGGGCAAACAGAGGAGGGAGAGGATGAGCAATAGGGATTAAGGGTAACAAGGGATGCTCAGATGAGCCAGAAGGCCAGGATGCCAGGCAAAAGGAGTAGCATAGCTGGCAAGGTAATTTGTACATAGGTTAAGTTAGTTTATAAGTGGAATATTGTAAAAAAAGGTTGTATATAAAAAATGTACAAATGAAGTTGTCTATCTTATCTATCTATCTATCTAGTGTGATAGGTAAGCCATTATCTTTGATAATTTTGCTGAGGAAGCTATTGGAAAATTTATATATGATAGACTAATCCATGGTAAGACAAATTCTATTTGTCTTATTTATGGTTTTCAAGCACAAATATGCTCATATTATATTCTTCTTTGATTTATGTGTAGGAGAAAGAGTAATAGCTAATGTAATTAATTGTTCTTTCACACAAGCCATGTGTTGGACAGGGTTGGAAAGGTAGAATCAGACGACTGAAAAATTCAATGCCATAGCCGGGATTTGAACCATGGATCTCCCGGTCTCCGTCCGGTTGCTCTAACCACTGAGCTACCATGGCAACATGCCGACACGACATTAAATTCTCCAGCTGATTTGCATTCTTCCCAGTAAACCACAAGAAGATCCCAAATTGTATTGAGATGTCATACCCCAATGGCGACTTACATTGAAAGAGTAAGTTACAGAACAACAGCCAACATCAAAGTGGAGAGAAGATCAGTTAATAGCAGGTACTTATAATCTTTATGCATTTAAAGAAATAAGCAATGTTTATTAATTGTGTTTATTGAGTATGAATTTTTTTTCCAGACCTGGTTGAGATAAAATGGAGTGTCAGTGCCAGGCAATGCAAACAAGAATGAATTGCATCAGTTATACAGAATGAATCAAAGCTATCTAAAATGGTAATTCAGTTTCTTTCATAATATCAAAGTGAAATAATTCCTACTTCAATTCAGACTTATAGAGTAATAAAACTGTTTCAGATATGTCAGCAATGGAATATTAGTGAAAGTATTCCACTTGTTTTTCAATGCCATAGAGTTTGTGTGGTCAGTAATGAAGTCAGTAGCTTCCTGGCCAAGACATGGATTGAGTCAAGCTAGAGCTATGTGGAAGGTATGTAAACTAGAAGATAGTTGGTATTTTAACTATAAGAGTTTCACAACATTGTTTGAGCTTTAGCAATAATGGTGATGATACTGCTGCTGCTGCTGATGATGATGGTGATAAAATAATGGCCAATATTATAACAGGTAATGCCAGAAGTGTGGAGAAATGCTGAATGAAGTGTTGATATAAGTTAAGATATCTTCAATCTATAAATGCCCCAATTTTTTTTCTCAGTTGTGCACCCGAAATATTATGCTATGTATATATTTACAATCTTGTTTAATGTTCTGCTTCATGTTCTTGAGGACTAACTACAGTGCATGAACCTTGTGAAGATAGCCTGCCTATTACCTTTGCTGAATATAAGAAGCTAGTGTGCGTGTGTGTGTGTGTGTTTATTTTTCCATAATGCTATAAAAAATCTTACATCACTTTGAGTCTCTACTTTATTCTTTGCTCCACCATGCATTTTAACACCGTGATTATTTATGCATGGTGGGTCATAATAGATTCATATTGCTTTATTTTTCTAAGCCATTTTTCTCTAACTCTCCCCATATATTCTCCTATCTTTATTATATCCCCCCTCCTTTTCTATTTTCATTATCCTAACTTTTAATACTTCTTTGTTAACATTCTCCCATTCTTTAGGTAAAAACTGATCTCTCCACAACTTAGTTTCTTCACATTCAATTATATAATGTAAGTCATTATCTGCCTCACCATAAAGAGGACATCTATCAAAATTCTCTCCCTTCCTATCTCCCCTTAGCCTATGTGCACTTAATCTAGACCAGGCCCACCCTTCTCTCGCTAACCTATTACCCATTTCACGTACTTCTCCCTTCTCCAGTACACCTTTAATTGTCTATATAGTTCCAGATTTTTCTTTCCTTCTAGACTTTGAAATAATTCTTGTCTCTCTATATCTTCCTCTCTGTTCCTCACTTCTTTCCAGAAACCTTTAACTAACCCCTCTCTCTCATCCCATAAGTTACCCATTCCTATTTCCTGTAGAATTCTCCTTATTCCTTGAGCCCAGTTCATCCCAGCACTGGATTTTTCTTGCATTATTAAACATTGCCTCAAGAAATTATGCTCGTCCAATGATTTCAATCTATGCCAATATTTAAGTATCCTTTCTACTATCATACCCTTGCTACCTACTTTTCCTAACTCCAAATTGCTGCTCCGTTAGGTGATGAAATGGATAAACCTAATATACATTTACAGAAAGATCTATGTACTTTATCAGTCATCTCCCACCCTTTGTCACTTCCCCAAATCTCTGATCCATAGAGCATTTTTGCTTCAAATACAACTTTATAAACCCTTTCCAACCATTTAAATTGCATATCTGGTATTTTCTTTTTATGGCAGTTATTGCTAATCTTCCCTTAGCTAAGACACTTATCTTGTGATCATTCCATCTCCCATTACTACTTATTCTCACATCCAAATAATCAAGCTTGTTTACTATTTGCAACTCTTCCCCTTCCACATACCACTTTTCCTCCTTCTTCATAGCCCTTTTTAAAATTTATTCTTAAATCACATTTCTTACAAAATGAATTTATGATATGGAGCACTTTTGTTAGACCTCCTACTGAAATAGAACCTACCGCTAAATCATCCACAAAAAGTAATCCTGGAATTTCTCTATTATTTACTGCAGATAAATGTAGGTTATCCTTATTCAACTCTTCCAATATATCATCAATAAATAAGTTAAACAGTATAGAGCTAAGTTTGCAACTTATCAACATGGTGGCGGAAGGTGTAGTGACCCGTAGCATGCTCCTCATATCGAGCAATAATAGTAATAATTGTGCTGCTGAATTACTTAAAAACGGTGTTAAACCAAATCATAATAAGGATGGAAAAAGTGTAAATGATAGGAATGCGGAGGACTGACTCAACACGGCGAATTCACCAAATAAAAGGCATGCAGTGAAACTGGAAGCTCATAGAGTACGAGAAAAGGAAATGGCGTCCTCATTACACACAATAATCAACATTCTGAACAAGGACCTAAAAGAAGCAAGAAAGGAAATAGAAACGCTCAGAAGTGAAAACTATGCTTTGAAAACAGATCAATTAGCAAACATCAAAGACACTTCAATTGCTATTTCTCTGGAAAGAGAAATTCATGACCTGAAGAAAGTAAATACAGAATTGCAAAAAACTAACACTGCCCCTCAAGCAAAATTAATAGCTATGGACAAAGGATTCACAGAGGTAGCATATAATCATAAAAGACGATATTCAGACGCTACTCAAAATAATCGAGTGCAGCATACAAACGGCAGCAGTGAAATACAGGTAAAAAACAGGTTTAATGTGCTGGTGGATAACAAAAATGGAAGTGAAACTAATACGCAAAGCTGTGCTACCAAAGGAAATAAAAAGGCACCAGACATCTTAATTGTAGGCGACTCGATGTTAAAGTTATCAGGACAGCTATGCAAGGATCAAGGTTATGACATACAATGCTTTCCCGGTATCAAACTAAATGAACTACAACATCGAGTTGAGTTCCTTAACCTAAAAGGACGTAACCCCAACGTTGTAGTCATGCATGCTGGGATCAACGATATAATTCCAGGGATTTCAGCAGAAGAAATCATGGGAGACACAATGGATCTCATGAATTAATAAGATCAGAAAACACCCGATGCCAAAATAGTTATCAGTGGGATACTCAGATGGCGAAATATGACTACAAGAAAAACAATGCGAATCAACATAGAGCTAAATTGGCTATGCTCTACTCTCTACTAAACAGTATACCTTTGTGGATGGGAACTTTTGGTTGGCAGATCACGAGTTTGGAAGAGACGGAGTTCATCTTAACCACAAAGGATCCTTCAAATTTGGAAGATTGTTATGTGAAGTAATTAATTCAGTGCATGAGGGAAAGGAATAAATTGTGTGGTGGATGATTCAATATTGACCAGAAATACAAATCAAAATCCATATGAACTTAAATCGACTGGCAGGATACTCAAGGCCACACCTGAAATAGACTCCAGAAGGACCGATCCTATTATGGATCAACAAGAGACATTTCAGAACCTAGGACAACCATCAATGATGAAACAGGTAAAGGTAGGTGGTTACTTAGCTATGCCAAAAACTCAATTAACACTTATCCATCAAAATGTCCAATCACTAGGCAATAAAATTAATGAGCTATATATCTTACACTCAACACAATTCATAGAAGCAAACATTCTTTGCCTCAGCGAACACTGGCTCAGAGAGGATAGTTTAAGACTAATTAAGTTATCCAACTTTACACTTGCAGCATTTTCTTGCAGATCCAACTTTAAAGGAGGGGGAATCTGTATTTTTGTAAAGAACGACTTAGAGTTTAAGATTCTTAACAACCTACAAAATATAACCACAAAAAAAGAATTTGAATGCTCTGGCATTAAATTGTTAAATCCTAACATCAAAATCATATGCATATATAGGTCCTCTGGAAATGATATTAAGGTCTTTCTAAATAAACTTGATGTAGCAATAAAGCAAAATAACGATAATAACACAAAATTGATTATTTGTGGCGACTTTAATATCGATTTTAATAGTAAATCTAACACTGTATCTATTTTAACAAACTTATTAGCAACTTACAATCTTAAACAAACAATATTCCAGCCCACATGAGTCGCACAACACTCCTCATCTCTATTAGATCAAATATTTATAAACTTTAACACTCATATGTGTAAAGGTGAGGTTCATGACTTAGGACTAAGTGATCACATTGCTCAATCATAGATGGCTTGACTCAAGCCCCAGATATAATAAAGAAAAGAGTAATTAATGATCAAAATATCCACTATGTATTACATCTAATCAGTAAAGAATCTTGGGAAGGAATATACAAAGCACTGTCTGTAGCAAATTTGACTCTTTCATCCAAACACTTCAATTCTACTTAAAAGTAGCCTTCCCAATGAAAAAAGTTAAGAAACATTATGATAATGATAGTAATCATTGGATTACTTCTGGTATAAAAAAATCATGCAAAAAGAAATGCTACTTACATAGTCTATTAAAATCCCACTCCTTAAGCCCCACATTAAAAATTATTATAACTATAAAAAACTACTAACTAGGGTTGTAAGAGAAGCCAAACGTCAAGCAAATGACAAAATAATCAAAACTGTGAATAATAAATCAAAGGCTATATGGCAAGTAATTAAAAAAGAAACTACAGGTATTCTACCTCAGCCCAGTAATATTACCTTAAAAGAAAACTGTAACTATATCATAGACCCTACTGATATAGCTAACTCCTTCAACACTTATTTCACTAATATAGCAAAAAACCTAATAGAACATTGTAAACAACTACAAATACACCTACAACTGTCAAAACTAGTGGTCAAATTAAAGATTCCCTGTTCCTTGCCTCTACAACTGAATCAGAAATTCTGCACATAATAAAGGATCTAAAACCAAAATATTCCGCTGGAATAGATGAGATACCAGATGTCCTTATTAAACAATGTGTTCATCTAATCGTCCAGCCATTAATGTACTTATGCAATGAATCCTTTAGCAGTGAAGTTTTTCCCACCTGTCTAAAAACAGCTATCGTTTAAACGCTATACAAAAAAGGAGAACGAAATAATATGGAAAACTATAGACCCATTGCTTTACTATCAGTATTCTCAAAAATTTTGGAAAAGCTTTTTTATAAGCAACTTTTGAGCTTCTTAGAAACAAATAACCTGTTATCTAGGAACCAACATGGCTTTAGAAGTAACCGTTCTACTGAAACAGCTATATTCTCTTTTATGTGTGAGTCCCTCAGGGCTATAGATGTAAAAGATCACATCTCTGCAATATTCTTAGACCTGTCAAAAGCTTTTGATACAATTGATCACAAAAAGCTACCAGCAAAACTAGAAAATTATGGAATTAGAAGGGTTACTCCACAAGTGGATCAATTCATGTTTATGCCACAGGAAACAGCTTGTACAAATTAAACACAGAGGAAACTATGAGCTAAAAAACTATAGATCAAGCTCCCTTGTGATTACCTATGGAGTACCTCAAGGTTCCATATTAGGTCCAATATTATTTCTGCTCTTTATAAATGACTTTGCTTTAGACGACCCTCACGCCAAGTCCTTTCTCTTTGCTGATGATATGAATATTCTTATCCGGTCAAACAAGAAAGATAACTTTCTAAAGTCAGTTCATCAAATAGCAGACAAAATAGCTAATTATTTCATGCAAAACAACCTTATAATAAACATCAACAAGACGGTTGCAATTGACATCCTTACAAAAGCAAATAAGGAATATCTAGCTCCCCAAATCCAACTTTTTAAGCAGACTATCGAGAAAGTGGAAAAAACAAAATTTCTTGGTCTTTGGGTCCAAAACAATTTGAAATGGGAAAACCACATAATTCGTATAAATAAAAAGCTAGGCACAACATGTTACATGATGCAGATATTAGCAGGAAGTACAAGGATAGAGACCACCAGAATGGCTTACTTTGCATACGTCCATTCTTTATTACGAAATGGCATAATACTCTGGGGCAAGTCAGCAGCAAGCAAAACATGCTTTATAATGCAAAGGAAAATAATTCGAGCCATAACAGGGGGCAAGTTTAAGATCATCATTAAACATACTTCTACTCCCTTGCATCTATATATTTGAAACAATAATGTTCATCCACAAAACTACAAACAATACAGATTCCCTCTTCATGAGGAATGAAACAATGCACCAGCATAATACAAGGCGAACCAATAATATACATATTTCTCAACGTAATACATCTCTGTGCCAAAAAAATATATTACATTCTGGACTAAAGATATACAACTGTCTACCAAAATCTATGAAAGGAATTAAGCAAGAAAATACTCTCAAACACTCTTTAAAGGCATATCTGATTAACCACTGCTTTTACTCTATTCAAGAATTCTTAACTAAAAGGAATTTATAAGTACTTTAAATTTAATTATAATTTATTGTTGGAAACTTGTACATATTTTTGGTTTGATAAATTTTTGTAATATTCTGTAATCTTACCTTGACTTGTCCAGCATTGATTGCACCTTTGTACATATGTAATCATAATTTATTTTTGGTAAACTTAAAGATGTTTTGGTTTATTAATTTTTGTAATATCTCATAAATATTTTGTTATCTTACTTTGACATGTCCAACATTGATTGTACTTCTGTATGCAACAATTAACTGGATCAATAAAAATGAAACGAAAAAAATGAAAAATCAATTTTTCCCATAATTTCATCACCATTCAACCTAATATAAAACTTATTAATATATATATGTTCCATATTGCTCTAATGAATTTTAAGGTTAGTCCCTTACTTCTCAGTTTAATCCATAGTGCCTCTCTATCTATAGTATCAAATGCCTTCTCTAAGTCAATAAATGCCATATACATCCTACCTCTTTTAATACTTACGTATTTATATATAATACATTTTATAATACAAATATTGTCCACTGTTTTCTATCTTTTCTGAATCCCCTCTGAAATATTGATAGTTTATTTTCTTCCTCTGCCCAGTTCTGTAATCTAGTTGTAAAATTCCTGAATAGATCTTTCCTAAGACTGATAACAAACTAATACCCCTATAAGTAATTGGAACATTGACACTCCCTTTCCCTTTATAAATTGTACAATTATACTTGCCCTCCAGTTATTTGGTACCTTTCCTTTTTCAAATATAATATTCATCGGTTTAACCAGTATCTTGGTCCTATCTCTGTTCTCTATTCCTCTGGTATACCATCAATCCCTGATGGTTTATTGTTTTTAAACCTTTTAGTTTCCTCCCAATCTTCCATTGCCAATATTTTCTTATCTAGGTGATCTATGTATTCTATATCTAAAGATAATGGGTTTAAGTTTGTTAAATTTGGTCTGCATACCTAATAGGTTTTTAAAGTAATTACACTACATTTCTGGCGCAATATCATTCCCCCTTTTATTCCTTCATACATTCCTCGGATTATTTGCCATACTCTATAGTTATCATTCTTGTTTACTGTTTCAAGCAAATTCTTAATTAATCTCCCTCCCCATTACTCCTTTCTTACTTCAATTAAACATTAATAACCCCATTTCATTGTTAAATAATTTTTCCTTGAATCCTGATCCTCCTGTAGCTTCCACTCTCCTCTTAGCCTTAATACATTCCTCATCAAACCATCCCTTTCTTTTCATTTGCCACTCCTTGCTTTGTTTCATTTTACATCCTGCTTTTTTAACTATCCACTCCAATCTCCCAGTTACTTCCTCTGACTTTTTCCTTTGTAATAATACATTTATAATACTCTTTGTGTCTTCCCCCATAATTAAATTCAGTCTATCCAAAATTAATTCTTCCTCCTCCCTTCTCCATTTAAATGCTTCTATCTTCTTTCCCACCCTAACAGGTTCATCATCCACCACCTCACCCTTTACCCTAAATGTAGTCTTCAATGGAAAATGACAGCTGAATGAATGAATAGAATATTTATTTGTACTGAACATCATACAAAGAATTTTAATTACATTTCAATCTTAAAATCCCTTACATTCTAGTACAAATTTGGTCTAGTGTTGCTTCTATTTTAAGGGCTAGTTTATGCCTGGCTCCCTGGCCTTATGGCAGTTAGCCCTTTTTAACAAATATACCTATCCCTCTAGTGGCTCTACCTTTGTCACGTATCTTTAAATTCTATTGTCTCCTTCCCTTCCATTCATATCTCTACCTCTCCTATAATAACCATTGCACTTATCCCCTTTGTATTTCTCCACTGTTTGCCTTACATTTTAAACTTTCCACATTCTAGAACAATCACTTTGTTCCACCCCCTATTTTGAATTTAATCTTTCCGCAACTTATGTTTCCCCAGCTTCTTTCAATATCTTGTTTCTTTTGGACTCACCACCCTTTCTCCTCTTATTTAAAACTCGTTGCACCCTTCCACAGAAACTGT
This sequence comes from Deroplatys truncata, assembly GCA_030765065.1. NCBI lineage: Eukaryota > Metazoa > Arthropoda > Insecta > Mantodea > Mantidae > Deroplatys > Deroplatys truncata. Next base: position 2,079,345 of record JAUKNL010000032.1, read on the forward strand.
TTTTAAGCCTTTTCTTTTTGCCCATTCTTTCACTTACTTTAAATCCCTCACTTGTAAAATTTCCCTGCCCCATAATTTGACCTGATTTTGCCCCACTGACGCCTTTCATGAACTCAGAACATGCTTTGTTGCTCTCCCACTTCTTTCTTCAATTCCTCCCTTCATCCTGGTCTTGGTACTCCCATAACCTACCACATCTATCTACTCACATTCATTCAACCAAGTTTCCACCATTACTATTATTTCACCTCACTTTAGCACTTCAATATTTTGCCTTTATCACTTTCAGTTTTAGCCCTTCCACTTTTAATGACACCACCTTCAGATCTAGTCCCTATCTTGAATCCCTTCTTCCCTCTCTGAATTTTTCTAACTTTGCCTTATATCTAGTTTTCCTCTCCTGCACCACCGGATCCTCTTTCTCCTCCTCTAATTCCAAGATACTTCCTTCTGGGGTTGACACCACTTTGAGGCCGCTTCCACTCGCGGTCATCTGTTTTTCTCAATCAGCTGCCACCGGGGTCAACGCCTCTTGCTTCTCTCATTCACTGGGTATGACGCATCTCCTGGGTGACGTCACGCCAGCTGCTTCATCCCTTCCACTGGCACCTCTATGCACGTGTCCCTCTCGTTCTTGGATTACGTCGGCCTGCTTCACTGCATTCACTTCCTCTGCTGAATTTGCTCTGCTTGTTGTTCGATCTGGAATCAAACGCTGACTCATATCCTGCTTCCTGCCGCCTATCCACAATTCTAGTCCTCTTACAAATGATTTTTTTCCTTCTTGCCTGGCTTGATTCATTTTCGCTAATAATAATCTTCTTATCTCTCTCTCTTCTTTTCCATAGTCTCGTTCAACAAAAATTCTCGTTCCTTTCAATTTTCTTCCATTATTCAAAACTGTCCATTTGATTTTATTAGTTGCAAATTTTACTACTATAGGTCTGGCTCTGTTGCCCCTTCTTCCAATTCTAAAACACATTATAATTTCCCAGCCTGCCAGCTTTATATCCATTCATCTTTCTAGTATTTCCTCCACTGCTTGCTCTAGGCTTTTCTCTCTGTTTTCCTCCACCCCAAATATCACTATATTGTGTCTTCTTGTCTCCATTTCCATATTCTGTTCCATCTTGTTCAATCTTTCTCTACAAATCGAAGTTCTTCATGCACTTCCTTCGTTGTAGTGAACAGCATTCCTTTCAATTCTTCTATCTTTCTATCGATATTTAACTCTATTCTCTTTTCTATTTTCTTCAGATCCACTATATCCTCTGAGATGATTTTTAATATTGTCATTATCTGCGTCATTCCTTCAGGTCCTGGGTTCAATTCTACTCCTCCAATAACCAATAATACTGCCAGGATCGCAAACAACCATAGGTATTCCTTTGATACTTGGTTCCTTTTCTCTTCCTTATTCATTTTACCGTTTGTAAAGTATCCGATTCTGGCCCTATACACTTCCAAATCTACCCTCATTTTTCTTTTTTTCTGATCTTTCCAGGAGCGCTACGTATATGCGACCGCTCGCTTCCGCTGCTCGCGCTAGACTCCGAAAATGACAGTTAGTAAACATTATTATTCACAAACGTAATTTCACCCATCCTATCTTTTTCTTTAATTCCATTGCAAAAATTCAAATTATTTTCTTCACAAAATTGCAGTAGTTTTCTGCCTTCTTTATTTACTATCTTATCTCTACTTTGTCTTTTCTCACTTTCTGCCTTACCTTTATATTTTCTTCTGTCCTTATTTGAGGTTGTTCACATCCTAACCTAGTATTGAAATCACCTACTAAAACAATTTTAATATCAGGATCTATGTTACATAATACCTCCTTATCCTGGCTTAATTTACTTAATAATTTAGGGTCGTAAAATTCAGATACACTTGGTGGGTTATATACAATGTCTAAAGCCACCTTGCTAACTTTTCCTGCTAAGCCTGTTGGTAATAGCCACTGCACTTTAGCATTACATAACTCCTCTGCTATCTTAACATGAAAATTTCTCTCCTTCTTTAGAAAAACTCATAATCTCCCTGATGCTCTCCGCTTCTGACTGATTCTCATTGCTAGTTGACTGAAATAATCATAGTCATCCATATCTATTTTCACACTTTTTCATACCCAAGTTTCAACTACTGCAAGTATGTCAGCCTCTTTTAACAATTTCTTGATTTCCCCACTTCTCATTCTGTCTCATAGACCCTTGACACTCCAATATAACACCACCAAATGTTTATCCTATACTGAACCTTTTCTTTCAAAACTAAATTGATTCAGCTTAGATCTACTATGTGTCATTCTTCACTCCCCTATAGCAACCTGCACTTAGTGTTAACACTACACTCATATCGCCTTGGTTCCTGCCACTGCCCCTAACGCTAGTCGCCTGGTGTCCTTTGCATTAGTTCAACACGCTTTCCTGGCGATGTCATCAGCTGACCTCTTTCTCCAATCCCACATGCTTCCCCTCCTCTGACGTATCACTTGTCCATATGTCGTCACTCTTCTCTCCTGTGTCATCAACCACTTCTCTTGTTTCCTGCTTATGTGTCTCCCGTATCAAATTCTGATTATTACTAATTTCCTACCTGATAATGTAAGTCCTCTTACGTATGCCTTGACCTTTTGCCAACTTCATCTCTCTTATTAAAAAGTTTCTAAACTCACTCTTTTTTTCCCATACTCGTTTTCCTCATAGCTTTGATACATTATTTTAAATTTTCCATTTAAAGTTTACTGTTGCCAGTTTTACAATTATAGGTCTAGGGTTTGCCCCTCTTCTTCCTACTCTAAATGAATCAGTTATTTCCCATCCTGTCAATTCGATCTTCAGCTCACAAGATCCTTTCTCTTCCTCATATACAAAAATTCCTATATTCCTCTTCCATTCTCTCCAAGTATGTCAATCTTAAGTTTAATTCTGATACCTTCTCTTCCACTTTTCTTTGAACATTACCCATTTCTTCCATGTTTCTTGCTAACCTCTTTTTTCCATCTGCTTTATGTCTAGCATATCTTCTTTAACATCCTCCGTCTCCCCCCAGGGTTCAATTCCACTCCACTGATAATGAGTAGAAACGCCAAAATAAAAGCCGACCATATCACTGCCGATATTGTTCCTTTAACACTTTTTCTCCATTTCACACTGTTGAAAACTCTGATTTTCACACAATAATTTTCTATCGAAACACCCAACACAAGTCCATACTCGACCGCCGTCGACAGCAACTCCAAGAAGCTAATATTACTCAAGTGTTGCAAAAATTATTTGTAGATATTGCATTAATATACACATCTATGTTATGATTCCCATAATGTTTACTGTAAGTTTGCATTGTGATTTTTTCTACCATTAAAATAAATGAACATTGTCACAATTATTGTTGTTGTATTTGTGAAATAATATTTCTATCTTAACATTCTCTGAAATAAATGACCATAGTTTATTAAGTGATGCATTAAATTAAATCAAATCATTATAGCAATATAATTGTTAATATTCTTATTTATTTCTAGTAATTTGTTCCTAAATGCTTTACTGTCCTGTACTGTATTGTTTTTGGTATTGTGTGCCTACTGTGTGAGATAAGATGAATTTATCTTCATTGCTTCCCAATGTATATTTATTTGAAGCTTGTTTGATATAAAACAAAATTAAGTTGCATGCATTTTTTTATATTGAGAGAAACAGCTCAGCCATCAAAACCTTGTTAAACAGGTGAAATATGCTCAGATACCTCTAAGATTATCACTTTGAATAATAAAAAGAATTTCTCCTCAGAGCTTAATTCCCATCTTGTTTAGGAACTCTACATATGCATTTAGATTTAATTCTTCCTAAGACTGCTCGAAATATTGAATTAGCTTTTCTTTGGCTCCCAATATGTGGAATTGTCAAATAAGTAAGCTTTCAGGTGTGGACATACTGAGGCTTTCATGGCCGGTGTCATAACTAATAAATGAATTACAACTATCTGGGCTTGTAGGCCGTGGTCTAGAAGCTCGGATAGTTGTAATTCATTTAGTAGTTTCAGGTGTGGACTTGTATTATTTCATCAGAGGCAGTAAGTAATGTGTAATTAGTCCTGGAAATCCAAATTGCTCACTTAAATGCATTGCATAAGCACATATTTTGGGGCTTGTTCTTTGAGCAATGTAACAGTTGTAATTGTCTGCACTATAAACTTGCTTTAGCATGTTGTTTTTTGAAGGTTATTATGGGATTGTGGGTAAAAGCAATATGGGGACGGGGTCTTCTCTTTGTGATAAGGAAAATACTTGAGCAGCTTTAATTAAAAACTGACAAAAAAGGTTGTTTAGATAGTCTTAGCCTTAGTTGTAGCTTTATCAAGGTCCATATACATTTAAAAAAATGAAAGTAACCAACAGTGATAATAGAATTTTAGAAATGTGAAATGTATCGTGCTCATTCTGCAATCAATATACATATATGATAATCTTTCCATAAGTGAAGGAGTACACAGCTTGAGAAATGGGTCACAGTCCAAAATAAACTTCACCTCTACCAGGAACAACAATGTTTAGGCTACCTTCATCCATATCATATTCAGATTTATAACTTTTTCACTAATTTTTTCTTTGTGTAAGCAAAGGATTTAATTTATTTGTGAATTCAAATACAATACTTTTTCCTTTAATCAAACAGGATATATTCTCTTTACTATTTAATGGTTTCAGTATGAATGTAGCTTATGCAACTCAAAATGCTTTTTATTATACACTTTAATTTACACCTTTTTAAAAATGAGCCTTGAAAATCATGTCCTGTTTCCCTAGGGTTTAGTCACCGGCTTGAAATTAGTAAATTGTATTGTAGGTTGGCAGTACTGCAGTTTAGTGTAATGTTGGCCATTTTGAATCCTTGGGAACTGCCATTAAGCTGTTTTTCCTATATAGATGAAATACCAGAATATTTAATTAAATTATGTAATACATATATAGCAAATGCTTTGACAGAGATTTAAAACCTATCAATGATCACAGGCACCATTCCTGATCTATTTAAAATTGCAAAAATAATTCCATTATTCAAGGATAATCATAGACAGGATGTAAATAACTATAGACCAATCTCTATTTTATCTGGTTTCTCTAAAATATTGGAAACAGTTGTGTATAATCGAATTGCTCCATTTCTTGAGAAATATGTATTATCAAACACTCAAAATGGATTTAGGAAAACTATACATTCATTGTATAAATTCATACAAAATACCATTAAAGGAATAGAAAAGAATGAAAAGACAATTATAATATTTGTTGATCTCAGTAAGGTGTTCGACTTAGTCAACCACAATACTTTCAACAAAGCTAGATTGCTGCAGAATAAGAGGAATGGTTTAAGTCTTACCTCTCTGACAGAAAGCAAATGGTTGTAATAAATAATACTAAATCAACTCAAGGATCGAACCTTGGTCCCTTGTTATTTTTAGCATATATTAATGATTTGGCATTAAATCTTCCAAATAACAAAACCATTTTGTTTGCTGATGATACAAATTTATATTTATAGGGAAAGTTTTTCATGAATTACAAATTCAGATTAATAACTCACTTGAAACACTTATGGTGTGGTTAACAAATAATAAGCTAGTACTGAACGCTAAAAACTCAGTGGGAATGTATTTCAATACTTGCAATAATGATAATAATAGGCCATTACCAATTATAAATATAAACAATAATACTATTAAGTATAATGAACAAACTAAGTTTTTACGGGTAATGATAAACAGCTCTCTAAGTTGGAAACCATACATCACCAACACAAAAAACAGAATGTACAAGGCTCTTTATGCAATTACAGTATTAAAATAAATATGTTATACAAAAACTTTACTAGTTATATATAGTGCAAAAATGAAATCTGTAATAATGTATGGTATTATTTCATAGGGTTGTAGTACAGAATTAATAGAAATATTTGTCATACAGAAACAAATAATACAAACCATAGTGAATGTAAGTAAGGTCACACATTATAAACCTTACTTCATTGACTTTGAAGTACTGACAGTGCCAGGTATTTATATCTTAGAAACCATTTGTTTTATACATAAAAACATTCACCTGTTTAATTTTAACTGTGAAATTCATACTCATTCAGATTCATATCTGAATATCAGATTCATATAGAAAATAATAGAACTTCCAGGCAACATAAGTCAATTTTCTGCACTGAAATTCTACTATACAACACAATAACAAAAAAAATACAAACCTAAATACAAACAGGTCAAGCAAGCAGTAAAGAAATTCTTAATATCATACTGCTTCTACAGCACAAAGCAATTTCCTTCCTTCCTTCCCTCCCTCCCTCCCTCCCTTCTTTCTTTCTTTCTTTCTTTCTTTCTTTCTTTCTAAATAACATTGAAATTCACGAAAATAAATGTCTTTATGCTTTCTGTGTTTGCTGGCACACAAAGAAACACAAAATTCACAATTGCAAAACCATTTAATATAATGCAACAAGGGAGGTCCGAAGCTACAGGGTAAATCAACCACTAATGCAGATATCAACGGATATTTCAGTTTGAAGTAACGATTATACCCAGAAACGACATTTTCAGAGTAGACATAGTACAGATGCAAATAAATGGGTCTTTCTGCTTATATATAAAAGAGAAATTTAATCAATATTTATCCAATAACCTTTGAATTATGTACCCCGAATGCAAAATTACATTTTCCAAATGAATATATTATACTCTGTGGAAGGGGTATAAGTGTTATCCCTTAAATTAGAGGGAGATGTTAGTGAGTACATACAAGCAGAAGACCTTCATGACTGATATTTTTTTTCAATTTTTCATAGATTTGTGGAAAAACATATACGAAGCAAAGTTATGGTTATGATACAAAATCCCCACATATGGAAGAAGCAATTTGTGGTTAAGATAACTGCTGCATCATAGTAGAATGACTTCCAAGTTTGAGAAGGGAGCTGTAACTATAGTGGTATTTAATTCCAGGCAGTTTAAAAAATGACAACCTTTTTAACTTAATTTTGACTTATATGGGTTTAAAGGAAAAACCAAATAGGTATATAGTTTTATTGGTAAGATGTAAACATTAAAATACATTTTTCCCAGCTATTCAACAGAGAAAAGAAATGCAAAACCCCTCACAAAAAAGTCCAACTTCTGTTATGTGTACATGTGCATGCATATTTGTGTGAGGGGGAGGGAGAACGAGAGAGAGAGAGCATAACTTAAAAATGAAAATTGAAATGTATACCAAACATGGTATTTTAAGTTCATCATCAAAGAATGTGACACAAATATTTCAAGAAAATATCCTCTATGTGGCAAATTCTTTGTTGCTTTTTGTTTTATGAAAATAGCTCTAACTTGCATGATTAATGAAATCTACGAGTATATCTCATACTTTTTGTATATAGCTGGGGAAGTATTATTCTGAATGAATAAGTGCTGAAAGGAAGAAGTATGTGAAGAAGTTACTACAGAAAGAATTTATTTATCTAACTTAAAAGTGGTTAAGGATGGTTTTTTAAATTGCTTTAAAACAGAAAAGTAGTTAAAATATACTTTATTTTTATCGCATTTTTTTTTTGTTTAAATAGTTCTTATTACAGTTGAACTCAATGCTGCATATCAAGTTGTATGTTGAAAGAGAATTGTTTTTCTCAATTGTACCATAAAGTATATATAAATCTATAGTATTGTACACTGGTAAGAAATATGTTAATTTCTTACATTTCTGATCAAAAACAAACATTTCCAATCAAAGTCAGAAATTCCCAACTCTGCCAAACAAAACCAGACATTTCCAAAACCTTTTTGGTTGTAAACAGTAAACAAACAGTATGAAAAATTATTATTGACACTATGTCATCAAGGTATTTAACATGTGTTAAGCATAAAAATATGTCAGATAAAGTGAAGCCTCATTACAGTTGTTTCTTCTTCCTGTTTTGGAAATGATACAGTAAACCTTGTTAATCCAGACCAGTTGGGGCTCAATGTTGTCTGGATTATCAGAAGTCTGGATTAAGTGAAATAAACACCATAGAGAAAAACTGTGAATGAAATTACAGTACTGTATAATTTTATTAAAATGTAAGATACAATAGGCTCACCTGATTTTAGTAACACATTCTTTATTTGCTTGGTTTGAAGAAACTATCAATTTTCTTTTGTGGTCTATCACAAATCTCTTTCACAATGAGATCACAAAGACTCCTCATATGATGGTAGTATGCGGAAAGCTATTTATTGTCAGTTTTCTCAACAAAGTCTATTACACAATTCAGATTCTGTTTAACCTCACTTAATTTCACTTTCGACTTTGTGAAATCCGCATCCTCAGCCTCAGATTCGCTACCAGTGACCCTTGCATTGCTTACACTTTCCACAATTTCATGATGTGATAGCCTGGATCATCTTCAGCTCCGTCAAGCCAGTCTTCTGTGACAGCTCTCTCGCCACCCGCAACCAGTGTTGGTAAAAATCATTTAATTCAATTGCTTGGTGTCTAATTCAACAATGTCATCATACAAAAGTTTCTTCCATGCATTAGTCAATGTAAAGTTCGAAATGCTGTTTACTGCACTTGGAAAATTGAAAATCATGGATCTAATTCATACGATTTTCCACCCGTTTATCTTCACCATCCAGAGGCTCCTCAACTTCGAAAACTTCAGACAGGAATTTCTTTCTGTACAACCGCTTTGCAGTGTAGATAATGCCTTGGTCCATTGGCTGTATCAGGGAAGTTGTGTCAGGTGGCAAGAACACACATTTGATCTTACCATCGGCACTACACAGTTTCTTTGCATCTGGATGCGCAGGTGCATTATCTAATAGGATTATGGCTTTCACATCATTTTGGTTTTTATTTTCTTGGTGCCTTCTTATTGCAGGTACAGCATGGTTGTGAAACCAATCATGGGTGATGTCTGCGGTAAGCCATGCATTTTTTGAATTGTAGTAATGCACAGGCAATGTGGACATTATATTCTTAATAGCCCTTGATTGTTTACTTTTACCTACCACAACTGGCTTTAAAATATGACTTCCATCTGCATTAGCACATAATAACGCAGAAACACGTCCTTTGCCAATTTTTCGTCCAGGCATATTTTTTAAGGATTTGTAGGCTTGCGTGTTCTCGGGCAAGGCGTGCCAAAATAGACCTGTCTCATCGGCATTATATGCTTGAGACAAATCTAACTTTTCTTCTTGAATGATAGATTTTAGTTCTGCTTGCACGAAATTGTTCATACCACTTGTATGTCGCATGTTCTAACTTTTGTTCAGCCGGCTGCCGCGTTTGTTTGACCTGACAATTTTCCTCATTTACATCGCATTTAATAAAAAATGATAAGAGTTCACCCTTTTTCTTTTTTATGTTCAAAACTGTTTGTTTTGCAATTCCATATACACACACAATAGTGGCACCATTTTCAAGCCTTTCGATAATTTTCAGTTTCTCGTGTATTGTAAGCGATTTATGTTTATGTTTCCCTAATAATATTGTAGGTTTACTAAACAACATTGTGCACTCGATTTGTTTCTTTAGCTTAATGACTGAGAAAGGCAAGTGTTAAACTAACCCTTGCAAGCCCTATCACAGGTACAGCAAGGGTGTGGGAAGGAGGGCAGCCTAAGGTACCATTGTCACTAATGTATTCCTGGTTTTCCTGAGAAATGCTATTATACAGTCTGTGCAAAAATAAAATGGACAATTTCCTTAAGTTTGTCTTAGTGCAGTACTACAGCAATCTGCAGATTTTTTTTCACTTGTCTGGTTTAAAGGGGTCTGGATTAATGAGGTTTTACTGTATTTACTTTTTTTCTAATATTTTGTAAAAAAGTTAACCTACCTGAGAGACATCATCAGAGGCTGATTTAATAAACCCTCTCAGAGACTCCTCTTTATGGTACATAGTATCCGTCCTCTTTCGCACTCTTTCTGCCAGAGGCAAAAATGGCTCCTTCAGAAGCTCTTCAGAGGAGTTGATGATGATTTGCTGTGAGTAAGCTGCAAAAAATTAAATGTTATGTTTTTCTACTCTTTACTTTTGCCAAGTTATACAACAAGTAACAATTTCTGAGCTCACCAGCAATTCTAGTCATCCATGGTGCATTTTCATTACCAATATTCTTCTTAATAAGGTTGAGAACATTCTTCAATAGTTGATTCATGTGTTCACTGGTAACCATTGACACATGGGTGCTGCAAATTAAATTGTGGTTACATTGACTTTCATCAAATTCTACACATTATAAGTATTCTGTAATACACTCCACATTTACATTCAAAAGCTATGCAAATAATCAGTGCTCTAACATTTAAATTTGTAACATAACAACTATTAGCTTATCTTACTGACAATTCAGCTTTCAAGAATTTTCTTTGTTATTTTCAGAAAAGAATAGGACCAAAAAGACCTGCTGTCTCATTCACAGTAAGGTAATGTTATAAGCACTAACCCTCCAGTGGGAGTAACATTATCTGGCCCTTGAGCCCACCAGAAAGGCAAATATGAGCAGAGGAGGGGCAGAATGACATCAATGATGTGTGGAGCATCTGTGTAGCTCTTATCAGACTCTGTGAAGTGTTCTACTTCAGCAAGGATTGTTTCTAAAGTTGGCATACTTTGCTCCATTTTAGACATCACATCTGAAAGTAAAAGATGCATATAAATCTTCAGCATATATTTAATTTAATATTAAACTAAAGCAATTACTACTAACTATTCTACTTTGGTTTTGTGGGAAACTCTGTGGTTATGTCCAAGAGTGATGCACAGATGGAATTATACATGTGAGATCATCTTAAGAATAAGAAAGAACCCTTTACTCAGTACAGAAATGATCTATCACAGATGACCTGAAGAGTAAAAGAAGTCGAAAGCAGCTCTTGTACTTGGGTTTCATCAGAATCTTTCTGAGATCCTGCAGGCATGCCTCCTGATGCTACATATTTCAGTTCAATCTAGCTGGAGTTGACGAACACTAATGAAATGGTGATTGCGATGGTTTAATGTTTACGTAATATGTTTTTACGTAAATTATTAGAACTTGAAGATCTTATGTTGTGCTGCTTTTGTTTTGTTTGGTTACATAATTTTTAACTGCCCCACGTATGGGAGCCAATTTGTAACGGTTTTCTTGTAATGTGTTTGTTTACATCAGTGTTGAAGCCATCTTGTGACGTCATTCATTTGTTTGGTTTGTAGCTCCATCTAGTGTTAGCAATTTGCGGCAGTATTCGCTTTTGTTTGATTTTTATTTCAAATGTCCTCCGGCTAGCTATTATCCTGTTGGCTTGGACACGTATCTATACAGGTTGTGTAAACGGAAAGGAATCTTTTATCCAAATATAACACTGATGAAGAAATTTGTTTTACACATTTATTGTCTAACATGTTAACTATCACATTTATACATTGATCTTCACACTCGCCAAACTGAAACTGTTATAATAACTTCTTACTGATAATTCTTTTAATCCACGTACTTCAATCTTTTATATAATTAACTTTACCATATTTTAGATCTTTCATAATTCTGCTGCGCGTAACTTGTGAATCTATATCCGATGTATGACGAACTAATACTTTCGACGAACTGACTGACTGAAGACGACGTGTAGTGTATGAATGCTTTCGGCGAACTGAAGGACTGACTGACTTTACCTCTAACTTGGCTTCTATTTATAATCCTGCATCCAGATATGCCTAAAAATTATAAATGAACTGCTACTGGCTAATAAAATGCGCCAACATTAGCGTCTATTTTAATATCCAATGAAAATTATGAATACATATGCTTTAGGGAGAACACATTCCAGAAGGTTCTCAACGGAAAAAACGCGCGAACATTACGGAACTTCCTCGTTCCCAATAATGATAAACAGCTCACCCCCTCGCTGCATTATTGCACTATTATTGACAGTTTCAGTAAAGCCTTATAAATTTACTTTCCAACAATATTTACAATCAATAAACATCTGAAATCAATGTCACATAAAAATGCATATTCATATTACAATCATTATTTACATTTAAGTAATTTGTGATACAAATTACTGCATCATGATGGAGATCTATGTGCATTGTCTATGAATGTATGAGAGGATTTGTTGTAAGCCTTTGTGCTCCAAATCTTTTGTTTAATAACACTAATCTGGGAATTTACACTTAGTAATTGTTGCCTAAAGTAAATGAGCTGATTTTATATAATTATGATGTGCTGATTCTGAATAGTCAATCCATTTACTTCTATCATGTCAGGCTGTTTACAAAACCACTTTAAATATGCTGTATCATTACGTGAATTTGAAATGCAGAAATAATATTTAAAAAGCAAAGTTGCTGAATTATGTGCATGGTATTGATACATGTCACTAGTGTTTTTGCTTTGTTTTGTCCTGTTTATCTCACTATTGGATATATAAATTAGCACAATGTATCACACAAAGACTACACCCTTTGCTTCTTAGGTGAGAAAGTTCTCCTGCTCCTCTTTGTCTTCAGGTATTTCACACTTTAACATCCAAGAATAGTCAGCAGGCATACTGATGATCTAATACTGGGGTCTCCAAACTTTCCAGCCTGATACTGATTACTCCAGTAAGTTCAAGGGTCAAAACCGTTTTAAGTTTCTGAGACTGAGTTTCCCACGGATTTTGCAATTGAAGCTTCGAGTGCTTTGAAGATAAATTTTGATACTCGTTTCTCAGACTTTGATGTCATTGCAAATGAAATTAAGATTTTTCAAAATCTTTTTGATACTGACATTGAAACCCTAGCGCTGGAACTTCAAATGGAAATTATTGATTTACGGTGCAGTGATATAATTAAAAACAAATATCAAAACTCATCTTTGTTGGAATTTTATAAGAGTCTTCCACTGGTACAATTTGATAATTTGCATAAATTTGCTTGTGGGCTGTTTTCTGTTTTTGGTACTAGTTACTTATGTGAGAAAACATTCTCCAAAATGAAGTACACAAAGAATGTTTACAGATCGAAGTTAACCGGTGAGCATTTTATATCTATTTTAATAATTGGTACAAGTAAAATTAGTCCACAACTACAAACTATTGTCTGTGGAAAATCACAATTACATAAATTTCATTAGTATTCTTTACAAGTGGACACCCCACAGTTTCATTCACATTAATTTAGCTTTTACATTCTTGAGGGATTTTCAGGATAAAAACCATATGTGTGATTTAGGTTATATACATACTTACATACATATATGATACTCTTTACCCCAACATAACTACCGGGATGTTCACTAGTTTATAATGTTAGTGCGATTCATTTCAACTATATGTTAGTTATTATGCTTAAGTTAAATTTTCTGCGTATTATATTTGTCATTAAGCTGAGTTATTATTATTCCAACTTATCACAGCAACAATAACAACAATAAACCATTAGCTGTCGCAGGCCGGATTTAGCCTGCAAGCTGTAGTTTGGAGACCTATCTCTTTTTGAGCTCTTGCAGATCCTTGTGAAATTATTTGCCTTGCTTTTCACTCAAAAGTCCTAGATACGCTGGGAAATAATCTAGGTGAGGAAACAGAAAATGAATTTTGTGACTCACATTTCAATCAAGTTCCTTGTATGCTTCAAGCATGTTAGCCACAATGTTTTGGTAAATTAGGATCCTTACTGTTACCAATAATTTTGAGTACTTCTTTCCTTTATGTCCTGCAAACTTTTTTTCTAAGTTCCGACCTCAGATGCGATATTTCATGTTATGAGAAGTTACAAATATGATCAATACATTAAAAATAACCTATAGTACTGCCTAAAAGGTCAAATTAATATTGAGTTGAAATACATAGAATAAAACTTAATTCCAAAAGCACTTACTGCTCACGTGCCATTGTATGTAGCTCTTGGTGCCAACATTGCTCGTACAATCACTCTAGTCCTTGTTGCCAACTTGAAGTTAATAAATTGAGTTTTCACTGATATGAACTATAAATACTACTGTGCTTTCACTTATTGAAACTAAAAAAGAAGAAAAAAGGTTGTCTAAAGTAAGCTAACATTTTATGTACACGCCTACTCTAATACACAATTACACTACACTGCAGGGTAAATCTCCCAAATGTCCAGGATCAGCTCTTGAAAGAGATCAGCTAATCTGGTTTTACAGCCTTGGTGTCACAAGTGTTCTGTTAAATGCACATCCATTTGATTATGCCTGATGCCATCCTGGATAGGTGATGGCAGAGAGATCACCAGCATGACTCAAATTGAGTTTTATTTATGGACGATCTTTAACTACTATGGTCCTTAGCATCCCATTCTGTATTGAGTGTGAAAGATTGGAAACTTTGCTCAGAGGCCTCTTATCAGGCTTGAGGTTCTTTTACGTGTTGTAAATCTATGACATGGGACCACCGGCTTTACTTCCCTTCCGAAGGAAGCCATGCCCAAAACCAGCATGACTCGATATTGTTCATGTGGGCACTTGTGACTAGGTCAATGAAATGCTGGCTGTGGTTTACAAGGTAGGCAGCAAAACCCTCAGCCATTAGTCCATTGTAACCACATCCTGGTACTGGTGAACTCCATATGCTCCCCAATTAAGGCAAAAAGGGTGGTACTATCTCTTCTATTATTGGGGCATACTGTTATCCTCACTTTGTTGGTAACAATATTAATCATTCCCAAGATCCAGTTTCCTTCCACGATGTGGCCGCAATTATATTTTCCTCATCCAATTTTGCATTTGTTGATCTGAACTACATAGCCAGCCCATGTGTATTAAAGTTACTATTGTCCTGTGGCTTATGCAGGTGTTAAGTGCATTCAGTACAACTGTTTGTTCGTAAGAAAATTTGTGGTAACTAGGAGCCCTTGGGCAGGCAGTATTCTCGAGTTCATGAACCAAGTGACTCTGAAAATTGCTCATGCCCTCTCCTACAAGAAAATAACTGGTCTTCCGATCTCATTTCCTAATATGCATCACATCATGTTCTTAATAAGTTTTCATTGTAATGAAACTGCATGCATTGTTTCTCATTGTTACACAACATTGAGAGGTCAATTAAATTTATAAATCTAGCCATTGTAGTCAAACACGTACAAAGCTTCTTTACTGAATAGTAGGGATGCAACAAATGTTCATTTTCTGAATAAACAGTAAAGCTGTTTGATTCTAACAATGGTACATATGTACCGTCTGCAAGACACATACATGTCTGGGATGCTGGTGCAGGGATTGGCAGCAAATAGTCATGCACACTGTGATTGCTGATGTACTTCGGAGGGTTCCACCAGCGCTTGTGCATGTCGGTCTGGTTTTGAACTTAGAAAATAATCTTACGGGAGGTAAAGGAAAGAATATCCAAGTTTTGAAAGGATATGCGTGCTGCATTCTCCTTTTCACTGCTAGTGCTTTTAAATGTGCATCAGACATTAGCTTTCTTATTTCAGGACTACTAAATATACCTTCTTGCGCTTCACATAATAGTGGACACTTAAAGCAGTCTCCTTCCTCATTTAAAGCCTATTTCATTAAGCCAAGTTTAACATGGAGATGTGGTAGCACAACATTCTTAGAACCAACTTCCAAATTTTCTTGATGTGGCCAGTCTTTCTTACTTGTGCCTATTCTCCCACAGAAAAAAAAATGTATGAAAATTTGGTAAAACTGGATTTTTGACCCAGCAGCATAGTAACAACTTTAAAATCACCATAAACTTGCCAGCAATGACAGCAGTTCCAAATTTCCATGTGATTCTTTGAGGATCATTGAATAGGAAATGGGCACTGAACCAAAAGCATTTCCATTATGAAAGAGGACACCCTTTAAACTTCATTGGTGAACCATCTCCATTCACTTGGGTCATTTAGCAGTCCAAGTTTAACTCAAATTTTTAGCATTCACATTTCTGCAATATATAAGATGGCAATCTTTGGAAAAAAATAATTTAAAATCTATTTTGCATTATCAGTAATAACAGAATGGTGTTTCTGGACACAGCAGATTATTTTCTTGGAGTCTAGAATCTAACAATTTAGAGAGGGCAAGATCCCTCACTAGGTCATTTAATTCACTTTGGTTAAAAACACTCACATTCTGGTATATAGTCACTGTCACAATTTCCCTCAGACTTGGATGACAACTGTTCAGCATTTTCTGGTCGCACATCAGGCTCATGGGGTGCAGGTATAATGGCTGACACTACATTCTACTCCGAAATAAAGCTTCAAACCAATTTCCTTTCAGATAAAACACAGACTAATGAACTGTGAGAGGAACCAGATGGGATGTGTACATACTTACAAAGATACTATGTAAAGAGTGGTTGAAATCATTGCAAGACTGTTCATAATCTTGCTCTTACTTTCTTAAGTGCTTGTACACCCTATGAGAAAAGAGGCATTCAGTGTCCTCGGTTTTACTATAAATACCTTAAAAATATTTTGAATAAATTTTGGTTTTTATAGCCTGACATGCTAGAACTACATATGTATTACAGTATAAATGAGGAACATCAAGCCAAAAAGCACTAAGTGCATAAACATTTTCTGGAAAGAGGGAAAATTAATATTTCTTAAACTTACCAGTGCTTTTCAAAACTCCTCATACATAAATGTGGTGTAAGTGCTACTTTGCTAACTAGTTATCAGCAAAATCATATTTTGTTTAATACCACATTTATCATGTTTAGGACTTAGTCAGGGTGCCTACTGGACATATGAAGACATACATTTAGCAGGCCATGATACTCAAATAATATTTTTGTTATGTTTATCAGTATAAACTAATATTTCACATTAAAAGTAAATCTCATACCATAATAGTTTCTCCTTGGACCATATGGTCCCATTCAGAATAACAAGTAATGCCAATATAACATGCTGTTAATGTAGTCATATGAGACATAAACACAATGAAAAAAAAAATTTCTGATGTGATACATCTCTACACTCTATCTTTATTAGAGGACATACAAACTATTCTTACTAAAGATTGTTTTTTCTACCTACTGCATTTTAATCCACATAAACCTTTACAGAAACAGCTAAATTACACATTTTGTTATACAGAACAGTGACAGTCAAATGTTTAAGAACCAGCCTTAAATTCCATACAGTTTCCATGCAATGATGAGAAACAATTAAAAATCGATGAGACTAAAAGAATGACAAGTATTGAACAATTCAAACTTTGAATAACAGATACCTCAGAAATGGCTTATGCAACAGTTAGAAAATCTATTTTAAATAAATTGTGTGTTTTAAAGAGATCTACATTTTTTGTATGGTATGTTTTCGTCTATCGCTTAACGTTTACCAGTTATACAAAATTGTACAAAATTCCTTACAAATGAAGAGGACTTCACAGGCTATTCCCAGAAAATTCAAGATATACATTTTATTTGCCATGTAAATATTTTAATATAGATATTTTAATCAAAATCATTAACAGCCATTTTTTAAGAAATCAAACATTTCGAAAAGTGTTCCATGTAAGGGTAGCTGGGGTGGGGGGATTTTCTTGAAAATCTTTGTGTCACATCTTTGAAAGTTACTGAACCTAAATACCTAGTAAATTAAAAAAGATATAGATAGACTGAAGGAGAATTTGTAACTGCAGAGATAATACTAATGGGAGACTTTAATATCAGGATTGGGGAAAGTGATACATATGTTGGAAATGATTGGATGAGTGATGAAATTGTGTTTAAAAGTCAGACATTTAGGCAAAGCAAGGACAAATTTGTTGATAAAGAGTGTGAAAAATTTATTGATCTTTGTGAGTTGAATGCTTTAGAAATTTTAAATGGAAAATGTGGGGAAGCTGAACAAGGAGAATTTACCTTTGTTAGCAATAATGGGCAGAGTGTAATAGATTTTGTGTTGTGACCTCCGAATTTAGGGCATATTTTAAGGAATTTTAAGGTATTAAATTTAAGCTCGACTAGCAGGCATTATCCACTGATTATGGATTTTATGATGCACACAGTACAAGTAAAGCACAATATAAGAGTGGAAAGCTATTGTAAAAAAGAGTACATTAGCTATAAATGGAAAGAAGAATTTTGTGACACATTTAAACAGACTCTAGATTCAAATTATGAAAAGATATGTCTGTGTGGAGTAACATTCATGGTTAAGAATAATCAAATTGAGAATGCAATAGATATCCTTAATACAGTTTCAAAGGGTGGGAGAGGAAATGAAAACAAAAAAGAGGGTTTACATATATGATAAGGACTGGTTTGATGAAGAATGTAGGGTATCAAAAAGACAAGTAAAACAACTGTTGGTTAGGAGGAGGGAATTAGGTGATAGAAAATCTAGGGTCGTTTATATGCAAGGGAGGAACTCACATAATTTATTGTTAGAGCAAAAGAAAAAGGACTGGAGAGAAAGTAATGAAAGGAATTTGATAAAGTGTTTAAATGAAAATAATGTTAATAAGGTATGGCAGGCTCTTATATCAACATATAATAAATCTGTAACTTAACCCAATATTGAACCAGGACAATGGATGGAGTATTTTAAAACATTATATGCGGAAGAAAGGAGTATATGAAGTAAAGGATTTTTGGAAATATGGAATGTTTTTGTAGAGATATTGGATGGTGAAATTAGGGGTGAGAAAATAATAAAACAAGTTTAAGTTACTGAAGAAAAATAAAGCTACTGGAATTGATGGCATCCCAACAGAGTTTCTTAAGGAGTGGGTTAATGAAACAGGAAGAGTAAAGATTTTATTAAGACCTATTTAATGTAACTATTAGAAAGGGTTATGTACCTAAACGATGGAGGGAAGCTATCATCCATCCTATATATAAAGGCAAGAGCAATGTGGATAAAGTTAATAACTACAGATGTATTGCATTATTATCGAATATAGGAAAACTCTTTGCGGGCATTTTGGCAGCAAGACTACAATTTTGGTTTGAAGAATATAGTATCCTTTCAGAATTCCAGATGGGCTTTCGCAAGGGAAGGAGAACAATTGATAATTTATTTATTATAAAGACATTAGCAGACAAATATTTAAAAGAAAAAAGGGGTAAATTGTATATGGCTTTTGTAGACTTAGAGAAAGCTTATGACCGAATTGAGCTACAACTTCTGTGGCATAAATTAGTATGTAAGGGAGTAAGTCTTTATTGTGCTAAGAGTTTTACAATTTGATTGTCTACTGCACTTTGACCCTGGTCACTCATTCAGTAGACAATCACTACAGTTTATTTACATTTTACAATTTCCTGTCAACGCATTCTGTAGACAACCACTACAGATTATTTAATTTTACAATTTCTTGTCAATAAATTATCTTGCTTTTTTTTTTTTATTCAGTTCTTTTTTTTTTTTTTTTTCATGTTCCATTTCGACTTGTTTTTCACTTTTCATTTATTGATTACTTAACCATTACACATTCACTATAGTTTTCCATTCAAAATAAGATGCACTACCTCTTACTTTTCTCTTTCCACTGTCCAAAGCCATTTACTTTTTACTTTATACAAAAACTGTCCAATGCTCCTAGCGTCCTTGTATATCATTTCGATCATAAGTGTATTTCTATCCCCCTTCAACCACTTCTTATTAAAAAATTAGTTTCTCCAATTTTCTGTTCCTTGGCACTTAAATACTATGTGTTCAATGTATTCATTACCACCACATATCGGACGTTGATTCTGAGGAATACCCTGCCTTAAACCTCTTAGCCTCCATGCTCCGATTCCTACCCATGCAATAGATTCTCTCTCTTCTTTATTTACTATGTCTATATATTTTTCCCTACCCCATGTACTTTTCATTGGCCTATAACAAACTAATGAGCTCTTTTCGGCAATCTCACTGAACATGATTTGTATTTCTATATCTTCCAGTCTTTTCCTTGCCTTTTTCCAAAAATTGTTCACATTATTTTCTCTCCTTCTCCACGTATCTCCTAACCCATTTGTCTCCAAAATGTTCTGTAAATTACTTACCCATCCATCATTCATTAAACTATTCTCTTGGTATTCAATACATTGTCTTAACACATTACTTTTTCCTAGATTTAAAGTTCTGAACCAAAATTTCAAAGCTCTTTCCATTATCTTCCCCTTAGTTGGCACCCTGCCCATCTGTAATTGTGCTACCTGTCTTACAATTGACATCGGTAGCCCTAGTATTTCTCTACAAAACATCCTGTGCACCCCATCTATACATTCCCATCCTCTATCTAATCCCCATATTTCTATACCATACATCATTTTTGCCTCCACAACCATCTCATAAACTTTTCCCAGCCATTTAACATTTATATTAGGTACTCTATATTTGCAGCTTCTAATTGCTGCCATCGCCCCTTTACCTTTTGCCAATGCAAACTTCTTTTGTTTTCCCATTTATTACCTCCGTCTATTTTTACTCCTAAATAGATACAGTCATGCACCACCCTGTAATCTTTATTCTCTCCCTTCCACTTTTCATATTTGCTTAATTTTCCCCCCTTTTTGAATACCACAATCTGTGTTTTCTCTTGATTCACTTTTAACCTCCATTCTTTACAGTATACATCAATTGCTTGTAATGATTGTTTTAAACCACTTACAGTAATAGATCCTACCACTAGGTCATCTGCAAAAAGAAGTCCTGGGATTTGGATGTTATTAATTACTGGTGTACAGTTATTATTCCTTCCAATTTCTAGTAAGACATCATCTATGTATAAATTAAATAAAACTGGACTTAACTTACATCCTTGCCGAAGGCCTTTCTTTTGTGAAATTTCTTTTGTTACACAGCCTGTCTCCACCCTTACACAGAAGGTGTTCTCAAAATACAGCGCTTTAAGAATATTGCCCAATTGCTGACTTACTCCCTTACACACTAATTTATGCCATAGAAGTTGTAGCTCAATTCAGCAATTGGTATTTTTATGAGTGCCCAAGTGCAACTACTTAACAATTCAATGAGTTCCCCCACCACACCAATCCACTGCCCACATCTTGGACCTTGATAGTGCTTGGCTAACTGGAAGCTTGTACAAGAACACTAGTATATTTTATGGTCTTTTAACACCTCATAGAGACTGGTTTGATGACTTGGGAAAATTCCTTGAAAATATTCTTCTTCATATATGCTTTGATAGTAACTTCACTTACTCTAATTAGTCTGATTTCAGGAAGTTCTCATTTGCTGTTTTGGCACTCATCTGACTAAAAGTCACCTGCGTTAGAATTTGATGGAGTTGTCATCTCCATTTTACATCTCTGGATACCTCAATTTTCCCCTCAGTGGGAACTCATATTTTGATTCTTAATTGTCGTCCCCTGTGGTCTAGGGCTACCATGCTAGCCTCTTGCTCCCAAAGTCACAGGTTCAAACCTGGCAGAGGGTGATGGATTTTTTCGGGCATAAAAATCCTTAGCATGGCTTCCTTTTGAAGGGAAGTAAAACAGTGGTCCCGTATCATATATTTATAGCATGTAAAAGAACCTCAAATCTGATAAGGAGGCCTCTGAACAAAATTCCCAGCCTTTCATGCCCAATATAGAATGGGACACTAAGAACCATAGTAGTTAAAAAGCGCCCATAAATAAAACTCAATTTCAATGTCAATTATTCTTAATTGTGGCCAAGAAAGATCCTCTCCTTTGATCTCAGTTCCACCTTGCTCTTGTTTATAGTCTGGTCCTACAGGAGCATTCTACAAGTAAACTATTTTAAATCACTAATATCTGGTGGCCTACCATAGCATGTGTACTACAGAGCATCCCTCTTCATTCAATTCTTATGCCCGCCCCCCAAAAAAAAATCTATCACCCTCCACTGGGTTTGGAGCCATGACCTTGGGAATTAGAGATTAGCATGGTACACCCAGACCACGGAGGATGACAGTAAGTTGCAGAGGTGGAATAAATGCACATGAGATCATTTTAGGTACAAGAAAGAACAAATTATTCTGCATAACACATCACATATTTATTATATAGTAGCAGCAATGATTGCAACAACAGAAAAACTTAAGCAGGCATGGAGTTGAGTTTTTTTATTTATGGACACTCTTTAACTGCTGTGATCCTTAGTGTCCCATTCTATACTGGGCATGAAAGACTGGCCATTTTACTCAGAGGCCTCTTTATCAGGCTTGAGGTTCTTTTATGTGCCATAAATCTATGACACGGTATCACTGGCTTTACTTCCCTTCTGAAGGAAGCCATGCTAAGGATTTTTACATCAAAAAAAAAAATCCATCACCCTCCACCGGGTTTGAATCCACAACCTCAGGAAGTAGAGGCTAGCATAGTAACCATTACACCATGGAGGATGACAAGCAAGCATGGATCTACAGTAAAGCATACGAATATTGGGTAGCACTTGAGTTGCCATTCATATCTCAGCAGATTCAACCATATCTAAACCCTCCTTTTCCTCCACATTTTGCACAGTGTTATGAATCACAATGGTAGAAATCCTAAGACTGGTCTACACTACATTTCTATTAATATCCGTGCCTGTCAATTATAACTGCCCATCCTTCCTTCACTTCAAATGCAGCCTTCTTCAAAGTTTTATATTTTCTGCTTTTCTCTTTATTTCTATATATGAATCATTTAACGTTACCCATATTAAGATTAATTAACTTAAATTATCTCTCGGAATTTATGGTATCCCATTATAATAAAATCACACAACTTAGCTGGTCATTTCTTTAGAGAATAAAGACAATTGATACACAAATGTATATCACTTTTAAACAGTTAAAAACTGGGAGAATTATAAACAGTTTGTGTAATTTAAATTGTGATTTTCTGAATTTTTAAAGATTTGTGGGACTAAAGACCCTCATCACCCTCAGACACTATTATGTATCATAATTATTAATAAACTAATAACCTTTTTGGAACACGCAGTGAAATGCAATAAATGAAGAGCATTTTTTTTAAAAATGCATAAAGATTAAATCTATATAAAGTGTAGTTTTGAGATATTCAAATTTTCCTGCTTGCACTTGAAACTTTTAAGAATTTTTATTTTCTTTTGTTATAAAAATGTACATGCTAACATCTGGAAGATACCTTGCTGTAAAAAAATAATGCAACATGGTTTATTTCAGCTCAGAATATTCAACATTTTCACAAACTCCAATATCTACCTAGAACAATGTACCGGAACTGCACACTTAGCTTTTAATTGTTTCATAATAAAGAGTATTTTATGCAGTTATTATAATTACAATATATGGGCATATTTGCAGGCAATTACCCAATGTTTATTCTACTCCCTATAGGCATGCACCCCTTACACAGCAGTTCCTCTTTAGAGGTACAAAAGTTAAATATTCAGAAACATTTAACGTTCAACATGAATACACTTAACAGAACAACAAAACTAAGTTCAGAAGAGAAATGCTTTGATTAGAAAAATAAGAAATTTATTGTTCATCTCAACATGCTGTGTTGCTCAAAAACAAGTGCTTGTAGATGAAGCAGGTTTACTTATGACACATCCAAGAAAAGTCAGAGTACTTATTTGAAAACATCTTTAAATTTTTGTTATAATATACTATGAATACCACATTCATTTCTTTGCTGCAGCCATGGAGGCTGCATAAAATGCTTTTGCATCATTAGGAACTGAAAAGCACTGCATTAGTTTTACAACATCCCATTTCTTTTCTGGCACATGATTAACTTTAGGAAATTCATTAGTTTCAGCAAACACTTTTATGTTGGAATTAATTGTTCTTTCACACAAGCCATGTGTTGGACAGGGTTGGAAAGGTGGAATCACATGACTGAAAAATTCCCGGCTATGGCATTGAATTTTTGAGACATCTGATTCTACCTTTCCAACTTATATGTTCTTTAACACCTTATTTTAGCACCTCATATTCAATGTCTGATCCAAAATAACTAGATTCAAAAAGACACTTCACTTCCCCCTCCAAATTTTCCCTTTTTAACATAAGAACCCCTGCTACTGAAAGCTGAAATGGAAATTTGTATCTCATTGCCAGTAGAAAGCCTTCTTAAAATCCCATATTTTCCAGTCTTGACAAAGTATTTATACCTTTACATATTTCTTCAATATGTTACAGTAGAGTTGTGGAGAAATTATTTTCTCATTAAGTCCATAGTCTTTCTTTCTCCTCCCAAATACCCAACATGAGACAACTCCTTTTGCTCTTCTCTGAAAAATACATCAATGCTGTAGAATTCTCATATTGAGTTGCACAGTAATCAGAAAGCAGCAGATGTTTTTGCTTATTTAACCCCTTCTCTATAAAAAAATGAAGAACACCAGAGGATACTTCATCTGCTCCTTGATCTGACTGTGTCTCTAAACAGATATAACTAACTTTGAGTACTCTTATGTGTCATGACTGTTAGATTCTAGAGCCTGCTGTAGAACACATCTGTGACAGAAAGTTTCAATAAAGGTTGATTTGTTGTATATCAAACCAGACTTTTACAGTATCATTGAGCTCATGCAATTTACTAGCTCTTTTTAGAAGCTGTTTCTAATCATGAATAGAGATTTTATCTTGTTCAGTGAGAAATGAATAGGTATTTCTTCTTTATATTGAATCTCTTACATCTTCATGCAGACTACTGAAGCCAATGTTGAACTTGGAATAGAAAATTGTTAAATTGTACATTTAGTTAGAGCTATCAATCTTACACCATAGGTACTGTAGTACAACAGAACTAACCTCTCAGTTCATTATGTGTCAGTCTCCCAGCTTCAAGTCTTATAGTTTTCATAATTGAAGTGGTTACTTCTTGCATGCCATGTTCACACCTATATCAGGCCTTATTTCTCTTCCCTCAAAAACTAGGAATCCCATCTCACAAATTCTGTTCGCAGAACCATTACTTCTTCTCTTTCGCCTCTCATAAGCTCCTCAATTGGGGTAGAATATTTGCCACCTTCATTCATTGTGTCTGTCATTAACTAGCTTTACTTGGCACCAGTATTTAGTACAATGAACCAGTGTAACCCCGCAAAAAAGTACCAATTTTTTATCTACCATAGATATTGGTTTTCGTTACAACACCTTAATTGAAGATATTGTGTTTTGTGAAAACTCTTGTTTTCTACCACTTCTGATTGCAACAGAAATCAGAATATGAACCACTGGAAAGGCAGCTATTTAAACCATACAAAACAATATATATCTTAATTTTGTCAAATCTTGCAGTTATTTGTAGCAGTTGAAATGGATTGCTTAATCTAAAACTTTAAATATTTACACCAAACATGTTTTGTCTCCATTATCAGCTAAGAGTTAGTATATTATCTTATTTAATTACATAGATTAAGTGTAAATGAAAACTGCTCACCTTGAGCTTCCAAGGAATGATCTGCAATGCGGTTAAGCAGTGAATATGGATTATGTTTGTTAAGATGTGGCTCCAGAAAGGCAACTGGGAATGTAGAAGAAAAGGCACCTAAGCAGCTTCCAATAGCTGGACGATGTCGTTCAATTTCAGTCTTCAAATATTTTCTGTTAATGAAGAAATATAAGTAATTATTATTTATAATATTTATTACCACAAACAACTGTGCATTTAATATCTACAGAATAAAAGTTCATGAATAAGTGTCTGTTTGAAAACATTTTCAAATCTGCACCAGGAACTAAGCTAACTTTTGTAGAGCAACTATTTACATTGAAATAATATAGATAGTGTTAACTACATTGAAATGAACTTTCACTCCCATTCTGGAAATTTGGGAATGTTTCAAAAACTGTGTCCTCATCTTAAATTGTTGGATTTATGGTATCCTCTTCTCTTCTGGCAAGTTCTTGTAGCAAGAAGAATACTTTCATACATTAGTAATATACAAAAATCCATTACTTTTACTGATTTTTTAAGGACTAGGATAATTTCATGCATTCACAGATCTGCAGTATTATGCATTTCTTTTAGAGTGCTACTTCTTGTTTTATCTCATGATTGTAAAATGAAAAATATGCTACTGCTGATGTTTTTTTATTTTATTTTCTGTTTAACTAGATACTCCTGAGGTGGTTTTCCTTGGTATTTCCAAATATGGCTTGTTTCACCCATGTATTAGTCTATAATCTGAGCAGTGTACTTCCATATATACCATATTTCCTTTCTTTTATGAGGAACACAGAAGATCTTCTAAGGCAAAATTGTAATGCTGGTAATTTTACTCCAGTACCTTTCATCAGAAGCAGTATTTCTCTTGTGAATATTTTCTTTGCATATGTTAAACTTTTTTATTATGATGTTATTGATGTAATATAGTAATAGTAATATTTATTTTCATCATTATTACAATAATACAAATAAAGCTTACATCTAAAACTTATGTCTAGTGCACCAGTTTTCTAGCTCCCCCATATTTAGCCCCTAGGCTGTATATACGGGATAAAGCTACTATACCATCTCTCCACTTTACAAACTATGCTCGTTCAGCTGTACCTTTCTTAAGCTCCTTATCCACTTATCCCTTGTGTTGCCTAAAAATGTCCCCATCATTTTAATTATTTCTACTTTTGTGCTTCCCAACATTCTTAATGCTACTGCTTCTTTGTTTAACTTGTCCCATTTTTTATTCCATATAACCTCTCTCCACCTTTTAACCTTATCACATTCTATTAGACAATGAAAAGTACTACCCGATTCATCACACATAATACATCTCCCCGAGCCATTATATCCATTCCTTTTTAAAAATATTACTCCTGTGTGCATCCACGCAAGACCTATTCTACCAAATTGATTACATATATCTACATACTTCTCCCTTCCCCAATCTCTTTTAACTGATTTATACAAAATCAATGACCTTTTATCCTCAAAACTAGCCCATATCTCTTGTTTCTCGATATCTTCCACCCTCAATCTCACTTCTTTCCAAAACCCACTATTATTATATTTATCTAATAGGAAAATATTCCTCATGCCAATTTCTTTTAGGACATTTCCCATCTCCCCTAACCAGCACTCTTCTCCTAGGACAGCTTTTTGAAACTGTATACATTCTTTTAATATATTATTATCTTCTAAATTTAAACATCTATACCAATACTTCAATATTCTTTCCACTATTATACCTTTTCTCCCTACCCTTCCTAGCTCTGCCAGTGCCACGCCCCTTGGTGAACTCTTGGGTAAACCCAAAACTTCTTTACAAAACATTCTATGGACTATATCAATCTTAATCCATCCCTTTGCCACCCCCCATATTTCTATTCCATATAACATTTTTGACTCTACTACAGCTTCATATAGCCTTTCCAACCAGTTCATTGTTAGCGTGGGTGTTTTGCACAAGCAAACTCTAACAGCTTTCATCGCTAGCTTTCCTTTCAATTGTGCATATTTAGCTTGTGCTTCCCACTTCCCGTTGCTTGAGAATCTAATGCCCAAGTAATCAAATTCTTTTACCACCTCTATTTGCTCTCCATTTATATACCATCTTTCCTCTCTTTTCAATTTTGATCCTTTCTTGAACACTATTATCTTGGACTTTTTTATATTCACCTTTAGCCCCCATTCCATACTAAATTTTGCAATTTCATTAATAGCATGTTGCAACCCTATCACTGTTACTGCCCCAGCTACTAGATCATCTGCAAATAGTAACCCTGGTATTTCCTTGTTCCCTATGACTGGGCAGTGTTTATTACTTTTCATTATTCTATCTAAAATATCATCTATAAATAAGTTAAATAATATTGGACTAAGTTTACAACCTTGCCTCAGACCTAAATTTTGCTGAATATAATCAGTAGTACTATTTCTTCCACATTTTACACAAAATTTAATTCCTTCATACAATTTTTGTACCCCCTCGATGAATGCAGTGCTGACTCCTTTGTTCCTCAATTTATATGCCAAAGCCTCTCTGTTTATAGTATCAAAAGCCTTCTCGAAGTCTGCAAAAAATATGTATACCCTACCCCTTTTATTTCTTAAATATTTGTTTACTATAGTTTGAATTATCATTATGTTATCTATTGTTCTTTTTCCTCTCCTAAAACCTGTTTGGTATTCTGATAACTTATCTTCCCTCTCTACCCACTCGTATAATCTTCTAGCTAATATACCAGTGTATATCTTGCCTAATATAGATAATAAACTAATTCCTCTGTAGTTGCTTGGATTATTTGTATCTCCCTTTCCTTTATACAATGGTACAATAATGCTCACTTTCCAGCTTTCCGGTATCACTTTCTTCTCTTTGATTCTGTTAAATAGCTGTGTCAACAACTTTGTACCCTCACCTAACTCCCCAAAATTTTTCCAAAATTCCCCCGGAATTCCATCGGACCCTGTAGCCTTCTTCTGTTTTAATTTTTTTATTTCATACTCTACCTCTATGGTTGTAATCTCTTTGTCTAAGTGCTCCACTCTGTTCTCAAAATTTCCCCAATATACTTCACTTTTTTGAACTCTTCCTCCCCCCAATAAACCTTCGAAATGATATTTCCATTCCCTTGGTGTTATCGTATTAACTACCTGTTTCTTTCTGTACATTTCCTTAACAACTGACCATATATATTTATTTTCTTTCCCTCTGACTGCCTCCTTAATCTTTTCTCCCATTCTTTGCTGCCAATCCTGCTTTTTCTCATCTAGTAGACATTTATAACCCCTTTTATTTGCTAAAAAAATTTGCCTATCTTCCTCCTCTTCTGACCTTCTCCATCTATCCATTTCTTTCATCACTTCTTTCTTAGCCTTTCCACACTCTTCATCATACCACCCACACTGATTTACATTCACTTTAGGCTTCACTTCCATCCCACTACCTGCCCACTTAACCATTGATTCTAGCCTTTCCAGAGCTCCCTTTATCCTCCCACCCTGTAATGCTTCTCTAATACCAAGTTTCCTTAATTCACCACACTTGGAAGTTAAATTACACCTAAATTGTTCTGCATTCTCCTCTTTCCATTTGTAACTTCTGATTTGTTTTAATGCTAATTTTTCATCTTCCTTGTAACATAACCCTAGTCTTATTTTCATCTTTAATGGAAAATGACTACTATTTGTTATTATGTTCATAATCTTGAATTCTTCCATCACCTCTTCGATTCCTATACTACATATCATATAGTCTATTACACTTTGTCCGATTACACTTACAAATGTAAACTCTCCCCACTGGTCCTCTCCTTTGTTTCCATTACATATTATTAAATTATTCTGTTCGCAAAATTCTATTAACTTTCTACCTTCTGCATTTATCACTTTATCTCTACTTCTCCTCTCCTTTTCCTCATTTTTTTCCCAGATACATTCACTTTCTACATTTAAACTTCTTGAATTATATTCCCCTACTCTTGCATTAAAATCCCCTACTACAATGATCTCTATGTTAGGATTTTTGCTTCTTAAATCTTCCATACTATCATTCAGTCTTATATATAAATTGTCCTTATAAAATTCCGAGACATCTGGTGGTTTATACACTATGCCTAATCCTATACAAACTTCCATCCCCTTCGCCCTATTTATCTTTATCCACATTATTTGGCCTTTCTCTATACTCAACACTTCACATACATTTATTCCACTACTCTTGTTAATGAACGCTCCAATACCACCGGAGGCCCTCCCTCTTTTGCTTTTCCTTTTACCATGATCCCCTATATAGTCGTATCCTACCACATCTATCTTCTCACTTTCATTCAACCAAGTTTCCACCATTACTATTATTTCACCTAATTTTAGCACTTCAAATACTTCGCCATTTATCACTTTCGCTTTTAGCCCTTCCACATTAAATGACACCACCTTCAGATCTAGACCCTATCTTGAATCCCTTCTTCCCTCTCTGAATTTTTCTAACTTTGCCCTATATCTAGTTATCCTCTCCTGCGCCGCCGGATCTTCTTTCTCCTCCTCTAATTCCAGGATACTTCCTTCTGGGGTTGACACCACTTTGAGGCCGCTTCCACTCGCGATCATCTGTTTTTCTCGATCAGCTGCCACCAGGGTCATCGCCTCTTGCTTCTCTCGTTCACTGGGTATGACGCATCTCCTTGGTGACGTCACGCCAGCTATTTCCTCCCTTCCACTTGCACCTCTACGCACGTGTCCCTCTCGTTCTTGGATTACGTCGGCCGGCTTCACTGCATTCGCTTCCTCTGCTGAATTTGCTCTGCTTGTTGTTCGATCTGAAATCAAACGCTGACACATATCCTGCTTCCTGCCGTCTATCCACAGTTCTAGTCCTCTTACAAATGATTTTTTTCCTTCTTGCCTGGCTTGATTCATTTTCGCTAATAATAATCTTCTTATCTCTCTCTCTTCTTTTCCATAGTCTCGTTCAACAAAAATTCTCGTTCCTTTCAATTTTCTTCCGTTATTCAAAACTGTCCATTTGATTTTACTAGTTGCAAATTTTACTACTATAGGTCTGGCTCTGTTGCCCCTTCTTCCGATTCTAAAACACGTTATAATTTCCCAGCCTGCCAGCTTTATATCCATTCGTCTTTCTAATATTTCCTCCACTGCTTGCTCTAGGCTTTTCTCTCTGTTTTCCTCCACCCCGAATATCACTATATTGTGTCTTCTTGTCTCCATTTCCATATTCCGTTCCATCTTGTTCAATCTTTCTTTACAGATGCGAAGTTCTTCATGCACTTCCTTCGTTGTAGTGAACAACATTCCTTTCAATTCTTCTATCTTTCTATCGATATTTAATTCTATTCTCTTTTCTATTTTCTTCAGATCCACTATATCCTCTGAAATGATTTTTAACATTGTCATTATCTGTGTCATTCCTTCAGGTCCTGGGTTTAATTCTACTCCTCCAATAACCAATAATACTGCCAGGATCACAAACAGCCATAGGTATTCCTTTGATAGTTGATTCCTTTTCTCTTTCTTATTCTTTTTACCGTTTGTAAAGCACCCAATTCTGGCCCTATACACTTCCAAATCTACCCCCATTTTTCTTTTTTCCGATCTTTCCAGGAGCGCTACGTATACGCGACCGCTCGCTTCCGCTGCTCGCGCTAGACTCCGTTATTGATGTATTTATTTGTTACTATTATTTCATTTATTTATTTTTTAAAGTGTTTAGTAGTCATTCTTACAGCACCTCAGGTGGTGACGCTGATGATGCATGAAATGGAATAATAAACAGGAAAGGAAATTTTATAGACCTAAGCTTAGGGGACCTTCCTGCACTTGTCTGTTGCGAGCATGGAGGAAAACCTGGAAAAAGTTCCAGTCAGGGAGACATTCCTGGTGGGATTCAAATTGTAGAACCTTCCATTAGTCACTTTGACTGTCCATGTTTGTTTTGTGTTAACTGAAGTTCTGTATGGTGTTAGTTACACTCCTGCTTGTTTCATTTTTCTCATAAATAAGGATGTTATAACTTACGTATATATTGTAATGAAAAGAAGCTAGAAACAGTGATGTGTATTGAATTTATTTAAAGGTGAGTCGGAATTGTTACACTAACATCACTTAAGTTTACTCACTTAACATGTTTCGGGAAACATGTTAAGTGAGTAAACTTAAGTGATGTTAGTGTAACAATTCCGACTCACCTTTAAATAAATGTTATAACTTAATCACTGATCTGATCATCATCCACCCTGCATTGGGGTTGAGTAAAGATAGAGACATTACAGAGGAAAAGCAATCATTCAGAGTTACAAATTACATGCATGACAGCCCCCATAAATTCTGGTTTCCCTGACAAGTCCTAGTAGCAGGTTCCTTGTTCTTCATGAAGTTCTGATCCCCCTATTAGTCTCTAAGTAAACCTGTACAATAATTGGAGAGTAAGGCTAGAGAAGAATGGCATAAGGTAATAGATCTCCCTGATAAATGACCCATTACTACCTGCTTATGAGCAGTCTTGAATATGTTAAGCATAACGAAATCATTAGCTTATGTGCACAAAAGTGTAATAACTGAACATACAAACTGACTACTCTGAGTAATTTAATATTGATTTAGAAAAATGTGCTGTGGAAAACTATATTAAATGAATATTGACACCTATTAATGACTAGATAACCTGTGTGAATAATTTGTACAACCATGACAATTATTTAAATACACCATAAATTTTAAGACTATACTTATACTTAAATATTGAATTTGTCTGGCTCACAAAAGTAATATAGGGTATAATGCAATAATATAGATAGTTTTGATATTTATTGTGGTGGATTTTCTTTTCCAAAATTAAAAGCCATATTTAATAAACAATAAATTGCAAAAACTTCATATACATATGAGAAAAAGAAGCTAGATGCTATTCACACAATCACATTTTATATCAACATTCTCTTTTGTTATGGACATACATTTGTTTTGG
The DNA here is from genome assembly GCA_030765065.1 of Deroplatys truncata. Lineage (NCBI taxonomy): Eukaryota > Metazoa > Arthropoda > Insecta > Mantodea > Mantidae > Deroplatys > Deroplatys truncata. Next base: position 2,111,660 of record JAUKNL010000032.1, read on the forward strand.
AGATTGCTATGATAGAATTGTTGATAAGATAAGGTCAATGATATGTGTCCTGTATTCTTGGTGTAAAATTTTTCAGTGATGTCACCATAAAGTCATTAGTAAATTTTTTTTCCTGTGAATATTTATTATGATGGACTTTCTAATTTAAACCAGTTCCATTAAATATGAATAACTTACATGCTATTAACATATATTCAAATTGGACACCACAATGCAAATCCATACATGAATATATGCATACACATAGGTTCGGCAAACAACTGAGATTCAAATCTGGGTCCTCTGCCAGCTCAATCCAGTATAAAAGGTTTCAGTGAATCTATGCATCTGTGTGTATATTTTATTTTGCAAGCATATCTATCCATGTGGAGGTTTTATGGTTGGTTGTGTGATAGGAGGGGGCGGCGCCGTGGCCGAGCGGTTAGACCGCTCGCCTCCCACCGAGGCAGCCCGGGTTCAATCCCAGGGACCTGCATGTGGGATTTGTGGTGGACGAAGCGGCGTCTGGGCGGGTTTTCTCCGGGTTCTCCGGTTACCCCGCCATTCATTCCACCAACTGCTCCATCATCACCTTTCCTTTCATCCATTTCACCAACATTTCGTTTCATCTACTTCCTTCATCCCATACCAGGCATTGGGCTGATCACCCATCCTGGATGCTCTGTCTGATCCATGAGTGTCTGCTCATCGACGGGCCTCTGACCCCAGGCACCCGCTTGTAAGTCCTGGGGGGTGTAAGTCCTACATATGAGGAGGGTAAACAGATAATGAATGAATGAATGAATGTGTGATAGGAGGTTTTGTAAATCTATGAGATTCCACAGTACTTTATTTACTTTTAACAGTAGCACTGTTAATTCAAGAAGAAATCTTATGTGACGTCCAGGCACTACTCACATACTTGGTGCATGTGATGGCAATATATGCAAAATAAAAAGCATATAATAGTTATGGTCTTCAACAACATTGCAAATGAATGAGTATACAAACCATTGTATTAAAGCTAATACTTCTTATAAAAACAAGTGATTATTGATTTAAATGTTTGTTGGGTCATTGTAACATTAATTTTACTTACTTAAAATTTAATTTACAACATGTTTCAGACACAATTGCCTCCATCTTCAGCATTGGTCCAGCCAGTGATATATACAGTGGTTGGTACAACCACCAAATTCATAGATGATGCCCTCAAATTTTTAAATCTACAGGACAAATCCATACAATTCACAGTCCAAACACAGAATGAATGGTCTTTTCCATACCTAGATCTGAAGGTCATCAGTAAACAGAATGTACTTTTGGCATCTACCAAACACCCACTCACACAAACAACTTTATCAAGAGTGACAGCTTCAACCTAATATCCCAATTCAACAGTCTTGCCCACAGAATGGTCAACCTACCCGTCCATAAAAAGAATTTCAGCAGGAGTTCAGCTACATCCTTTCCATAGCACTACAGATGGTTTAAATCCAACATAGTGCATAACAGTTTGCAAAATTTCAGAAACAAAAAAAATGCTATCCTCTGCACACAATACAATGATGACTATGTGTAAAATTCACTTACCATCCTAGACTAAACTACAGTTTCAGTAAAATTTTCAAGAAATACAATAAAACATTAGCTCCACAAATAAGTATACTACAGAGAATTTATCTCCTTCTCCACTGAAAGATAAGCCACCATCAGAATAAAAAATCAACTGTGAAATGGGAAGGCTTAAGTGGAGACAATAAAAATACACATTACTATACTTTCCGATAGTCAAGAAGCCTTAATGGCTCTTGAGGGCTGGATAACCAAATCTAAACTGGTCTGAAAATGTATGGAGGCTCTAACACGGACAAAATTCAGTGTGGGTGCCGGGGCACACAGGAATCTATAGCAATGAAAGAGCAGATGATTTGGCAAAGAAAGAAGCAGAGAATCCTTTTGTAGGTCCTGAACCTAGACTCAGGCTATCCTATGGACAAGTCCAGGATAATCCATTCCTGGGAATGGATCAAGAAAAAACATGAGTATTGGATCTCTTTTCCAGGATACAAGCACTTCAAGACTCTTATTAAAGAGATAACAAAAAGTAGGACACAATCACTGCTTAAAATGTGTGGAACTGCACTAAATTAGATAGTTGGTCTATTAAAAGGACACTCGGTTATATGGGGATCTCTACAAAATTGACAAAGTAGTCAATCAAGTATGTAGAAGGTACAGGAGAGCAAATTAAACAGTATCTCAGTTAATTGACCTAATAGTGGTCGAAACTATGAAGCCCGGGACTTAATCACTTACAGCATTGTAAGTCACCATTGGAATATTCATTACAATGCAATTTGAGATCTCCTCATGGTGTACTGGGAAAAATGTGAATCATTTGGGGAATTTAATGTTGAGTCATCATGTGGTTACACAAACCGAGAGATCCTGGCAATGGCGTTGAATTTTTCAGTCATCTAACTCTACTTTTCCAGTATCTCATTTGTTGTGCAACTGTGAACCTCTCACAGTTCTTAGGGTTAAAACTTTAATCAGAAAATGATGCAATTGCAAAGATTTCCAGACCTTCCGAAGGAGGCAAAGATATTAGTAAATTAAATGAAGGAAAGGACAATAGATCACAACTGGTTACAGTGCACAGAGCTTTTATTTTTCTCTCTTTCTTTTAAAATAAATAAAAGAAATATGTGAGGAAAAAAAATATCAAAACCAGAAGAAAAGAACATTTCAATTTCTAGCAAGCAATTAAGATTAGAGGAAAATACAAAAAAACTGGAAAGCTTTTCTGTAGGGTAAGACAAAAATGGCTATGGAAGGTAGAACATCAACGAGAATGACAATGTTGATAATATTGTATGAAATATGAGATATACAAGTATATCAAAACCTTTAGATTATAGGATTCAATATAATTATAGCCCATTATATACGTAATGTGGTGTTAAATATAATGGAGTATAAAAGAAAGACAATTCCTTAAATTGAGGGGGATAAATCAGAAAAATGAAGGCTATTAAATAATAAGTTAACATATAAATTAACATAGTAAACAAGCTATACTCCTAGCAAACAAACAGACAAATCAGCCATAGTGAACCATTTCTGGACTGCCAACAATGACATCAATCCAAAAGTCACACATTGAGAAGTATTAGCACGCTTGCTGAACTAAAAGTTTGGCAAAACATCCACATCATAAAAAGAAATTAACATTAATCCCACCCTTAAATGCCTTCGACAGTTTCATTACATGGAAACCAATGACATCAACAACTCATCTACAAACCAACGCCAGTAATTTTGTCCCCAGTGTTGTCAGTTGGACCAAGGCTGAAGATGGAAGCAATTGCTTCTGAAACATATTCCAAATGAAATTTTAAATACGTGAAGTTAGTGCTACAAATTATTCAGCAATCATTTAAATTATTATTTCAGTTCACTGACTCCGACTTTTAACTTCCAAATTAATTAGTAAATCTTTATTGATATGTTCAACAACAATATATTATAAAATAAGTTTATAAATAGGTTTCATCATCAATATTAATGGATTTCAAGCTACTTTCTGTAGTAAAAATTATAAAACTTAAATAAAGATGAAATTAATGTTAAGGATTATTAAGTAAGGGGAAAAAAAACACCATTAATGCTGTGGTTGCAAACCTCGGTCAATTATTCGACAGATGCCAAGCATAAACACTTCATTATGGAAACAGCATGCAAACTAGGTGCTATAAACATAAAGCTAAAGTAGCTCCCTTGTTTAAATGAATTTGTAAATTTATTTTAATTCAGTTTTATTATTATATGGATTCATAAAATGTTAAATTAATGAATTTGTAACATGTCATGTGTCTTTAACACTTTTAATTAATGCTCATTTATGTGATTCCATTATGTACTTTCCTTAATATTTACTTTAAACCATCTGCAACCCTTACTGAAGTAATACAATGGGCATAATTAATTGGGCCTTGAAATACAATAAATTTTATAGACTAATGCTTGGGAAATTGTATAAACATGATATTGCCAATTACACGAGTGAATCTGTACTATATGAAGTGAATCTTTGGTATCTAAAAGGTACCTATGCAATATACGGATTCACATTTATTCACCAATGTAAAAATAAAATTATAAGGTTCGTCAACAAAATATACAGTACATAAAATATATATTTATAAAAATATAACAGCTTTTATTTAAGGCAAGGTATTCTAAACTGTGCAATAATACTGTTTTAGAATCTTCTACTGCATAGAAGGCATTTTAGATAAGGTTTTAATTTCCTTTATCATTTTCCCCTCCTCTTCACGTATTGCTTTAATTGCACAAGATAAGTGGTTATATAAATCCTTTGCATTACTCTTGATACATTTATTTCCAAGAGAATTTCTTACATTGTTCTTAATCCACTTCTAAAATAATTTTGTTTATTTCTAGTATTGTGTTCATGTACATTCACATTTTTATGTTCTTTATGGGTCCTGATTACATATTTAAGACATTCATATACATAAAAACAGGGAAAAGCGTCGTCCTCTGTGGTGTAGTGGTTACCATGCTAGCCTCTAGTTCCTGAGGTCACGGGTTCAAACCCGGCGGAGGGTGATGGATCTTTTTGGGCGTAAAAATCCTTAGCATGGCTTCCTTTGAAAGGGAAGTAAAGCCAGTGGTCCTGTGTCATAGATTTACGGCACATAAAAGAACCTCAAGCCTGATAAAGAGGCCTCTGAGCAAAATTACTGGTCTTTCATGCTAAATATTTTCAGTATATATTTCATCTTTGCTGATTCCCATAAAATGAGTCAATAATTTAAGTGTGAATGTATAAATGCATAGTATACTTAAATTACATTATCCTTGTCCATGATTTGTGCCACTTGTTTTACTATGTATATCCCACTGTTTGCTTTGTTTCAGATCGTTTCAATATGTTTGTCCAATTTTAAATTTTTCTCTTTAATTAATCCTAGAAGTTAGTTTGCATTACCTGTTTGACTTGTTTATTTTGTATTGCATTTTATTACTTAAACTAATCTGCATGCACTCTGTTTTGTTTGTTTAATCTCATTCCTAGTTCCACTAAATCTATATTTAGCATCTCTAATACTGTATTTGCAGTTATGAGGATTGTAGTATCCAATAGCCAATTCTCCTGCTTTGCGTATGTTTTCAAATACAGAATTTATGTGGCACACCATGTATAATACATTTAAATGATAATCAGACTCATATTAGGTATTATCTTTACACACTGTGCTCTACCTATTACATAGGATTTTATCCACCCAAAAAGAATACATAGTATTTTAATATTCTTATTAACTTTCCAATGTCTATACAGTCAAATGCCTTTGAAAGGTCAAGAAAGATTGCAATCACATAATCCTTTCAATCCATTGCAATAATAATTATGTCACTTTCTTTGCAATTTCATGTATCATCGATTTCTTGTTTTGGAACCCAAACTCTGATACAATCTTAAATTTAATACAAAATTTTTGGAGCTAATCTAAATGTATAGCTTCCATAATTTTTTATAACCCAGAGATTGGTCTATTATTTGTTTTAGGTTAATTTGGAGTATTCCTGAGTTAAAACTCTCATTTATTGTGCGCTTGAAGATCTCAGCTCTCTCATATTTGCAATATTTTAACATTTCATTAAAGTACTCATCCAAACCATAAGATTTTTTAAATTGTAACATAACTTCTTCTTTTGTAGTTTCTCTACTTAACATTGAGTTACATATTGTTCTTTTGTTTATTAACTTGGTTTTCATTTTCTTTATTCCCATATTTTTTTACAATATTTATATAGTAGTAATTAAAAGAATTACTTATTTCTTTTTGATTCAATATTAGAGCATTTTGTTTTTCATAACTTTAAGACTTTCTTCATGCATTATCTTTATTATATCCCATGTTTTTCTTATTTTATTTCTGGCATTATAGAGGAGTCTTTTGTTATGTAGTTTCTTTGCTTCATTCTTTATTTTATTCAAATACTTTTAATGTTTTCTATGTACCAGTGAGAGTTTTTGTCTTGTATATTACATTTGAAGCTGTCCAGGAATTGCATTCTTGTTTTGGATTTATTTATACCTTTAGCAGACCAGTTATTAATTTTATGTTTGTTGCAGGACATCTAGCATAGACATCTAGCATCCTCTAAACATGATTTTAATGTATTTATAAAATGCACAGATTTATCACGTATTATTGTAGTTTTTTATATGTTTATCCATGTTGCATGTTTTATGTTGGTTCTTAGTGAATTTAAAGTACCATTATTTATTCTTTTAACTTCTGCTAGTGCTTTCGTTTTAATGGTTTGTACACTTTTAGTCTTACTTACACTGGCCTTTTATTTTTTTGCACCTTCTATTAAAACATCTGTAATCACATTCCCTACAACAATAACTTCATTATTTTGTAGTATATTATTGAGGCATGTCTGTAGTTTAGTTAAGAAGTTAATTTTGTTTGCTTTTGGAGGGCTATAGACTCCCAGTACTACAAGTTTTCCTTTTTTTAACATTACTTCTTCACACAATTCACAGAACATTTCCTCACAGTACTCTTTGCAATCTATTTTCTTAAATTTAGTATCCTCATAATATAATTCTCAACTCTAACACTTTTATATGAATTTCTCTACAATAACTAGATGACAGAACATAATTCTCATAGAAGTTGGCATTAATTTCATCATATTTTATTCCATGTTCCATGAAGACTAATACACTACACCTTCTAGTAAATAAACAACTCTTTGTTCAATTGCTGCTTGTTTATTTGTAATGAGAGAGAGAGAGAGAGAGCACACACACACACACACACACACACACACACACACACACACATACACACAGAGTTTTGTTATATTGGGAAAGGTTTCATAATTATTTGGTAATACCATTCTTCTATCAATTTAAAAAATTTAACATTTCAATTATCTTTTGATCTTTTTCCTATACATAATACTTTTGTGAATGATATATTTACTGTCTGCATGCTGGGCCATTGAAAAAGGATACTGATGTTTACTGGGATTATAACTCTCCTTGTAAGTGAAGTTAGTTGAAGTGTATTTTTTCTGCAGATACCAAAATTAAAATTGATTTGTCTTGTTTCTAGAGGATGTTTAAAAGTAAGAGCCAGCCTTCTTTCTCAAATTAAATTGTAATTCTGTCTTTCCTTTTTTTTTTCTTTAAAGAGAAATGAGTATGAAAGCCAATTAAGAAAGAATTTATCTGACTATCTGAAATTAGAAAATACAAAGTCCTTATTTTGCAAACTACTACAATTGGTTTTTGTCATCAGCAAATTATAGCCTCACCACCTGCTGCAAAACATCCTAATGCATGTTTGAAACTCATATTCATGCATTTTTTGCTACTTCATTATTTATTATTATAATATTAATCAGTAATAGTAAATAGTAAATTAATATTGTGCTCATCATCATAATAGATAATTGAAGTGCCTGCCCTCCACTGTGAGATATGTCTGAATCTTTTTTGGAAAGATTTTCAGTTTTTTCACAATCCATTTTCCTAAACCTGCAAACTACCTTCCAAATATTTTGTTTCAGAGCCTACAGATCTCAGGGATTGTTGAAACCTGCTTTGATTTTCAGCTCTTCCCACAGCTGAAAATCGCATAGATTAAAATCTAGGGATCTAGGAGAACAAAATGTTATTAGTTCCAACCTTATTTTTGTCACCATATGCATAAGCAATTCTCCGAGAGTTTCTATGGCTTTATATACATATGTGAAATATGTCAAGATGTCCTCTATGCACATGATTAATAAATGAACTACTGAACTTAACTGTTTTTCACTGTCTGTGGATTTTATTAAAGTAAAACAATAATTTTGTATGGATGAAGATGCAGTGGCTTTATAAGCACTGCCATGGTGGGTTAATCTTGTTAAACATTTTCAAGAAGAATGTTATTTCATTACACTTCTCCTGCATAAAACCTTGTTTCTTGCACTTGTCCTCTTGTCATTACAAACAAATTAGGCTAAAGCTTTGTCCACCATTATTTAAACTGAACTTCCCAATGACAGATTTATTCCTGGAAATTTAGCACAAAATTTTGTCTTTGCAGCACTTGTTGGTTTCTTTCTCACATAACAGTCATAAATAAATATTATTTGTTCCAGCATACATCTTACTCTCAGCATGATACCCAATACAGAAATTGTAACATGCGCATCCTACAGAAATCTCATTGATGCAAGTTCTAGCACCTGCATGATCACTAGATATATGAGATTCCTGCATCCAGTCAATGCCAACAAGTTTTTGCTAAAGTGGTTTCACTTTAGGTTCAAACAAAACAATCTGACAAGGGAAGGCTTCATTGCTTGGTGGCCAAACTACCACTTTTCCTGCTTAGCATGTCATCTCTTCCTTTACATAAAACAGTTCCTATTCTTCTGCAGAGAAATTTTAAAAACCCATTACTATACCAACTCAAGTTATGAAACCAAATGTGTTCACTTATAACCAACTGAACCATTATAACCTATATGTAGGCACTGCAGCTTCTGGTATCTGGATAAACTGTCTGGAAAAAAATTAAATTGAGTTTATTTATGGATGCTCTTTAACTATTATGGTTCTTACCATCCCATTCTAGATTTGACATGAAATACAAAACTTTTGCTCAGAGGCCGCTTTATCGGGTTTGAGGTTCTTTTATGTGCTATAAATCTATGAAACAGGACCACTGGCTTTACCTCCCTTCCGAAGGCAGCCATACTAAGGATTTTTATGCCCGGAAAAAATCCATCAATCTCCGCCGGGTTTGCACCCATGACTTCAGGAACTAGAAGTTAGCATGGTACCCCTAAAACAAAATAATTCCAGTAAGAAAGAAGAATTTACTCTGATATACAAAGCATGGGGCTGATACTGAGAAAAGTATTGTAACAAATGAGAACATCAGTTACTGCAAAAACATCCTTTATTGATCTATAGTTATTCAGAGTAACAAAACTGTTACACTTGAGTCACTTTTACATACACTCGGAATACAACACAACTACAACAGATCCATAGAATCACAATTAAACTTCACTGTCCACTTGCACTGGTACTTCTAACAGAACTCAATTCTCCCTCATCATGCCGAAGGGTCCCTTATATACACCTTGCATACAAAGCGGAACCTTCAAGAATGAGAACCTACCAGAAAGGCCCAAAAGGAATCCTCTGAAATGTGGAAGTGGCAACAATGGCTATTGTTACAAGTGTCCATTGTTCTAGCTAGGAACCGGCCATTAGCCTAACCCGTGGCAGGTAGATGAGGCAACAGGCGCTCGCACCTTCAGTCTGTGGGAACTTAGCATGCGCAGTGACATTGTTCCCTCCAAAGAGCTGGTCACCCCGCCAGCACTGTTGTAGTGGGCTAGACAGTCTAGATGTATCACCAGCACCTTCCCTCGGGGTAGCCACTGGATGCAGTAGACTACATCATTGATCCTCTTCACAATGCAGATGGTCCTTGGGACAACGTCCCTTGGTCTAGGTAGGATGATAAAACCACACAAAATCACTGTGCTGGAAACCTTGACTGTTGGCCTGGTGTCATAGCAGGTTTTCATCCAGTCGCTCGCTACCTGGATGTGTTGATGGGCAATGCATTTCATGCACGTCGTAAACACAGTCAACAACGAGGTTCTCCATGTAGTTGGTGCTGGTTGTTCTGCCCTAGGGGGCTCCCAAACATCAGGTCATATAGAAGACGTAGCTCTCTGCCGAAGCCTAATTTGACTGGTGTCATGAGTCCATGGGCTTCCTCAAGTGCTCTTCTAGCATCTTAATGTACCACTAAAGCCATCTAACTATGGGTATAGAGGCGTTCTATGCGTCTTGTGCACCCAAGTCTCTCCAGTGTATCCCTCATCAGGCCCGACTCGAAGTTTGTGCCCTGATTGCTGTTCAGTTCTAACGGTACCTCAAATCAGCAGAACACTTCTTCCGCTAGGTGGCCTTCTGGTTAGGAATGGCGTACACCTCCGACCACTTGGTGAAGTAGTCCATGACCAACAACAGATATTTTTTCTCCCTGTCAGACACAGGGAACGGCCCAGCTATATCGATGGCGACGCACGTTGCACTGCTGCATACAACCCCGGTTCCTGGTATGGGCTGCAACTTGTCGCACACACATGATATTAGAGGTACCACCTCTCAGCGTCCGCCTATAGTATTAACCAGTAGTACCTTTGTCAGAGCTTGTCAATCATTCTTTTGGGTCCAAGATGTCCTCCCGAATGTACTTCCTCAAAGACTTCTGGCACCTTACTTCGAGGAAGGATCAATTACTCTCTCCGGATCTTCGCGTTAGGCGACTTCCATACTCTGAACACACCCCCTTTGGTTTTCAGTGAGTCCCATTGAGTCCAGCAGAACTTATACATACTACTCCCGGAGGCGATGTCCTCCCAGTTCGGCCTAGTTCCTGCCTCCACTTCTCTCAGGAGCGGTTGCAAGTCGGCGTTTCCAGCTGTTCCCTTCTCAGGCCTGCGCTATCCCATCCATCTACAGGCACCGACGAAATCGTACAGATAGCTGCAGCGCATTCCTCCTCCACCCTAGTGCACTGGCTGCACTCTTCAGGGCAGGATCTTCTTGACTTGACATGGCATACGCATGGAGTGGCTCCTGCCGATTCTCTGATGTGAAATTGTATTCCTCAAGCCTCTGGACCCAACGGGTTGTCTGGCGCCCTCCAGGTTCTTTAAGCTCAATAACCAAGTAAGGGCGGAGTGGTCATTTCTCAGATGGAATGGCTGAACGTACAGTTCTTATGGAAGTGTCCAGCGCCTTCACAACTGCCAGGAACTCTTGCTTAACGCAGTGGTTCTTTTCCGCCTAGGAGAGCGTATTGCTGTAGTACGCTATTACCCGCTCCTGCCCATCCTGGAGCTGGGATAGTACGCCTGCAATACCACTGTCTTTGGTGTCAGTGTCCACAATACATTTGTCGCCCGTTTCTGGAAACCCAAAACAAGCGCACTGCAGAGTGCAGACTTGAGCGCATAATATGCGTCCTCGATCTCCTCTGTCCACACGTAAGGTCGGTGTTCTTCCGCCAGACGAGGGGCTTCACGATGTTGGAAAAGCCTCTGAGAACTGGCGATAATAGCTGCATGGGCCCAGAAAACTGAGAAACTCTCGTTTATCTCTGGGTGAGGCCAATCTCTTACAACCCGAGCCTTCTCCGGGTGGCTTTTGTCCTTGGCCACCTCAGTTGGTGAGATTGTATGACCAAAGTAGTTGACCTGCTTGCAGAAGAGTTGGCACTTCGTATTCAGTTTCAGGTTGGCTGCTTGCACTCTCTGTAATACCTTGGTCAGATTTTCCAGATGATCTTCGAAAGTGCTGCCAATGACGACGTCGTCCAGGTATAGCAGGCAGGCGTCGCTTGTAGGTCAATCCCTTCATCACTGATTTCGCCAAGAGCTGGAAAGTGGTTGGCGCGGTGCAGAAGCCAAAGGGCATAGCCGTAAGCTGTCAAAGTCCTTGGTCTGTCGAGAATGCGGTTTTATCCTTCACCCTGGGGTCCAGATTTACTTGCCAATATCCCGATTTAAGGATCAAAGTCGAGAAATATTGGGTACCAATAAGAGTGTCCAGAGTATCGTCAATTCGGGATAAGGGAAAACAGTACTTTCGGATGACAGAGTTCAACTTCCTATAGTCCACGTAGAAGCGTAGCTCGCCGTTATTCTTCACCAAGGGCTGCCGGACTCTTCGGTGATTCCCCCTAGGTCTCATGTTCCCCAGCATGTCTCGTATCTCCACTTGCTTCCCCAGAGGAACATGTCTCGGTGGTTGCCGGATAGACCGGGCGTCTCCGGTGTCGACGTGGTGAAGTACTCGGTGGGTGTGGACATAATCGCCCTCCCTTGGCAGAAAGCGGACTGATATTCCTTGAGGTGCCGGATCTTCATCAATTGTACAACGGGCAGATGGTCGGCCGCTCTCTTCAACAAGTCCAGCCGTGGCCCCAGATATTGGGACGGTGCTGGTTCCTCGAGTCCGTCGCACGATACTCTCGCAGCTTTCTCGCATTTTCCTAACTCCGTTCTAGCCTGTATGTCCTGATCTGAGTCCGATGGATTCAGCAGTCTCACTGGCACTTCCTCTCGGCAAGGCAGTAATGCCCTGGCGACACATAATCTATCCAATGCTGTCTTCCGGTCCAAAACCAGGTTCCTTGAGCGCTGCCCTTCCAGACGCGCCTTCACCACCACCAACACCTCGCTTCTTGTAGGCACAATCACACCCTCCGTGAGGATTACTCTGCAGATCCCCGGATGCTCGTTGGGGCAACGGACCGTCACCTCGTCTCAGCCGAATCTCAAGACGCCCCTGTCAATGTCGACCGTCGCCTCGTGGGTCCTTAGAGCATCCAGTCCCACAATCACGTCTTCAGCCATCGACGCGACGAACACCCACAGACTTACGATGCTTCTATCTAGGGTCAAACCAGTAGGGCCTCCTTCCTCACAGATAAGGTATCGCCCGATGCCGTCACTAGTTGGAAGGCCCAATTCGGTTTCCTCAACAGCAAGCCCTTTGCCACGTCAGGTCTTATTAAGGTCACGGTCGCACCTGTGTCAACTAGTATCTGTATCAGCTTCCGTTGTATCTAGCCGTTCTCAATTAGGCTGTCATCCATTCTTTTGCCAAGGCACGCAGTGCCACTCGAGGACGCTCCCCTCGCCACGCCGGTGCTTATTCGTTTCCTGCCTGCCAGTTGGCTTGTTGTGGAGTCCTTTACTAGGTGTCCTGGCTGGCCACATTCCCTACACCTCTTAAAATCTTCGTCGACGTACATGGGGCGATCCTCTGTCCCCGTCGTATCTAATGCTCCTGGTCGTCGAAGTAGGTGCCGCTGTTACTTTGGCCGCCTACATCCTCAACGCTGCCATTAGTGCCTGGTGGAAGATCTTGTAGTCGCAGAGCATCAGATGCTCCCGTATCTCGACGTAACGCACCCCGTCGACAAAGCCGTAGACAGCTTCCTTTGACACGAAACTGGTGGGAAGTCCACCAAAGCTTTATTCACTATCTGTTCAAATCCCAGGGCGAAATCCTAGAGCTCTTCCCTGGCTGCTGCAGCTTTGAACTTGAGTTGACTACGATAGGCTGAGGCCAAGCGATTGTTCTCGAATCGGTCTTCGTTTGTTTGTTTTGTTTAAGGGCGCTCAACTGCTAGGGCATTAGCGCCCCTGTAAAACGAATCATGGCAGAGGCCAGAGATAAAACTGAATTAAAGGAACACCTAAAAGCAAAAGTCAGTAATAAATATCAATATAAACATCATAGCAGAAGCCACAGATAAATATCAATATAAAACATAGCAAAAGTCATAAATAAATATAAATATATAAAAAATAAACCAATTAGTATGAAACACATGCTATTAAGTTGACTGTATCAGCATTTGGAAATTTACTGTTGACACAAAATTAAAAATTCTATCAACCACTAAGACCTCTGCAAGACTGGCCGACAGTTGCAGAGAGTCCCGATGATGTGCTAGAGCAATACACTCTAGCAACACGTGATGGACCGTAAGACCTTCGCCACAAAATGGACAAATAGGACCAGGGTCAACCTTAAAAAGATAACCGTGCGTAAAATTGCAGCAACCAATACGCAACCGAGCCAAAATCACCTCCTCACGACGAGACACACGAGAGGAGGTTATACAGGTTATCGGAATGTCCTTTACCACTCTAAGCTTATTTCCGCTGAGAGCTAACCACTCCTCGTACCAGCACGAGAGAACCGCCCTCCGCACAAAAGCCTAAAGTCTTCCGATGTAACACTGGATTCTGTGGTTGCCGCCTTAGCTGCCAAATCCGCAGGTTCATTCCCCGGCAAGTCGGCGTGACCAGGTATCCAAACACACTCCACATTAACGTCAAAAGCGTATAAAACATGGAGGGCATCTTGGATTCGCTGAACGATGGGGCGGTAGTTGTAAAGTTCACGAAGACTCTGAAGTGCACTAGGGGAATCGCTCAAAATGAGACAGTCTGTCAATATTCGACGGCGCATATACAAAATGGCTCAGTATATGGCGTATAATTCTGCATTATAAATGGATGGACTATCATGAAAACATAAGCACATCCAACACCGTTGATGCACTTAGATCCGCCGTCGTCCTCCGTGGACTAGTGATACCGTGCTAGCCTCTAGTCCCCAAGGTCCTGGGTTCAAACTCGGCGGAGGGCGATGGATTTTTTTTCGGGCGTAAAAATCCTTAGCATGGCTTCCTTCGGAAGGGAGGTAAAACCGGGGCTCCCGTGTCGTAGATTTAAGGCACGTAAAAGAATCACAAGCCTGATAAGGGGCCTCTGAGCAAAATTACCGGTCTTTCACGCCCAGTATAGAATGGGACGCTAAGGACCATAGTGGTTAAAGAGCGTCCTTAATTAAAACTCAATTTAATTTTCACTTAAATCCATCGGTGTAGATCAAAATTCGATCACTGTAACCAGACAGAAATTCTAAAACAAACAGGTGCGAATACTAAACGTAGGCATCGTAGACTTTCGGAAATACCGCCACCTCAAGATCTACGTGAGATATCACACGTAACCAAGGGGGAACACCCTCTCCCACTTAGCAAACATGCTAGGCATTTCAATGTCGTGCTTTCTAGAAGCTCCTGCAGGCCTTGGATTAATGGGACTATTCCTATAACGTTCATCCAGCTCAGTGTGAAAAAACGAAGCGAACGTTGGATGTTGAGGGAAACATTTAAGCGCACAGCCATAATTTCGCAAGAGGACATCAAGCCGAAAACGCAGAGGAGCTAGTGGGAAGAGCACCAATAGCAACACGAATGATCCGCTTATGGACTGCGTCTAACCTCCTCAGTACAGATGGTCATGCTGAGTCATAAATGATACACCTATAATCTATTTTTGATCGAATCAGTGCGCGATACAGTTGCAGCAAAACAGTCCGATCCGCTCCCCAAGATTTGCCATTTAATATCCGCAAGATATTCACATCGCGCTTTCAACTGAGCTATATGTGATGACTCCTATCAAACGTTAACCCCAGGAATCTCGTCGAATCTGCGAATAGTAGTAAATCAGGACCAAATCGGAGCGAAGGTGGTAATCGTCTCCTACGAAGCCAGAAGTTAACGCAGATTGACTTCTCAGTTGAGAAACGAAAGCCGATTTTGGAACTCCAGTCTTGGAGATTATCTAAGCATTGCTGCATACGGCGTACCGAAAACGGCGCACGCAGAGAAGCACAATAAACGGCAAAGTCGTCTACGAATAACCATGACGATACCCCTAGAGGAACACATTTACATATAGAAATAATTGCTACAGCAAATAGTGTAACGCTTAGTACCGATCCCTGAGGTACGCGTTCATCTGTACAAAAAGGTTCGAAAAAACCGAGCCGATTCTTACCCGGAAAACGCGGTCCTTCATAAACTTGAATGAACAGTGGCAAGCGTCCACGCATATTCCTGGCGTGTAGGGAACTTAGTATCCCTGCTCGCCAAAACGTACCATAAGCCTTCTCGAGGTCAAAAAATATCGCAACGGTTTGACAATTTTTCATGAACTCTGTCATGATCTGTGTCGACAATGACACAAGGTGGTCCATTACTCAAGGGCGCTTCCGAAAATCGACTGGGTGTTGTTCAGCAGGTTGTGAGATTACAACCACCATACCAACCGTCCATTGATCATGCGTTCCATTTTCTAGAAAAGTGGCATCAACCCAAACACGATTATAGACTTTGAATAGAAAAGCCTTACCTTCTGGAGAGAGCTGTTGCAACATTTGTACATGGATACGATCAGGTCCTGGTGCTGATAGTTGCGAAGATGAAAGAGCGTGTTCTAACTCTGCCATGGTGAAGAGCGATCTTAAGGATTTCCTGAAGAAAAAGGAAGCCTTGAGATTCCATCCGAGTCTTAACAGGAAGGAACTCAGACGAATATTTATCGAGCTAGACACTTGAGCGAAAGCACGGCCAAATGTGTTAGCCACGTCAAATTCATCAACAGCACCTGCAGCTGTTTTACGACCGGCAATTGATACGTGTTTCGATTTTCCCGCCACATGCCTTAACGTATCCCAAACGACAGAGGAAGGTGTATGCCGATTAAATGAAGCTACAAACTTGCTGCATGATGTCTTTTTGCTATCCTTTATAAGACATCTAGACTTGGCACGCATCTTCTTGTATTCAATAGGGTTATCCAGTGTGGGGCGACGTTGGAAAACCCTAAGAGAACGCCTGCGAACACGAATGCCATTTGGGCACTCTTCCGTCCACCAAGGGACTGGAAATTGACGGGTTGGCTGTCGACCATGCAATAGCTTGCTCAGCAGCAGAAAAAAATCTTCTTTATGAGATGTTCGACCAAAACATCCACACAGTCGTGCACATTGTAATTAAACACAGTCAACTAGGAGTAAAGATTCCAGATGTCAGACTGTATGGATACAAATGCTACAAATATATCATCTCTGATGAGCTTCATAGTGCCCCCGTGCGCAGGAATACCCGCTTCGGGTGTGAGATCACACCATACTGGAGTATACCGTCTAATTTGAAAACTATCTTGCGGACGGAGCTTAGTCTCTTGCAGGGTTACGACCAAAGGATTATTCTTGTTGAATTAAAGTTCAAGTTCTGGTCGATGTGTTATAATTCCACGTAGGTTCCATTGTAGGATAGTCATAGTATCCATAATGGGATAAATTCTGAATACTAAGAGTTCACTACTTTGAGGATAACGATGGTCGAATCAATTTGCACTTTTTCGACAACGGGCTAGCACTTTTAACGGAGGAAGGATCCTGCCTCTCTTTCACTGCCGTTCTGGCAGTGCAGGCAGAAACCTCCTGCTCCATCTCCTTCACAGGGGAGGACCACTTTCCAGTTGAAAACTTCTCGAACCCAAGATCGGCGAAGATGTAGATCGCCGATCTGAGTCCTTCCCATAAGATTCCTAATATGAGGATATCCGAGGAGATACTAATGGACTTTTCTTGCCTTTAGATGTTCCGGATAAAGGCTTGTTATTTTCTTTTAGGAAGTCTGTTCCTACATAGCTAGTCCTGAACTTCTTTGGCGATGCACCATGTATTACGGTCTCGCTAGTCTTGCTGGTTGAGATCGACGGTTTTGATGCTAATTTTACCGATTTGGACTTTTGAGTAGCGGACTTGGCAGATACTGGTGTCGGTGTTGATTTTAAAGGCTTTGGCTGCGTTCTAGACACGAGAATCTTTTCGGAAATCTTGGCCCCGTTGATATCGCTGGTTTCCCGACACGGTACCTGTTTAACTGAAACTGAGCTATAGCTACCGGACTTCAGGACAGAGGGTTGGCGGAGACACAAGATTTTCCGGGCTTCCGAGGACACCTTCTCCCTAACACGAATCTCCGGCATATCTCTTTTCTCTGTAAACGGGGGCATTCTTGGGAACTTGATGGGTATTTACCGCTGCAGTTAACGCATTTTGGAGCAGTTGTTGTCCAAAGCGCTGAAACTTAAAGCATCTCACCGGATTCGGTATATATGTTCTAATCTCAATGACTTCATATCCCGCCTTAATCCTTTGAGGGAGATCTGCTCTATCAAAGGTAAGGAACAGAGTAGGAGTAGGCACAAATCCACCTCCTTTCTTCTGCGGAACCCGATATACGGATGTCACGCCTTGTTCTTCCAGATTCTCTTGAATCTCCTCATTGGACATACCATCCAATGCGCGGGTATTTACAACTCCGCGGTAGGAGTTCAAGGTCTTGTGCATTTTGACACGGATAGGATAGCTGGTTAACATATTTGCTTTCAAGGTAATTGCTGCCTGGGACGCTGAATATACTTCAACCAGGATCATGCCATTGCGACTCCTAATGCAAGACTTGACAGGACCAGCAATTTTATCGAGACCCTTTTGAACTGTAAAAGGGTAAATTTTCCTCCTTCTTCTGTTCTGTTTATAACTAAGTAGCGAGGATCACTACACTCGACTACTTCTTTTCCACAAGCTATCAAGTTTTTGGGGGGGGGATTTTTTATTATCCACCCTCCACCATTACAAATGTCTCCGATGGCATTCTCACATCCTGGGCGCCACCACAGCTTAGGTGAAAGTCCTGGCCTGAACCTTGCTCACCTTAGGGTCTCACCTCCCAATTAACACATAAAGGGACCCAATCGCCTTCAGGAGTGTAACGGCTCATGTAATGGCCCCTCCCCGGGACTGACCTTATCATCGGATACGAACACAGTCCTATATGATAGCCAGGAGCTGGGAGTTACGCATTACCCAATCACCCCTTGCGACTCCCCTCCTCCGACCCGCGCAGCAGTATCCGTGAGGCTGTGTTCAGGGAGGTAATTATACGTTGGTCAATCACACTTGTGGACCACAGTTGATTGGGCGTTTGGCATAAACCCTCTCACCCCTCAGAGGAACCCAATCGAGAGTGCGACTTGTAACTCCGGGAGTGCCAATCCGTACCTATCGTAGTAGACCTCCCAGATGTCTCCGGACTTAGCCGATCTTGGAATCTCATTCAGAATTTCTGTGCCCGTCTCTGGAGGCTGGTAGCTGTGTGAAATCTTTAACTACTGTGGTTCTTAGCGTCCCATTTTATATTGGGACGTGAAAGACCGGTAATTTTGCTAGAGGCCTCTTGAGGTTCTTTTATGTGTCGTAAATGTACGACCGGCTTTGCTTTATTTCCCTTCCGAAGGAAAGGTAGCTTGTGACTTACTCTCTGCTGACATCGGTTGTGGGCGGAAGACTTCGAAAGTTGATACGTCGTATTTGGGTGTCTTGACGCGCGTGGACGTCTGTCTCGACCTTCCAGTCCTTTAGTCTTCCGCAAAGCATTTGTTCCAGCATGGCGCTGCCGTCCACTTCTAGGACGCTAAGACGTCCTCCAGGGCGTCAACGAGTTGACCAAGATCTTTCGCGTTTCTGTCGAGCTTCTCTGTGCCAGCCAGTCGCTCGTCAGTTTTGGCCGATAACTCCGTCTTCATCTTAGACATTTCTGTCTCCATTCCAGAATTCACCTGCTCCATTGCAAAATTCATTGTTGTTGTTTTAACTTCCCATCTTGTTCTTTCCAGAATTTACATTCATGTTCTCCATTCAGAAATTCACTGTTGTTATTTCACTTCCATTTCTTCATTTCACTCTCCATCTTTTCCATTTCAGATTTTATGATTTGGAGTTCACTTAATAATTTCGAAGTAGTTGCTCCATTGTAGTGTTTGGATCCCACTCCTGACACCAATGTAGCAAATGAGAACACCAGGTACTGCAAAAACACATTTTATTAATCACTAGCACCAATTAAGAAAATCCAGTAGCAGAATTTGGTTGATCACCAACCAGTAGGGAAAGAGGAGGTTGGACTGTGCCTGCTATAAGTACAGGATAAATCAGTATGGCGAGAGAGAACCATAACTTAGAAGCCCTCTGAAGTTGGCCACTGGCGAAATGTAAGGCAATTTTTATCATGTCAACCAAAGGTAAAAAGGCTGTAATTTAATTTCTATTGATTAATTCCGGAAGGCAAAGTTTGTACAGAAGCCATAAGTATAGCACAAACTAAAGAAAATAAAATCACAATAATGATGCTGTTAACTGCATTTTTTATAATGCAAATACTTAAACTGTTCTCCCTCATATGTAAACACTCATTCAATGCATTAGAAGTGAAGGAATATTAGGGAATTAAATACCTTCAACTGTTTTTAAGTTAAGGAAATGCATCAGGCCCACAAATAATAATGATTTGCTACAACACAAGATTCTAGTCTTTAGTGCAAGGAATGCTGCACATTAATGCTTCAGGTTAAAATGAATAGCAAGCTGCTAAAATACAAGCTACATGTTTTGTGGTGTAGTTGGTACCTCCTTGTAGATATGTCCTTTAGTTTTCCCCATAGAAAAAAATCCAAGGATATCAAATCAGGAGATCAGGAACCAATCCAATGTCCTCCAGCAATCTATTAAGTAATGTAGTATCACAAAAGAGTAGAAAAAGTGATTTGCTTATCGTTAAAAGATGATGAGTCAGTAATACAAACATTAATATCATTAACGGTTTTAACTTACCTGAACGTGTTTCAGAGATGGTTTGTCTTGCGAGTGGATTAATGAATTTTTTATTTAACATTATTGTAGCCCCACGTTGTGCGCAAATTTGTAACGGTTTCAATGTTTATGTAATATGTTTTTACGTAAATTATTAGAACTTGAAGATCTTATGTTGTGTTGCTTTTGTTTTGTTTGGTTACATAATTTTAACTGCCCCACGTATGGGAAGCCAATTTGTAGTAACATTATTGTTTGTTTGTTAGCCCCACGTTTGGGAGCCAATTTATAACGGTATTAATGTTATATTATTTAACATTATTGTAGCCCCACGTTGTGGTAGCCAATTTGATGCGGTATTACTTATAAAGTTTGTTTACATCATGTGTTGAAGCCATCTTGTGACGTCATTCATTTGTTCGGTTTGTAGCTCCATCTAGTGTTAGCAATTTGTGGTAGTATTAGTGTTTGAAAGAATTTTAAGTTTTGTTTACTGTCCTCCGGCTAGCTATTATCTCTCGGTCGAACATGTCTCTTGATCAGGGTTGTGTAAACGGAAAGGAATCTTTTATCCAAAAAGAACACTGATGAAGAAATTGGTTTTATAATTTTTATTGTCGAACACGTTCACTATCACTTTTACACATTGATCTAGATACTTGCCAAACTGAAACTGTTTTAATAACTTCATTACTAATCACTCTTAATTCGCATACTTTAACTTTGTGTATAATTAACTTTATAATACTTTAGATTATCGTAACTTGTTAATCTATAGCCGACGTATCTCATACAAATATTTTGACGAACTGACGAACTGAAGACGACGTGTAGTGCACAAAGAATTTTGATGAACTGAGCATGAAGCTACCTCTAACCTACCCTATTTATACTCCTGCATCCAGATACGCCTAAAGATTATAACTGAACTGCAATTGGCTAATAAAACGCGCCAACATTAGCGTCTATTTTAATATCCAATTAAAATTATGAATACATATGCTCTAGGGAGAAAACATTCCAGAAGTTT
This sequence comes from Deroplatys truncata, assembly GCA_030765065.1. Classification (NCBI taxonomy): domain Eukaryota; kingdom Metazoa; phylum Arthropoda; class Insecta; order Mantodea; family Mantidae; genus Deroplatys; species Deroplatys truncata. The sequence goes on from JAUKNL010000032.1 coordinate 2,132,842, forward strand.
CTACCGAAAACGCGCCAACATTACGTAACATCCTCGTTTCCAATAATGATAAACAGCTCACCCCCTCGCTGCATTATTGCGCGCTATTATTGACAGTTTCAGTAAGGCCGTATAAACTTATTTCCCAATAATAATTACAATTAATAAACATCTGAAATCAATGTCACATAAAAATGCATATTCATATTACAATCATTATTTACATTTAAGTAATTTGTGATACAAATTACTGCATCAGTCTCCATCATCAGCAATTGGATATGAATTAACATGTTCATGTAGGTTTAAAACTTTTAGTGATGTTAGGTTCTTTGTTGGCTCATCATTTAATTGGCTAATGGTTGGTTTCACCCAACTGATGCTAAATTCTAACAATGTTAAATTGATTTAACACTGAACTTAATGCAAATTCTGTTTTATCAAACAATGTTTGCTTTAACATTGTGTTAAACTTGTGTTAAGTTAACATTATCATATCCCTGTGCTAGGGCATTAACAAATGTTTAGGAGTTGGAAAATGGTTGCCGCAAACCAAGCAGTTGATGCAAGTTTGTTGTATTTGCTATTTTTAAGGCCTTTCTTAAAGGAGCCGTGCATCATAACAAATTTGAAAACCTGCAATACAGACTGTCCAAAGTAGTGGTGAGCATAGGAAACACAAGAGGTTAGAATACTACCAACAAACACATGTCTATGCAAATGCTAATTACCTTGAGATTTTATGCTACTAAAACTTATCATTTAGTAGTAAGTGATAATGCTGGTGTTTCCAAGGCTACAGTTTGTGGATTCAACTGAAAGTTTACAAAGCAACCACTTCAGGAAGCAAGCAACATTTTTGTTGAGGTCTACTTGATCCTTAATCAGTGATAACACACTTTCATTTAATTTACTTTGAATGTAATCTCCACCACCAGTTTTAAACCAATTTAAATGCTCTTTTCACCTGGCTTTTTTGGTGCTGCATTTTATATTAGCATAAAATTGCTGCAGGTGCTTACTGATCTGGGAAAAATGCATGGATTTCAAATAAATTACTTCTGCATTTTCTTCCAGGCTGCATCCTTATCCTTGAATGTAAGTCCATCAGTTTTTTCAAACTTGATATTAGCTTTATACTTAGTAACCAGTTTTATAATTAAAGCTTTTTGAACGATGAAACAGTAGTTGCATTGCATCTAGATTTTTCAGTTGACATTGCAATTCTAACTTCAAACAATCAAGAGGCAATAATTGCCCAGGATTATAACTAGTTTTCTGTTGCTGACACAGATAAGGCTGCAATGCATACACAAAAGAGCATCACAGCAATTTCAGAAGCCATGTAGTTTGGTCACTGCCTTCTTGTAAACTGTTTTCCATTGTCTTTTATGTTAACAAGATGTTAAGAAACAATTCACTGTTAGAGCTTGATGTGTGAGTTTAAACATTATATTAAACTGTTAACATTATGTTAAACTTTTAGCATAACATTAGCAAACACAATTGTAAGTATTTTTAACATAGGCTTAATATTTTTAAGCATATAATATACACAATAAAACATGTTTTTGTAAATGATGTCAAAGTAATACAGTATTAAAAAAAAATATATATATATATATAGATATATATACTACTATGTCTGGGCTGGGCAACCATTCTGCTGATAGAATCTGTACCTCCTAATATTCAGGAAATCTCTTCTCATTTTACGGAAGAGCAAGAAATAAGCAAGTAAAGGAGTTTAAGAAATAAGCAAGAGAAGAGGCAGATTCATTTTAGTGAGTCTATTCCAAACATACATGTTATGGGTATGGGAGAGCCAAGAGTTTGGTTGTGCTAGAAATTCTAAATGCATTCTATATAAGTGTATGTAAATGTGTATTTTATGAAGAAAAAATAAACGTATTCATAAGTGCATGTTTACAATGTATAGACAGAACACAAGACTCAAAGGGAAATACAGATATCTTCAAATCATTATTATGAGGATGATTTGTATTCCATTTGGTTCCTTAAATATAAATATTATGATGAAAATTATGCATTTTACTTCAAAAGTATTATTTAAGTCTTCATTTGTTTTGAAACAGTCAAGATCCAAACCATTTTTGTTAAACAAAATTCTTTGATCCTTAACCTTTATCCAGATTTCTGGCTCTCACTTACTTCTTAAAAGAAAATAGAAATTGAAGTAGTTAATGGATTGACAGTTAAAATCTGAAGATGGGCTCATGAAGTTAGATAAAGCAAGCTTTCAGCAATATAATGTTGAACTTGTCAACCTGCAATGAATCTGGGAAACACCTAGGTGCATTGCATTAAAAACTGGCATATGTGACTCGTATAAATTAAAGTAATATTCACATAGGAAGTTGAAGACAATGTAACAGCCAGTAACATTTAATCATGCTGTTGAGCTCATTCTTCTCAGAGAAGTGACTTCCTTAATGTGTATTAACTGAGCAGCAATTATAATAAGTTCAGCACATGTATTGCTACAAAGCGTACACTATGATGACAGTTAATGTTTGGTCTACACCTCATGATGAAGGCAATAACCCTCAAAACATGTCCTAATCCTTGAACAAGTAAATGAAGTTAGTGTCAAGTTCATATTAATTTAGTACATTCTTGTGGGATAATTGAATAATGATGGAGAGGAAGAGAGGGGTATACAGCTATCTCTTTCTTCCTCTGAATTCATTGGCCTTCCTAATAGAAAAATATTAGCTACTGCACTATCCACCAGAAGGTTTATGTTGCTATAGCATACTAAATTCATCCTTTCTCTGTAGTGTAGTGGTTATGCTTGGCATATTCTCATCATTTGCAATGAAGACCATAAATAGTATGCTTTGTATTTTAGATATATACATGCACCTAGGTATGTCAGAAGTGCATGGACATCATCTAAGATACCTTCTCAAATTTACACACTGCTGCATTAGAAGTAAATAGAATATCATGGCAACTCAGCATCCTATCACACAACACAACCTTCATATGGACAGATATGCTTGCAAACTGTAAACTACACGTGGGTACATACAGTGAGGCTGTTTATACTTGGTTTGAATTGGTAGAGGACCCACATTTGAATCTCCTGTATGCACATGCTTGTGTACGATTATGTGTTGTCTGAATGGCGGCCAATTTGAATATACCATGTTAATTATTCACTTTAATGGAATTAGTTTTAAATGGAATGTCCATCATAATAAATATTTACTGGAAAAAAACAAACCAAGAGTTGCTGATGACTTTATGGTAACACCACAGGATCAATTATACAGTAAGGATGCAGCGCACACATCATCAACCTTATCTTGCCAAAAATTCCACACATCACAGATATCTCCAACACAAAGGCAGGTATCCAATATGATTGAATGAATAGCACTTAACTTATTTTTTCTCATAAGTATAGGAAGATTTTGCAATTTATTGTTTATTAAATATAATTTTTAATTTTAAGACCAATACTTAACAATAAATATCACAACTATATATTGGATCAACTCTATGTCCTACTGTCAGTCAGGTGAGTGCAATATTTAAGCGAGAGTGAATGACAATTTATGGAGTATTTAGATATTTGTCAGGTTGTGCAAGTATTTACATGGATCATCTATATATATATATATATATATATATATATATATATATATATATATAAGTAAAACGATTAAAACAAGAGTGTGTGTATACTGTTGAACTGCAGGTTATCTTAACATTGGATTTTAATACTTTTTGTTATTAAACACACTCACATTCATAATTCCAGAGTCTGTGGAGGAAAGGAATCAATCTGGTTAAGGAAAAAATTACCATCCCCAGTTGAAAACTGAACCCAAAACCTCTTGGTTGAAAACCAGAAAGCTGACTGCTCTCCTATAGAGGCAACCTAGTATATATTGTTCTAACAAAATATATCCTTCAAAGAATAAAAGTGACCCTGGTTGTCACAACAGGTAGTCAAATTTAATAAGACGCACTGATAATTATTTTTTCGTATATTCTCTGTGTTTTTTCTAAATACAGAGTAACATTTAAATATCATTAAAATCATACAAACAATCTACATAGGCTAAGAGGAGAAGGAATGAAAATCACACCTTTATAGAAAATATATGAAAACCCTGATGCACAAACAAATGCCTTGTAATTTGAAATTTCTGCTTTATCGTTCAGTGCCAAAGAGACCAACAAAAACTACTGAGTAAATGGAAGTCACTGGTGAAACTATTATAACAATGACTAAGTGACTAATGAGTAGTGCACAACTGGAAACCAGAATAACCTGAGTATAACTCACACTTACATAACCTTACCTGTCTCCTGTTAGAGTAGCATCTGTACCCAAAGTATAAAGACTACCTAGCATCTTATAGGAAGCCACTTGAACCTCATCCACTGAAAAAAAGAAACATTGTCTTTTATTACATTTCAGTTTTTTTATACCATTTAATATTTTCTTCCTGTCATAAACAAGACACACTCACAGCATAAAGCAACATAGTGCTTAATTTACATAATGGACATCTGACACATATTTTTTTTATGTCTTCTTTGAATCACCAAACAGAAATTATTGCAGATTGAGAACATTTCAATCAAAAATATTGTTAAAGTAAAACAAAGACCTTCATTTTTACTTTATCTAGAGAAGGTACTGCATTCTACCAAAAAATTTGTTATCAAGAATTTACCAGAAATGCATGTTTTGAGACCCCCTGAATAAAAAAGCATTTTTAGAACAAAGGTCTGTGGGTGGATGATTACCATAACTCAAGAATGAAATCTCGGATAAATACCAAACTGGCTTTTTAAGTTCAGTATCTTCCAAACATGAGACACAAAGATTTTCAAGAAAATCCCCCAACCCAAACTATCCTTTACATGAAACATTTTTAAAATTTTTTTATTTTTTCAAAAATGATTCTAATACTTTGATATAATATTTACATACTAATAAGATATTTACAAATAAAATACATATGTTCTTAATTTTCTGGGAATAGCCAGTGAAGTCCTCTTCATTCGAAAGGAATTTTGTATAAATGCTGAACATTTAGAGATATAATTAAAGCACCACCCAGAAAATATAGGTCTCTTTAAAATGCACAATTTATTCCAAATACTTTCCTTTCCATTTTTTTATTTTTTTTATTCTTTATTTTTTTTTGACATTAGCCATTTCAGAGACATCTGTTACATGTTTGAATTTTTCAATACTTTGTCATTTTTAAAGTGCTGTTACAATTCAATTGTTTCTCATGATGCAGTGGAGTGAGTGTGGAATTTCAAGGCCAGCATATAGTGAACAGTTTTCAAAACATTTGGTTATAGTGTCCGTATACCATCTTTGTGCCTACAACAAAATGTATAATGAAACTATTTCTGCAAATGTTTATCTCCATTAACATAAAGTACAGAAAAATAAAATTTTTGCAACAATAAATTGCAGAAGAGATATAAAAATAAATGATAGTGGGTGGTCATGAAAATGTAATAAGTTAGATTTTGTTTTATTATTTTATACAACACCTTAGTCATCTAATAATAAAATAAACAAGCAACAGCATCATCAATCTAGTATCAGTAACATAAAAATGAATCAAAATGTTCTCGAAATTTGTAATGTTATACTTTAAAAGCAATTTTCATCAAATAGCATAAAATGTGGCCCAACCATGAAAAAGCTTTATATACTAATTTTTCCACCTATCATTAGTAATACACAAGTTATATGTCGCATCATTGTGTGTCTTTCAAAATAGGTGGAAAATTTAAAACAGAAACTTTTGTTTACAATTGGGCCAAAGTCTCTGCAATGTTCACATTATGGTTCTGGAATTTTATATTATTTTCTTTGAAAACTAAGGTATTGTTAAACTGTGATTTCAAATCTTATTCTTATATTAAAATTTGATGAAATTCAGCATGTCTCTTATATTGCTGTATCTGTTGGAGTAATCACGTTGTTTTACTTCAGGATTACTACATTTGGTAAATTTTTCTCTATTGTTCTTAATTTTAATCATGCTTCTGAATTATATTATTGGCCTAGTTTAATATGTAGCAAAATCCATGATTATCATTGATCGAAGAATAAACAGCTCTTTTAAAATAGCTAACCCGTACCTATTTAAATAACACTAGGGAACAAACTAAAACCTTTTTCTGTGGTATTATATATATATATATATATATATATATATATATATATATTATACTTATCCTGATGAGCTGAATTCATTTTTGGTAATTTTAAGAAACATCATTTTGAAGAAATGCAAAACTATCAATTACAGAGTATTCATTAAAGGTTTATGCAACAGAACTATTAGGAGCTCAAGCAACATATTTTTTTAAATTACATAACAATAGAAAAAACATTTATGAATTAATAGGAACATTATATAAAAGAAAAAAATCCAATGTGATGCACTTGGCAGACTTTTTCTAGCTATTATAACTTCAGATAATCCTTTATATACTAATGAATTTGCATGATAAGTGGTTCATCTATTCATGTTGTACTATAATAATTTTTTTGCTACAAATAAACTCAATTTAAACAATACAAGCTTGGGTGCATGCATAATAAGAAAAACAAAGTGTGTTTCATAGTCTGAGTTACTTTTTGTTACAAATGAACTCATACATAAAAAAATAATCACTTTATAGATGGTGCATTACAGTTCAAACTGAGAAAATAAAGGTAAGATTAACATTAAATATTTTGAAATCAGCTATTGGTTACAAATGAGTTATTTGGCATAAATTTTATATGCATATCATTAAGCTCTACATTTTCTGAGTAAGTGTAGACTTAATAGTCAGTTGGAGTTTCGATAAGTGATCTATATCTTATATCTTTCACTTGTTTCAAAACTTCTGTGCATTTTTATTATTTGAATTCAGAATATTTCATTTATTAACTTGAATATCTGATGACCATTCATAAGCATTCATCATTATTTCCTTAATTTCTTGTTTATTTTGTTAAAATAAAACCACACTACAGTTTTCTGAAAGAAAGTAACAATTTAAGTGACCAAGTCAGAGCCAACTAACTTAGAAAGTTGAATCAGATTTGAAAAATCAAGTCCTATGGCCAAAATTGGTACCACAGATTTTTGGTCTTCAATGCTGATGCTCTACACAAGAGTGTGTTGACTAGAGCCCAGCAGTTCAGCCATTTATTTTTGTTAAAATAGGTAGCAAAAAGACATTTAAAATACCAAAAAGAGGCAGTAACGTAATTAAAATAGGCATTTATTAAAAATGAAAGCAGAGAGAAATCCCACAGGTATCTAAGATCCTTAATCATTTATTTATCGCACTTTACTTGATTACAAGCAACAATAAGGTGTTTTTTCAAAGTATCAACTGCTATAATCAGTCACCTGTCAGAGGAAACTTTTTTCAACTTAGAAAAAGAATGTTCTACTTCCAATGAACTGACTGGAGCATATTTAAAACAAGCTATTTATCAATTACAATAGAACTTTCACCCTTCAGAACATAAGGTCCACATCAACACTCATAACACATTTACATTTTTCACTAACTAATGCTTTTTCCTTTCTCCCCTGGTATTTTCAGCAGTTGATTTATTGCATCTTCAAAGAATGCCATTGGTGACACTGGCATATCACCTGTTTTTGCTTCAGCTTCAAGATTGCTTCTGGTATTAGGTTGTCTCATAAGTAATGTCAGTTTTTAAGTTTGGTGTTTTATAAGATAGAATTGGTTTTCTTTGGTTTGTCAATGCTATTTACAGGATGCCATGGCGCTTATATTGCGAGAATATGTCAGTCATTAGTTGTTAATACACAAACACAAAATGGAAGTTAAAAAGTTTGAGATTAGAGTCCTTCTAAAGCACTACTGGAATAAAGAGTATAAAGCTGCTGCTGAGGCTCGAAAGGTATGTGAAGTGGAAGCAGAAGGTGTCGTTTGTGAGTGTGTGGCACAACGATGGTTCCAACATTTCAACACTGGAGAAAGAAACACTACAGATTTACCACATTCTGGAACACATAAATTATGGGATATTGAGAATACATGCAGAGTTTTGGAAGAAAATCTGCAAAACAGTACTTGTAAACTGTCAGAAGCACTTGTACTAGCCACCTGACTGCCTTTTAGAATCGACCAGAAGTAATCTCAATGTTTAGACTACACTTTCTTCTTCTTAATTCCTTTCAGAGTGAAATAACAGGAAGTGAGAAAAAAGTAAGAGGAAAACGGAATGAAGAGTGCATGAAATTAGCTGTGAGCAAGGTTATGTCTAATAAACTGACCATGAGGGAGGCAGCTTGGATGTTATTTGCACCTCAAAGCATACCTGGAGATAGGATAAGGGCAATTAATCACGGTCATTCTGTAAAATTAACTTAGCAGTTAGGCAGATTCAAAGATGACTTTTGATAAAAAAAGCTGAACTTAAGTTGGGTACTCCAAAAGAAAACAAACACACTGAGGGAGATCATGAACAGTCAACTACAAAGAGACAAACAAAACAGGATTTTAGTTGAAGTAATGGGTTAATAGAACACACTGTAAATTACATTATGTATCTGGAGGCATTTAAATAATACTGGATGCAGTGTATCAGTGTTGGGCGCATTTTGGATGTGTGGATCATAGGAATACTTTGTCTTTTATTTGTGATTTTTTTAAAATAGTGAGCTAAGCTTGGCAAACATAGCTGAAATGATAAGAATAGTTTCATGCTTATGTGTTCTAAAGGTTACTGAACAAGTATCAGTGCAGCAGATTACTCACAACTGAGACATCTCAGAAAAGACAGTGGCTGATACTGTAAGAAGATTTGTACAAGCATTGTAGTTATAGCTCTTTTACTTTCTATGTAACAAGTACTATAAATAAAAAATAATAAACATTGTACTGTGTTATTCATAGAACATATATTAAGGTAAGAGAATACTATATTAAGATTGTGATTAACCACAACAGTTATAAAATATGGTCAAAAAACAGTTGGCCAACTCTGCACAACTCTCTCCTATCATAACGAAGACATTTATGCTTGTTACAACAGGCATTTCAGCATGCAGTCATATGCAGACTATCCTTGGCTCTGTGGCACTACAAAAATACATAAACTTTTCTGCAGGCTTTATCTGTTGCTTTCAAATGAAAACATCCAATGGAATGATGTTGAAAATATGGACAGTTTCAGAAACCCTCAAAGCTAGCCTGTGAATGTGAAACAATACATCCCCTTGATTAGCACTATGTCTCTCCACCCAGAGTCAGACATCCTGGTTTAGTGATATATCAAGGCTCCTGAGGAACACCTGAGGAAGGTCATGGATGTCAGGATGCCACTTTTCTTATTGGTCTACTATTTGTCAACACACGACACTAATGGGCTGACACCTGCCCGCTTGGTTTTGGTAGGGAACTGCATCTTCCAAGTGGCCTGATATTTAGGAATCCTCTAGGGGCGGAACATCCAGCAATCAAGTACATGGAGATCCTCATGGACTATCTTCACAATGTGCACCATATGGCCTGCTAACACATCCAGATGGCAAGCAAAGGCTTCCAGCAGGGTGCTTTGGTGTAGTTGTATCGCCCTACCTGGACAAAGTGGTGAAGAGAATCAATGATGTAGTCTACTGCATCCAGAGGTTGCCCCAAGGGAAGGTGCTGATTCTACACCTAGATCATCTAGCTCACTATGACAGTGCTGGTTGGGACAACCAGACCTAAAGAGGGAGCAGTCGGACCTCACGTGCTAAGCTACCTATGGACTGGTGGTGCGAGTGTCTCCCGGTCCCATTTACCTGCCCATGGGTTAGGCAAAGGCTGGTCCTCCTCCAGATCAATGACTTTGTGGAACAATAGCCTTTCTGTGTGCCTCCCCACTCTAGATGATTCCTATGGTCCATTTTGAGTAAATTCTTCTTCTCAAAAGTTCTGCTTTGTATGCAGAATCTATATAAGGGGCTGCTCTTGATAGGAAAGGCAGTTTGTTGGTCAAGAAGTTATAAAAAGCAAAATGGACAACGCCAGTGCAGTTTAGTTGTGTTCTCATTTGTTACAATAGTAGTTCCTCAAAATAAATACACTGGCATGCAAAACCTAAGGACGAGATGGGTAAAGTAACATAACAAATGAACTACTCGGTGGAAGTTGATGAAGATGCAGGTGCATGTTGTCAGAGGTCTCACACGTACACAGAAAGCTGGACGTCACATGGCGTGAGTGTAGCGAGCCTATAGTGCCAAATGGGTCTGGTCCCGCAACACGGGGCAGTTGATGAAACAGGACAATACGGTGTGTGGCAATTAGTGAGCTGTTACGGTGCACTGTAGTGGTGTTCTTCATTGCAACATGGCCCGTAGACACCATTTGGATGACTTCACATGGGGAAGAATCATCGGGAAACTGGAAGAAGGGCGAAGTGTGATGAATGTTGCTCAGGAGTTTAGAATTGCTCACAGCATTTTCACGTGCATGGGGAACCTTCAAAACCACAGGCACTGCTGTCCCAAGGAGAGGTGGTGGTCGACCATGCTCAACTACAGCAGCAGATGACCGCTACATTGTGCAACAGGCAAGAAGGGATCCACGCCAAACAGTGGGTGTAATTGCAACCACATTTAACAGGACAGCTAGACATGCAATCTCACGATACACAGTGGCACGGCGACTACACAGAGGTGGTCTGTTTGCCCGATGGCCAGTACGTTGTCTTCCATTGACATCTGTACATCGGTGGCATCATTTGCGATGGTCCCAAGAGCATCAAAATTGGACCAATGAGGAATGGGATCGCGTGCTCTTCTCGGATGAGAGCAGATTCAGTGTAAGTAGTGATTCTCGACGTACCCTCATCTGGCGAGAGGTGGAAACACGTAATGTACCCAGGAACGTCTTGAACATGATCGTTTTGGTGGTCCGGGTGTTATGGTTTGGGGAGGCACAATGTTGCAAGGTTTAAAATCTTTGAACACGGTATGCCCACTGGTCAAAGTTATTTTGATACTATACTCCTTCCCCATGTGTGTCTTTTCAGGGGTGCAGTCGGCCCTGACTTCATTTTTATGGATGACAATGCCCGACCACATCGAAGGATCTCTTGGAACGAGAGCATATTCGGCGAATGGACTGGCCTGCCTGTTCCCCCGATTTAAATCCCCTCGAACACATGTGGGTTGCTTTGGGGAGACGCATTGCAGCACATCCACATGCACCAACGATCATCCAACAGTTGTAAACAGTGCTGGTGGAGAAATAGAATGCCCTACCACAAGAACTGGTTATCAACCTTGTGGCCAGCATGGGAGCACGATGCAGAGCATGCATTGCTGTCCGTGGTGATCATACACCCTTTTCTGTTTCTGTAAATCTAGAGAGCCATCATATGTCGTATTGACTTTGGTGTAGCTTACGGTCTATGAATAAAAGTGGCATTTCTGTTTGTCTCATTGCATATTTCGTTTAGTTGCCTGCTGTAGCAGTTCCCTCTATGTATAATTCAAGTTTCATCGAGCTATGTTACTTGGCAGTGTCACAGCATGCTAAGATTACTTTCATCCTTAAGTTTTGCACACCAGTGCACAACATAAAACATAAATTACCTAAATTGTAAACAAATTTTTGTAGATAAGACCAAAAGGAACATAGATACAAGAATAAAAGAGCACTTACTGAATACTAAACAGCCAGATAAATCTACAGTTTCAAACTATTTTGAACGTAGAACCATAACATCGATAGGAATACTAAATTTCTTAAATATGCCTAAAATCCCTTGAACTGTCAGTTTGGGATAAAATATTGTGACGCAGCGGCTATAGCCCAGGATTAATGGAAGTTCGGCGCCGGGCAATCAGAGATAAACAAGATAGGTTCCAGCATAAACACTAGAAGCCCTATCGCTAGATAATCAGAATCCTCTGGATGTTTCTCCTTCTCGAACGTTTGAGAACTTTGTGAAACTTCTTGGCTACATAAGAGAGAGTTTTCGCAAGAGGAGTGATTCAGTCAGTCAGTCAGTGAGAGAGCGAGTTGGCGGATGCGTTTTCGGTGCGACGGGGGATGCAATTCTCTGAGTGAGATTGTGGCGACTGCTGTTGCGGAACGAGAGACTGTGGGGATCTTGTGTTCGACTCTCCAGCGAGTGAACTGTCCGGAAGATGAGGCTACGTCACGGAGGAAAGTGAAGTGACGGGGAAATTGAACTGGTTCACATTAGTAAAGTGAGAGGGTGTACTAAGTGAAGTCCCAGTGAAGTAGACCTAATAAACAGAGTGATGTGACAGTTGAAACACTGGACAAAGCCACAATATTGTGACTTGTCCAGATTTTTAAACTGCCACTTCACTAAGTTACTTCATTAATGTAATCTAGTTCAACTACTCACTATCACTTCATTTTCTTCGTTATGTAGTGGCGTAACGAAATACGCACGACTTAGCCTCTTCTTCCGGGCTGTTCACTCGCTATGGAGTCGAACAAAGACCTCCAATATTTCGCGGAAGCAGCACTCACTGCATGCCACAGCAGTCGTGACAAAGCACTAAGAGAGCAGCACTTTTTGTCGCATAAGAAACGCTCGCTAACTCGCTCACTAGCTAAGTCACTCAACTTGAGAGAGCGCTGGCTTGTATAGCCGTTGGAAATTTCCACAGGGTTCCAGAGCATTCTAGAAGGCGAAGCATCCAGAAGTTTCTGGTTATCTGACGATAGCGCTTCCGTGTTTACACTGCACGAGCACGCTGCTTATCTCTGTCTTATCTCCGATTGACCGGCACCGACCTCCCGATAACCTTGGCCATAGCTGCTGTGTCACACAGCTCCCTCCTCAGAGATGGTCGTCCCAAGAAGCTCCGCGATATGGGGTAAGATGGACCAGCTTTCCTCGTTGTTGACGCTGAATGCGGTATACTATTTCGTTGATACGGGACCGCCCTTATAGGGGCCATCCCAGGAACGTTGCAGTTTGGCGACTTGCCTTCAATATAACGCTCTACCATTTCCGACTATGGATGAAGGGGAGTACTGTGGGTCTTTTGGATCCCGAGACACTGCAGAAGCTCTCGCATAGGCTGGATTAAAAATTCGTCCCCTGGTCATTGAGAAGCTCCCGAGGAATCCCGAACCGGCAAACGAAGTTCACCAAAGCATTAGCCACGGTCGAAGTCTCTTGATTGGAAATCGCATAAACTTCCGCCACTTGATGAAATAGTCCTTAGCCAATAGCAGGTAGCAGTTTCCTGTGTCTGTCCTTGGGATGTCAATTCTTTTGAACGGTGCTTCGACATTGTATTGTTGCATCGGGCCCCAACTTCGCGTATGGGGCCCACTACATGCCGCGCAGATGCCGCAATTTGGCACTATCTCTCCGCGTTACTTCGAAGATACAACCGATAAAATTGGCGACGAAGCTTCTCCAAGGTCTTATTTACACCCAGGTACCCTCCGGTAGTACCGGTATGGGTCTTCTTTCACCTTGCTCCTCGGGAATACTATCTGTTACACCTTAGTTCTTCCATCTGCATACTCCCGCATTCCCTTCAATATACCGCTCTTATAGGCCTCTGGGAGAAGCATCCACTCACGCGGGTCGTAATCCAGATTCTTTATACTTTAGGTTCGGCCCTACGTCTCGATTCTCCAGTTGCTCCCTCCTCAAGGTATCTTCATCCTAACCGACTGCAGGTTGCACCGTGGCCGGACGCACGGTTGCAGCACTCTCTTGTCATCTGCTGGTCCATACACTCGTTCAATGCAACCTCCATTATCCTATTTGTTTTTCTTGCTGATCTAGACGCTCTTCCACCACATTAATTTTATCTTCTATGTCAAAATTAATTTGTAACTCCTTTGCAAAGTCGCCTTTGAGGGCTTTCACCGTTGCATTTACAGATTTGATGTCAAAACCTAGTTAGGATTTCATATTTTTTATTTCAGTCTTCATTTCTGTTTCCATCTCTACCATCCCAGCTTTCACCGTCTTCACTTCAGTACCTATATTCTCCATTCTGACCAATAATTATTTAAGCATTTCCTCCATCTTGGCTCTTATATCCCACTCCTGATACCAGTGTGACTTCGTCCATTTTGATGAAATCCAGTTAAAAAATCTTCGCTAAGTTTTCATGGTCGCTTCGTTAATGTGATCTAGTTCAATTGTTTACTGTCACTTCGCTTAGTTTTTCCTATCATTTTACTTTGTTTGCAAGTAGCAACATAACAAAATAAAATTCTTCTTCCAGATGGTTCACTTGCTGGGGGTTGAACACAAGATTTCTCCAATCTCTCTTGGGAAGTACCACTTCACTACAGTTGTGGTGCTCTAGGAGAACAGCACTTTTCATTGCAATGGAATCGCATTCGCTAATTAATTCACTCAACTTGTGAGAGCACTCAATTATATAGCCATTGGAAATTTCCACAGAGTTCCAGAAAATTTGATGATGAAACATCCAGAAGATTCTGGTTATCTGATGATAGCACTTCTGGTGTTTACGCTGGACAAGCACGCTGTTATCTCTGTTCCTCTGACTGATCTGATACCTTGGGCAATAGCCACTGCATTTATCACCAAGAGCAAAGAATGAGTCACAAAGTTTGAGTTGCCCATGTTGGACAATCTTCACCAGCTCGTTACTTTAGTACCAGATCCCTCTACACCATCATCAAGGACGCAGTCAGCTGAGCATAAGAACAAGTTCTGGTTAAAAAGCAGATTTTCTGAGTAGTAGGATTAGTACAGGTCGACTCATATTATTAAAAGTAATGTGTTCATTCCTGCATCCATAAATCTAGGAAGTTTGTCTGTTTCATTCCTAAAGTTACTTCAGGAAATTAGGATGTGCCTAAATTGGTGTTAATAAATGTATGGGCACCAAACCCTCACAAAAGGTTCATGTGAACATGGATCCAAGTAGATTTTACATTACTTGAAGTACAATTTGTACAGGCAGAGCTAAGGCCAATAATATTTGCACCAAATCTGTAATAGTTTCTTTTATTATTATTATCACTGTCTCCATTGCAGCAATGAGACAAACTCTTGCACACGTTTTGGGTGGCTGTCTTTATAGTGAGGCTCTCCAAAACTTTAGACATCACAAAATTAGATCGCTCATTGCCGAAGGCCTTAAAAACAAACACCAAGTCTATGACATTTCTAAAGAGGGATCCTGTCGGCAAACAGAATGCTTGCCATACCACCTGATTCTTCATCTGCCTACATCAGTGGTTCCCAACCGCATGCCCTCTGGGACTATGAGAGATTTATGGGGGGGCCGCAGACAGCTTAAAAGAAAACAGAAACATGAGATCAGACAAGTCAAAAATTTTATATTATTACAGTTAGCGAGTGTATTTTTTGTACAATTGGCAGCATCAGCATTACCTCATGCATCATCAAGTTACTGCTGACATAACACATTATTTAGCCTGCGCATTGCATTGTTAACTCAGTATTACTCCTGTTGTGCTCTGTAGAAGTAAATAGTATTTTTATTGGTTTTGTGCGTTGGTGAAAATGTCCGCTAAAAGAAGATTGTATAATGAATATATTAAGTATGGATTCATCCGCTCGCCTCCCACCGAGGCAGCCCGGGTTCAATCCCAGGGACCTGCATGTGGGATTTGTGGTGGACGAAGCGGCGTCTGGGCGGGTTTTCTCCGGGTTCTCTGGTTTCCCCCGCCATTCATTCCACCAACTGCTCCATAATCACATTTCCTTTCATCCATTTCACCAACATTTCGTTTCATCTACTTCCTTCATCCCATACCAGGCATTGGGCTGATCACCCATTCTGGATGCTCTGTCTGATCCATGAGTGTCTGCTCCTCGACGGGCCTCTGACCCCAGGCACCCGCTTGTAAGTCCTGGGGGGTGTAAGTCCTACATAAGAGGATAATGAATGAATGAATTCACGTTTATTGTAAAAGACAGTGTCCAACTCCTCAGAACGTTGTGTGTCATAACACTAATCTTTCATGGGATAATTGCCTATTGATGTGAGATTAAGTAAAACTCCCTATCAAAGTATAATAAGAACCTGAATAAATATATAACCATGTCCTTAGTAACAACTCATTGCAGCCTATGCATCTGGAATGTCATTTAACAACAACTTACCCAGCATTGAAAAATAAACCAAAAGTTTCTTTTTGTTCGAAAACGAAATTCTTTAAACCACATGAAGCTAAACTCTACTGGGATCTCTCAGCAGGAAAATGAGAAAGTAATTGAAGCATCACCTGAAATTTCTCTCTTAATAGCAAAAAAAAAAAAAAAAAAAAAAAACTCATACTAATGATAAGGCGTTAATCAAACCTTCCATTCTTAAAGCAACCAGAATTGTTTTTCAAGAAGATAGTCAGCAAAAGATAGACGAGATACCTCTTTCAAATAACAGTGTGCAACATAGGATCACAGAAATAGCCTTTAATGTGAAAGAACAGTTAGTTAAAAGACTGCTTGCAGTATGATGATTCTACTATATAGCTCAACATTGTCACTCAATAGTATACTGCTGATTAGTGGAATGAGAAGAAAATAATGGAAGAACTATTGTTTTCTAAAAACTTGAAAACAACATCAAAAGGTTCTGATGAATTTTCTGCCATTAATGAATTTTTGGTTGAAAATGGTTTATCTTGGGACAGAGTTATGGGAGTTTGTACTGATGAAGCACCAGCCATATTAGGTTCACGTTCTGGCCTCCTAAGTATTCCCCCCCCCAAAAAAAATAGTCCTAATCTTATTGGCTCTCACTGTAGGATCCACAGACAAGCCCTAGCTTCTAAATTTTTACCTGAGAAACTGAACACTGCACTGAAAGTGGCTATAAGTGTAGTTAATTTAATGAAGTCAATTGCGCGAATACTCATCTTTTCTGAGTCCTATGTAATGATCTCAATGCTGAACACCAATCTTTAATCTTTCATACACAAGTCCAGTGGCTTTCAAACGACAATATACTTAGAGGCTTATGATTTGAAATTAGAGGTAGAACTATTTCTGTTGATCAAGGGAAAGCTGAGCTTCTTCAATTATGTTATTTTCCCTTGCAGACTTCTTTGAAATCTTGAATAATCTGAATTTTAAACTACAAGGTAGAAACACCACAATGATAAGATGTCATAAGGAAAACAACTATAGAAGCATCGTCTGGATGCTCCCATTACTAACTTTTCATCATTCCCTCAATTCAATGAACTTCTAGATAGGCAACAGTGGAGAGTTATCATCAGTGAACACTGCAAGAAGAAAGAGTTCAAGCTTTATTTTCCTGATTTATCTTCAGAAGACTGGCAGTGCAAATTAACAAAGATCATCCTTCACACTTGATGTGCACACATGCACTTTCTGATGAAATACAAGAGGATATGCAATTGAATTGAAATGTGATTTAAGTGCTAAAGAACAGTTTCAACATACTGAAGGAGAAGTTGCAAGAATTTTGGGCCAGTTTCCTTCCTATTTATCCAAAAGCGGCAAAGGAAGCCTTAAAAGTTCTTGTACAGTTCTCATCTATATACCTATGTGTGACTGGATTCTCGACACTAACCATAATGAAAACAAAGCACCGCAGTCACCTGAATGGGCAGAGTGACCTTAGATGTACTTTAACTAGTTTGAAACTGAACATTCAGGAAGCTGCCTTAAAGAAAAACAATTTCAACTGTCTCATTGATGTTCTGGATTCTTCTTGTGACTTTCATTACACAAAATATGTTAGATGTGAAAAGTGTTGCTCAAGTGGAAACAATATGTATTTAAACAAGACATTTCTATTCGGCTACCAACTCCTTTGAAACACTATCATTTTGTACTGCTCTACATTTGATAACTCTCTTTTACTAAAGCGTGGATTGCAGATTACTGTTAAATAAAGATCTCCAAAAGAAGAAGAAAGAAAAAAGTAAATAAACATGGGGCCATGAGATATTCTCAGGTTGCAAAGGGGGTAGAAAAGTTTTGGAAGCACTGGCTTAGCTTACATTATTGATCCAAGAGCGAGACTGGAGCTATCAAAGTGCACGAAGAAAAGTGTAGGATTTATGAGCCCATAGTGCCCTATTATTTGGAGAAATATAGCCTCAACTCTATCAAAATTGTAGGTCAGAGCAAAAGACAGCATTCCCAAGTTCTTCGTCCACTTCTGTAAGAGGTTTTGCCTAGAGAACCAGCTAAATAGCAAAGTTTCACTCTTGGCCATTTAAGTATCCGTTTCAATTTTAAAAAATCATCTTATACCCTTTTAACCACCTTTTAAAATTTGATTTTGCTAATTGTTCATTTTGATTTTATTGTTCTTTTTTTAATAATTACTGCTACTATGCCTCATACCCATTTGATACGTTTTATTACATTTTAATGATTATTTTTGTACTTGTTTCCTTGTTTAATATGCTTGGTTAATTTGTTTCTTTATTTTGCTTTGTCTTTATGGCAGTCTCAGAATGAGAAAACAGAAAGACCTTTCTTTCAAAATGAAAATGTATTAAAGCAAACAGAAACTTAAGTTGCATCAGTAATCTTTTTTATTTATTTATTTTTTTATAAATTTCCATTTATACCCCACCTTTAACTACATTGGTCTTATTGGTGGCCTTTCCTTTAGAACTTATTGCCTAAGGCAATGCTGTTAACTCGTCTTCTCTTGTCAGGTTTCTTGTACTTTGGGTATTTTAATCATTAGATCACACACGCTCTCATTCCTACTTCCAGACTCTGGGGAGGATAGGAATTAATCATTAGATCAAACACACTCTCATTCCTACTTCCAGACTCTGGGGAGGATAGGAATTAATCATTAGATCAAACACACACATTCACACTCTCATTCCTACTTCCAGACTCTGGGGAGGACAGGAAATAATCATTAGATCAAACACACACATTCACACTCTCATTCCTACTTCCAGACTCTGGGGAGGATAGGAATTAATCATTAGATCAAACACACTCTCATTCCTACTTCCAGACTCTGGGGAGGATAGGAATTAATCATTAGATCAAACACACACATTCACACTCTCATTCCTACTTCCAGACTCTGGGGAGGATAGGAAATAATCATTAGATCACACACGCTCTCATTCCTACTTCCAGACTCTGGGGAGGATAGGAATTAATCATTAGATCAAACACACACATTCACACTCTCATTCCTACTTCCAGACTCTGGGGAGGACAGGAAATAATCATTAGATCAAACACACACATTCACACTCTCATTCCTACTTCCAGACTCTGGGGAGGATAGGAATTAATCATTAGATCAAACACACTCTCATTCCTACTTCCAGACTCTGGGGAGGATAGGAATTAATCATTAGATCAAACACACACATTCACACTCTCATTCCTACTTCCAGACTCTGGGGAGGATAGGAAATAATCATTAGATCACACACGCTCTCATTCCTACTTCCAGACTCTGGGGAGGATAGGAATTAATCATTAGATCAAACACACTCTCATTCCTACTTCCAGACTCTGGGGAGGATAGGAATTAATCATTAGATCAAACACACACATTCACACTCTCATTCCTACTTCCAGACTCTGGGGAGGATAGGAAATAATCATTAGATCACACACGCTCTCATTCCTACTTCCAGACTCTGGGGAGGATAGGAATTAATCATTAGATCAAACACACTCTCATTCCTACTTCCAGACTCTGGGGAGGATAGGAATTAATCATTAGATCAAACACACACATTCACACTCTCATTCCTACTTCCAGACTCTGGGGAGGATAGGAATTAATCATTAGATCAAACACACACATTCACACTCTCATTCCTACTTCCAGACTCTGGGGAGGATAGGAATTAATCATTAGATCACACACGCTCTCATTCCTACTTCCAGACTCTGGGGATGATAGGAATTAATCATTAGATCAAACACACTCTCATTCCTACTTCCAGACTCTGGGGAGGATAGGAATTAATCATTAGATCAAACACACTCTCATTCCTACTTCCAGACTCTGGGGAGGATAGGAATTAATCATTAGATCAAACACACACATTCACACTCTCATTCCTACTTCCAGACTCTGGGGATGATAGGAATTAATCATTAGATAAAACACACATTCACACTCTCATTCCTACTTCCAGACTCTGGGGATGATAGGAATTAATCATTAGATCAAACACACTCTCATTCCTACTTCCAGACTCTGGGGAGGATAGGAATTAATCATTAGATCAAGCACACTCTCATTCCTACTTCCAGACTCTGGGGAGGATAGGAATTAATCATTAGATCAAACACACACATTCACACTCTCATTCCTACTTCCAGACTCTGGGGATGATAGGAATTAATCATTAGATCAAACACACTCTCATTCCTACTTCCAGACTCTGGGGAGGATAGGAATTAATCATTAGATCAAACACACACATTCACACTCTCATTCCTACTTCCAGACTCTGGGGAGGATAGGAATTAATCATTAGATCAAACACACACATTCACACTCTCATTCCTACTTCCAGACTCTGGGGAGGATAGGAAATAATCATTAGATCAAACACACTCTCATTCCTACTTCCAGACTCTGGGGAGGATAGGAATTAATCATTAGATCAAACACACTCTCATTCCTACTTCCAGACTCTGGGGAGGCTAGGAATTAATCATTAGATCAAACACACTCTCATTCCTACTTCCAGACTCTGGGGAGGATAGGAATTAATCATTAGATCAAACACACACATTCACACTCTCATTCCTACTTCCAGACTCTGGGGAGGATAGGAATTAATCATTAGATCACACACACACATTCACACTCTCATTCTTACTTCCAGACTCTGGGGGAATAGGAATTAATCATTAGATCACACACACTCTCATTCCTACTTCCAGACTCTGGGGAGGATAGGAATTAATCATTAGATCAAACACACACATTCACACTCTCATTCCTACTTCCAGACTCTGGGGAGGATAGGAATTAATCATTAGATCAAACACACTCTCATTCCTACTTCCAGACTCTGGGGAGGATAGGAATTAATCATTAGATCAAACACACACATTCACACTCTCATTCCTACTTCCAGACTCTGGGGAGGATAGGAATTAATCATTAGATCACACACGCTCTCATTCCTACTTCCAGACTCTGGGGAGGATAGGAATTAATCATTAGATCAAACACACTCTCATTCCTACTTCCAGACTCTGGGGATGATAGGAATTAATCATTAGATCAAACACACTCTCATTCCAACTTCCAGACTCTGGGGAGGATAGGAATTAATCATTAGATCAAACACACTCTCATTCCTACTTCCAGACTCTGGGGAGGACAGGAATTAATCATTAGATCAAACACACTCTCATTCCTACTTCCAGACTCTGGGGAGGATAGGAATTAATCATTAGATCACACACACTCTCATTCCTACTTCCAGACTCTGGGGAGGACAGGAATTAATCATTAGATCAAACACACTCTCATTCCTACTTCCAGACTCTGGGGAGGATAGGAATTAATCATTAGATCAAACACACTCTCATTCCTACTTCCAGACTCTGGGGAGGACAGGAATTAATCATTAGATCAAACACACTCTCATTCCTACTTCCAGACTCTGGGGAGGATAGGAATTAATCATTAGATCAAACACACTCTCATTCCTACTTCCAGACTCTGGGGAGGACAGGAATTAATCATTAGATCAAACACACTCTCATTCCTACTTCCAGACTCTGGGGATGATAGGGATTAATCATTAGATCAAACACACACATTCACACTCTCATTCCTACTTCCAGACTCTGGGGAGGATAGGAATTAATCATTAGATCAAACACACTCTCATTCCTACTTGCAGACTCTGGGGATGATAGGGATTAATCAGTAGATCAAACACACACATTCACACTCTCATTCCTACTTCCAGACTCTGGGGATGATAGGGATTAATCATTAGATCAAACACACACATTCACACTCTCATTCCTACTTCCATTCTCTGGGGATGATAGGAATTAATCATTAGATCAAACACACTCTCATTCCTACTTCCAGACTCTGGGGAGGATAGGAATTAATCATTAGATCAAACACACACATTCACACTCTCATTCCTACTTCCAGACTCTGGGGAGGATAGGAATTAATCATTAGATCAAACACACACATTCACACTCTCATTCCTACTTCCAGACTCTGGGGAGGATAGGAATTAATCATTAGATCAAACACACACATTCACACTCTCATTCCTACTTCCAGACTCTGGGGAGGATAGGAAATAATCATTAGATCAAACACACTCTCATTCCTACTTCCAGACTCTGGGGAGGATAGGAATTAATCATTACATCAAACACACACATTCACACTCTCATTCCTACTTCCAGACTCTGGGGAGGATAGGAATTAATCATTAGATCACACACGCTCTCATTCCTACTTCCAGACTCTGGGGATGATAGGAATTAATCATTAGATCAAACACATTCTCATTCCTACTTCCAGACTCTGGGGAGGATAGGAATTAATCATTAGATCAAACACACACATTCACACTCTCATTCCTACTTCCAGACTCTGGGGAGGATAGGAATTAATCATTAGATCACACACGCTCTCATTCCTACTTCCAGACTCTGGGGAGGATAGGAATTAATCATTAGATCAAACACACTCTCATTCCTACTTCCAGACTCTGGGGATGATAGGAATTAATCATTAGATCAAACACACTCTCATTCCTACTTCCAGACTCTGGGGAGGATAGGAATTAATCATTAGATCAAACACACTCTCATTCCTACTTCCAGACTCTGGGGAGGACACGAATTAATCATTAGATCAAACACACTCTCATTCCTACTTCCAGACTCTGGGGAGGATAGGAATTAATCATTAGATCAAACACACACATTCACACTCACATTCCTACTTCCAGACTCTGGGGATGATAGGAATTAATCATTAGATCAAACACACTCTCATTCCTACTTCCAGACTCTGGGGAGGATAGGAATTAATCATTAGATCAAACACACACATTCACACTCTCATTCCTACTTCCAGACTCTGGGGAGGATAGGAATTAATCATTAGATCAAACACACACATTCACACTCTCATTCCTACTTCCAGACTCTGGGGAGGATAGGAAATAATCATTAGATCAAACACACTCTCATTCCTACTTCCAGACTCTGGGGAGGATAGGAATTAATCATTAGATCAAACACACTCTCATTCCTACTTCCAGACTCTGGGGAGGCTAGGAATTAATCATTAGATCAAACACACTCTCATTCCTACTTCCAGACTCTGGGGAGGATAGGAATTAATCATTAGATCAAACACACACATTCACACTCTCATTCCTACTTCCAGACTCTGGGGAGGATAGGAATTGATCATTAGATCACACACACACATTCACACTCTCATTCTTACTTCCAGACTCTGGGGGAATAGGAATTAATCATTAGATCACACACACTCTCATTCCTACTTCCAGACTCTGGGGAGGATAGGAATTAATCATTAGATCAAACACACACATTCACACTCTCATTCCTACTTCCAGACTCTGGGGAGGATAGGAATTAATCATTAGATCAAACACACTCTCATTCCTACTTCCAGACTCTGGGGAGGATAGGAATTAATCATTAGATCAAACACACACATTCACACTCTCATTCCTACTTCCAGACTCTGGGGAGGATAGGAATTAATCATTAGATCACACACGCTCTCATTCCTACTTCCAGACTCTGGGGAGGATAGGAATTAATCATTACATCAAACACACTCTCATTCCTACTTCCAGACTCTGGGGATGATAGGAATTAATCATTAGATCAAACACACTCTCATTCCAACTTCCAGACTCTGGGGAGGATAGGAATTAATCATTAGATCAAACACACTCTCAATCCTACTTCCAGACTCTGGGGAGGACAGGAATTAATCATTAGATCAAACACACTCTCATTCCTACTTCCAGACTCTGGGGAGGATAGGAATTAATCATTAGATCACACACACTCTCATTCCTACTTCCAGACTCTGGGGAGGACAGGAATTAATCATTAGATCAAACACACTCTCATTCCTACTTCCAGACTCTGGGGAGGATAGGAATTAATCATTAGATCAAACACACTCTCATTCCTACTTCCAGACTCTGGGGAGGACAGGAATTAATCATTAGATCAAACACACTCTCATTCCTACTTCCAGACTCTGGGGAGGATAGGAATTAATCATTAGATCAAACACACTCTCATTCCTACTTCCAGACTCTGGGGAGGACAGGAATTAATCATTAGATCAAACACACTCTCATTCCTACTTCCAGACTCTGGGGATGATAGGGATTAATCATTAGATCAAACACACACATTCACACTCTCATTCCTACTTCCAGACTCTGGGGAGGATAGGAATTAATCATTAGATCAAACACACTCTCATTCCTACTTGCAGACTCTGGGGATGATAGGGATTAATCAGTAGATCAAACACACACATTCACACTCTCATTCCTACTTCCAGACTCTGGGGATGATAGGGATTAATCATTAGATCAAACACACACATTCACACTCTCATTCCTACTTCCATTCTCTGGGGATGATAGGAATTAATCATTAGATCAAACACACTCTCATTCCTACTTCCAGACTCTGGGGAGGATAGGAATTAATCATTAGATCAAACACACACATTCACACTCTCATTCCTACTTCCAGACTCTGGGGAGGATAGGAATTAATCATTAGATCAAACACACACATTCACACTCTCATTCCTACTTCCAGACTCTGGGGAGGATAGGAATTAATCATTAGATCAAACACACACATTCACACTCTCATTCCTACTTCCAGACTCTGGGGAGGATAGGAAATAATCATTAGATCAAACACACTCTCATTCCTACTTCCAGACTCTGGGGAGGATAGGAATTAATCATTACATCAAACACACACATTCACACTCTCATTCCTACTTCCAGACTCTGGGGAGGATAGGAATTAATCATTAGATCACACACGCTCTCATTCCTACTTCCAGACTCTGGGGATGATAGGAATTAATCATTAGATCAAACACATTCTCATTCCTACTTCCAGACTCTGGGGAGGATAGGAATTAATCATTAGATCAAACACACACATTCACACTCTCATTCCTACTTCCAGACTCTGGGGAGGATAGGAATTAATCATTAGATCACACACGCTCTCATTCCTACTTCCAGACTCT
Organism: Deroplatys truncata; assembly: GCA_030765065.1. NCBI lineage: Eukaryota > Metazoa > Arthropoda > Insecta > Mantodea > Mantidae > Deroplatys > Deroplatys truncata. The sequence goes on from JAUKNL010000032.1 coordinate 2,158,116, forward strand.
GGGGAGGATAGGAATTAATCATTAGATCAAACACACTCTCATTCCTACTTCCAGACTCTGGGGATGATAGGAATTAATCATTAGATCAAACACACTCTCATTCCTACTTCCAGACTCTGGGGAGGATAGGAATTAATCATTAGATCAAACACACTCTCATTCCTACTTCCAGACTCTGGGGAGGACACGAATTAATCATTAGATCAAACACACTCTCATTCCTACTTCCAGACTCTGGGGAGGATAGGAATTAATCATTAGATCAAACACACACATTCACACTCACATTCCTACTTCCAGACTCTGGGGATGATAGGAATTAATCATTAGATCAAACACACTCTCATTCCTACTTCCAGACTCTGGGGAGGATAGGAATTAATCATTAGATCAAACACACACATTCACACTCTCATTCCTACTTCCAGACTCTGGGGAGGATAGGAATTAATCATTAGATCAAACACACACATTCACACTCTCATTCCTACTTCCAGACTCTGGGGAGGATAGGAAATAATCATTAGATCAAACACACTCTCATTCCTACTTCCAGACTCTGGGGAGGATAGGAATTAATCATTAGATCAAACACACTCTCATTCCTACTTCCAGACTCTGGGGAGGCTAGGAATTAATCATTAGATCAAACACACTCTCATTCCTACTTCCAGACTCTGGGGAGGATAGGAATTAATCATTAGATCAAACACACACATTCACACTCTCATTCCTACTTCCAGACTCTGGGGAGGATAGGAATTGATCATTAGATCACACACACACATTCACACTCTCATTCTTACTTCCAGACTCTGGGGGAATAGGAATTAATCATTAGATCACACACACTCTCATTCCTACTTCCAGACTCTGGGGAGGATAGGAATTAATCATTAGATCAAACACACACATTCACACTCTCATTCCTACTTCCAGACTCTGGGGAGGATAGGAATTAATCATTAGATCAAACACACTCTCATTCCTACTTCCAGACTCTGGGGAGGATAGGAATTAATCATTAGATCAAACACACACATTCACACTCTCATTCCTACTTCCAGACTCTGGGGAGGATAGGAATTAATCATTAGATCACACACGCTCTCATTCCTACTTCCAGACTCTGGGGAGGATAGGAATTAATCATTACATCAAACACACTCTCATTCCTACTTCCAGACTCTGGGGATGATAGGAATTAATCATTAGATCAAACACACTCTCATTCCAACTTCCAGACTCTGGGGAGGATAGGAATTAATCATTAGATCAAACACACTCTCAATCCTACTTCCAGACTCTGGGGAGGACAGGAATTAATCATTAGATCAAACACACTCTCATTCCTACTTCCAGACTCTGGGGAGGATAGGAATTAATCATTAGATCACACACACTCTCATTCCTACTTCCAGACTCTGGGGAGGACAGGAATTAATCATTAGATCAAACACACTCTCATTCCTACTTCCAGACTCTGGGGAGGATAGGAATTAATCATTAGATCAAACACACTCTCATTCCTACTTCCAGACTCTGGGGAGGACAGGAATTAATCATTAGATCAAACACACTCTCATTCCTACTTCCAGACTCTGGGGAGGATAGGAATTAATCATTAGATCAAACACACTCTCATTCCTACTTCCAGACTCTGGGGAGGACAGGAATTAATCATTAGATCAAACACACTCTCATTCCTACTTCCAGACTCTGGGGATGATAGGGATTAATCATTAGATCAAACACACACATTCACACTCTCATTCCTACTTCCAGACTCTGGGGAGGATAGGAATTAATCATTAGATCAAACACACTCTCATTCCTACTTGCAGACTCTGGGGATGATAGGGATTAATCAGTAGATCAAACACACACATTCACACTCTCATTCCTACTTCCAGACTCTGGGGATGATAGGGATTAATCATTAGATCAAACACACACATTCACACTCTCATTCCTACTTCCATTCTCTGGGGATGATAGGAATTAATCATTAGATCAAACACACTCTCATTCCTACTTCCAGACTCTGGGGAGGATAGGAATTAATCATTAGATCAAACACACACATTCACACTCTCATTCCTACTTCCAGACTCTGGGGAGGATAGGAATTAATCATTAGATCAAACACACACATTCACACTCTCATTCCTACTTCCAGACTCTGGGGAGGATAGGAATTAATCATTAGATCAAACACACACATTCACACTCTCATTCCTACTTCCAGACTCTGGGGAGGATAGGAAATAATCATTAGATCAAACACACTCTCATTCCTACTTCCAGACTCTGGGGAGGATAGGAATTAATCATTACATCAAACACACACATTCACACTCTCATTCCTACTTCCAGACTCTGGGGAGGATAGGAATTAATCATTAGATCACACACGCTCTCATTCCTACTTCCAGACTCTGGGGATGATAGGAATTAATCATTAGATCAAACACATTCTCATTCCTACTTCCAGACTCTGGGGAGGATAGGAATTAATCATTAGATCAAACACACACATTCACACTCTCATTCCTACTTCCAGACTCTGGGGAGGATAGGAATTAATCATTAGATCACACACGCTCTCATTCCTACTTCCAGACTCTGGGGAGGATAGGAATTAATCATTAGATCAAACACACTCTCATTCCTACTTCCAGACTCTGGGGATGATAGGAATTAATCATTAGATCAAACACACTCTCATTCCTACTTCCAGACTCTGGGGAGGATAGGAATTAATCATTAGATCAAACACACTCTCATTCCTACTTCCAGACTCTGGGGAGGACACGAATTAATCATTAGATCAAACACACTCTCATTCCTACTTCCAGACTCTGGGGAGGATAGGAATTAATCATTAGATCACACACACTCTCATTCCTACTTCCAGACTCTGGGGAGGACAGGAATTAATCATTAGATCAAACACACTCATTCCTACTTCCAGACTCTGGGGAGGATAGGAATTAATCATTAGATCAAACACACTCTCATTCCTACTTCCAGACTCTGGGGAGGACAGGAATTAATCATTAGATCAAACACACTCTCATTCCTACTTCCAGACTCTGGGGAGGATAGGAATTAATCATTAGATCAAACACACTCTCATTCCTACTTCCAGACTCTGGGGAGGACAGGAATTAATCATTAGATCAAACACACTCTCATTCCTACTTCCAGACTCTGGGGATGATAGGGATTAATCATTAGATCAAACACACACATTCACACTCTCATTCCTACTTCCAGACTCTGGGGAGGATAGGAATTAATCATTAGATCAAACACACTCTCATTCCTACTTCCAGACTCTGGGGATGATAGGGATTAATCATTAGATCAAACACACACATTCACACTCTCATTCCTAATTCCAGACTCTGGGGATGATAGGGATTAATCATTAGATCAAACACACACATTCACACTCACATTCCTACTTCCAGACTCTGGGGAGGATAGGAAATAATCATTAGATCAAACACACACATTCACACTCTCATTCCTACTTCCAGACTCTGGGGAGGACAGGAATTAATCATTAGATAAAACACACACATTCACACTCTCATTCCTACTTCCAGACTCTGGGGAGGATAGGAAATAATCATTAGATCAAACACACACATTCACACTCTCATTCCTACTTCCAGACTCTGGGGAGGACAGGAATTAATCATTAGATAAAAGACACACATTCACACTCTCATTCCTACTTCCAGACTCTGGGGAGGATAGGAATTAATCATTAGATCACACACACACATTCACACTCTCATTCTTACTTCCAGACTCTGGGGGAATAGGAATTAATCATTAGATCACACACACTCTCATTCCTACTTCCAGACTCTGGGGAGGATAGGAATTAATCATTAGATCAAACACACACATTCACACTCTCATTCCTACTTCCAGACTCTGGGGAGGATAGGAATTAATCATTAGATCAAACACACTCTCATTCCTACTTCCAGACTCTGGGGAGGATAGGAATTAATCATTAGATCAAACACACACATTCACACTCTCATTCCTACTTCCAGACTCTGGGGAGGATAGGAATTAATCATTAGATCACGCACGCTCTCATTCCTACTTCCAGACTCTGGAGAGGATAGGAATTAATCATTAGATCAAACACACTTTCATTCCTACTTCCAGACTCTGGGGATGATAGGAATTAATCATTAGATCAAACACACTCTCATTCCTACTTCCAGACTCTGGGGAGGATAGGAATTAATCATTAGATCAAACACACTCTCATTCCTACTTCCAGACTCTGGGGAGGACAGGAATTAATCATTAGATCAAACACACTCTCATTCCTACTTCCAGACTCTGGGGAGGATAGGAATTAATCATTAGATCACACACACTCTCATTCCTACTTCCAGACTCTGGGGAGCACAGGAATTAATCATTAGATCAAACACACTCTCATTCCTACTTCCAGACTCTGGGGAGGATAGGAATTAATCATTAGATCAAACACACTCTCATTCCTACTTCCAGACTCTGGGGAGGACAGGAATTAATCATTAGATCAAACACACTCTCATTCCTACTTCCAGACTCTGGGGAGGATAGGAATTAATCATTAGATCAAACACACTCTCATTCCTACTTCCAGGCTCTGGGGAGGACAGGAATTAATCATTAGATCAAACACACTCTCATTCCTACTTCCAGACTCTGGGGATGATAGGGATTAATCATTAGATCAAACACACACATTCACACTCTCATTCCTACTTCCAGACTCTGGGGAGGATAGGAATTAATCATTAGATCAAACACACTCTCATTCCTACTTGCAGACTCTGGGGATGATAGGGATTAATCAGTAGATCAAACACACACATTCACACTCTCATTCCTACTTCCAGACTCTGGGGATGATAGGGATTAATCATTAGATCAAACACACACATTCACACTCTCTTTCCTACTTCCATTCTCTGGGGATGATAGGAATTAATCATTAGATCAAACACACTCTCATTCCTACTTCCAGACTCTGGGGAGGATAGGAATTAATCATTAGATCAAACACACACATTCACACTCTCATTCCTACTTCCAGACTCTGGGGAGGATAGGAATTAATCATTAGATCAAACACACACATTCACACTCTCATTCCTACTTCCAGACTCTGGGGAGGATAGGAATTAATCATTAGATCAAACACACACATTCACACTCTCATTCCTACTTCCAGACTCTGGGGAGGATAGGAAATAATCATTAGATCAAACACACTCTCATTCCTACTTCCAGACTCTGGGGAGGATAGGAATTAATCATTAGATCAAACACACACATTCACACTCTCATTCCTACTTCCAGACTCTGGGGAGGATAGGAATTAATCATTAGATCACACACGCTCTCATTCCTACTTCCAGACTCTGGGGATGATAGGAATTAATCATTAGATCAAACACATTCTCATTCCTACTTCCAGACTCTGGGGAGGATAGGAATTAATCATTAGATCAAACACACACATTCACACTCTCATTCCTACTTCCAGACTCTGGGGAGGATAGGAATTAATCATTAGATCACACACGCTCTCATTCCTACTTCCAGACTCTGGGGAGGATAGGAATTAATCATTAGATCAAACACACTCTCATTCCTACTTCCAGACTCTGGGGATGATAGGAATTAATCATTAGATCAAACACACTCTCATTCCTACTTCCAGACTCTGGGGAGGATAGGAATTAATCATTAGATCAAACACACTCTCATTCCTACTTCCAGACTCTGGGGAGGACAGGAATTAATCATTAGATCAAACACACTCTCATTCCTACTTCCAGACTCTGGGGAGGATAGGAATTAATCATTAGATCAAACACACACATTCACACTCTCATTCCTACTTCCAGACTCTGGGGATGATAGGAATTAATCATTAGATCAAACACACTCTCATTCCTACTTCCAGACTCTGGGGAGGTTAGGAATTAATCATTAGATCAAACACACACATTCACACTCTCATTCCTACTTCCAGACTCTGGGGAGGATAGGAAATAATCATTAGATCAAACACACTCTCATTCCTACTTCCAGACTCTGGGGAGGATAGGAATTAATCATTAGATCAAACACACTCTCATTCCTACTTCCAGACTCTGGGGAGGCTAGGAATTAATCATTAGATCAAACACACTCTCATTCCTACTTCCAGACTCTGGGGAGGATAGAAATTAATCATTAGATCAAACACACACATTCACACTCTCATTCCTACTTCCAGACTCTGGGGAGGATAGGAATTAATCATTAGATCACACACACACATTCACACTCTCATTCTTACTTCCAGACTCTGGGGGAATAGGAATTAATCATTAGATCACACACACTCTCATTTCTACTTCCAGACTCTGGGGAGGATAGGAATTAATCATTAGATCAAACACACACATTCACACTCTCATTCCTACTTCCAGACTCTGGGGAGGATAGGAATTAATCATTAGATCAAACACACTCTCATTCCTACTTCCAGACTCTGGGGAGGATAGGAATTAATCATTAGATCAAACACACACATTCACACTCTCATTCCTACTTCCAGACTCTGGGGAGGGTAGGAATTAATCATTAGATCACACACGCTCTCATTCCTACTTCCAGACTCTGGGGAGGATAGGAATTAATCATTAGATCAAACACCCTCTCATTCCTACTTCCAGACTCTGGGGATGATAGGAATTAATCATTAGATCAAACACACTCTCATTCCAACTTCCAGACTCTGGGGAGGATAGGAATTAATCATTAGATCAAACACACTCTCATTCCTACTTCCAGACTCTGGGGAGGACAGGAATTAATCATTAGATCAAACACACTCTCATTCCTACTTCCAGACTCTGGGGAGGATAGGAATTAATCATTAGATCACACACACTCTCATTCCTACTTCCAGACTCTGGGGAGGACAGGAATTAATCATTAGATCAAACACACTCTCATTCCTACTTCCAGACTCTGGGGAGGATAGGAATTAATCATTAGATCAAACACACTCTCATTCCTACTTCCAGACTCTGGGGAGGACAGGAATTAATCATTAGATCAAACACACTCTCATTCCTACTTCCAGACTCTGGGGAGGATAGGAATTAATCATTAGATCAAACACACTCTCATTCCTACTTCCAGACTCTGGGGAGGACAGGAATTAATCATTAGATCAAACACACTCTCATTCCTACTTCCAGACTCTGGGGATGATAGGGATTAATCATTAGATCAAACACACACATTCACACTCTCATTCCTACTTCCAGACTCTGGGGAGGATAGGAATTAATCATTAGATCAAACACACTCTCATTCCTACTTGCAGACTCTGGGGATGATAGGGATTAATCAGTAGATCAAACACACACATTCACACTCTCATTCCTACTTCCAGACTCTGGGGATGATAGGGATTAATCATTAGATCAAACACACACATTCACACTCTCATTCCTACTTCCATTCTCTGGGGATGATAGGAATTAATCATTAGATCAAACACACTCTCAATCCTACTTCCAGACTCTGGGGAGGATAGGAATTAATCATTAGATCAAACACACACATTCACACTCTCATTCCTACTTCCAGACTCTGGGGAGGATAGGAATTAATCATTAGATCAAACACACACATTCACACTCTCATTCCTACTTCCAGACTCTGGGGAGGATAGGAATTAATCATTAGATCAAACACACACATTCACACTCTCATTCCTACTTCCAGACTCTGGGGAGGATAGGAAATAATCATTAGATCAAACACACTCTCATTCCTACTTCCAGACTCTGGGGAGGATAGGAATTAATCATTACATCAAACACACACATTCACACTCTCATTCCTACTTCCAGACTCTGGGGAGGATAGGAATTAATCATTAGATCACACACGCTCTCATTCCTACTTCCAGACTCTGGGGATGATAGGAATTAATCATTAGATCAAACACATTCTCATTCCTACTTCCAGACTCTGGGGAGGATAGGAATTAATCATTAGATCAAACACACACATTCACACTCTCATTCCTACTTCCAGACTCTGGGGAGGATAGGAATTAATCATTAGATCACACACGCTCTCATTCCTACTTCCAGACTCTGGGGAGGATAGGAATTAATCATTAGATCAAACACACTCTCATTCCTACTTCCAGACTCTGGGGATGATAGGAATTAATCATTAGATCAAACACACTCTCATTCCTACTTCCAGACTCTGGGGAGGATAGGAATTAATCATTAGATCAAACACACTCTCATTCCTACTTCCAGACTCTGGGGAGGACACGAATTAATCATTAGATCAAACACACTCTCATTCCTACTTCCAGACTCTGGGGAGGATAGGAATTAATCATTAGATCACACACACTCTCATTCCTACTTCCAGACTCTGGGGAGGACAGGAATTAATCATTAGATCAAACACACTCATTCCTACTTCCAGACTCTGGGGAGGATAGGAATTAATCATTAGATCAAACACACTCTCATTCCTACTTCCAGACTCTGGGGAGGACAGGAATTAATCATTAGATCAAACACACTCTCATTCCTACTTCCAGACTCTGGGGAGGATAGGAATTAATCATTAGATCAAACACACTCTCATTCCTACTTCCAGACTCTGGGGAGGACAGGAATTAATCATTAGATCAAACACACTCTCATTCCTACTTCCAGACTCTGGGGATGATAGGGATTAATCATTAGATCAAACACACACATTCACACTCTCATTCCTACTTCCAGACTCTGGGGAGGATAGGAATTAATCATTAGATCAAACACACTCTCATTCCTACTTCCAGACTCTGGGGATGATAGGGATTAATCATTAGATCAAACACACACATTCACACTCTCATTCCTAATTCCAGACTCTGGGGATGATAGGGATTAATCATTAGATCAAACACACACATTCACACTCTCATTCCTACTTCCAGACTCTGGGGAGGATAGGAAATAATCATTAGATCAAACACACACATTCACACTCTCATTCCTACTTCCAGACTCTGGGGAGGACAGGAATTAATCATTAGATAAAACACAAACATTCACACTCTCATTCCTACTTCCAGACTCTGGGGAGGATAGGAAATAATCATTAGATCAAACACACACATTCACACTCTCATTCCTACTTCCAGACTCTGGGGAGGACAGGAATTAATCATTAGATAAAAGACACACATTCACACTCTCATTCCTACTTCCAGACTCTGGGGAGGATAGGAATTAATCATTAGATCACACACACACATTCACACTCTCATTCTTACTTCCAGACTCTGGGGGAATAGGAATTAATCATTAGATCACACACACTCTCATTCCTACTTCCAGACTCTGGGGAGGATAGGAATTAATCATTAGATCAAACACACACATTCACACTCTCATTCCTACTTCCAGACTCTGGGGAGGATAGGAATTAATCATTAGATCAAACACACTCTCATTCCTACTTCCAGACTCTGGGGAGGATAGGAATTAATCATTAGATCAAACACACACATTCACACTCTCATTCCTACTTCCAGACTCTGGGGAGGATAGGAATTAATCATTAGATCACACACGCTCTCATTCCTACTTCCAGACTCTGGAGAGGATAGGAATTAATCATTAGATCAATCACACTCTCATTCCTACTTCCAGACTCTGGGGAGGATAGGAATTAATCATTAGATCAAACACACTCTCATTCCTACTTCCAGACTCTGGGGAGGATAGGAATTAATCATTAGATCAAACACACTCTCATTCCTACTTCCAGACTCTGGGGAGGACAGGAATTAATCATTAGATCAAACACACTCTCATTCCTACTTCCAGACTCTGGGGAGGATAGGAATTAATCATTAGATCACACACACTCTCATTCCTACTTCCAGACTCTGGGGAGCACAGGAATTAATCATTAGATCAAACACACTCTCATTCCTACTTCCAGACTCTGGGGAGGATAGGAATTAATCATTAGATCAAACACACTCTCATTCCTACTTCCAGACTCTGGGGAGGACAGGAATTAATCATTAGATCAAACACACTCTCATTCCTACTTCCAGACTCTGGGGAGGATAGGAATTAATCATTAGATCAAACACACTCTCATTCCTACTTCCAGGCTCTGGGGAGGACAGGAATTAATCATTAGATCAAACACACTCTCATTCCTACTTCCAGACTCTGGGGATGATAGGGATTAATCATTAGATCAAACACACACATTCACACTCTCATTCCTACTTCCAGACTCTGGGGAGGATAGGAATTAATCATTAGATCAAACACACTCTCATTCCTACTTGCAGACTCTGGGGATGATAGGGATTAATCAGTAGATCAAACACACACATTCACACTCTCATTCCTACTTCCAGACTCTGGGGATGATAGGGATTAATCATTAGATCAAACACACACATTCACACTCTCATTCCTACTTCCATTCTCTGGGGATGATAGGAATTAATCATTAGATCAAACACACTCTCATTCCTACTTCCAGACTCTGGGGAGGATAGGAATTAATCATTAGATCAAACACACACATTCACACTCTCATTCCTACTTCCAGACTCTGGGGAGGATAGGAATTAATCATTAGATCAAACACACACATTCACACTCTCATTCCTACTTCCAGACTCTGGGGAGGATAGGAATTAATCATTAGATCAAACACACACATTCACACTCTCATTCCTACTTCCAGACTCTGGGGAGGATAGGAAATAATCATTAGATCAAACACACTCTCATTCCTACTTCCAGACTCTGGGGAGGATAGGAATTAATCATTAGATCAAACACACACATTCACACTCTCATTCCTACTTCCAGACTCTGGGGAGGATAGGAATTAATCATTAGATCACACACGCTCTCATTCCTACTTCCAGACTCTGGGGATGATAGGAATTAATCATTAGATCAAACACATTCTCATTCCTACTTCCAGACTCTGGGGAGGATAGGAATTAATCATTAGATCAAACACACACATTCACACTCTCATTCCTACTTCCAGACTCTGGGGAGGATAGGAATTAATCATTAGATCACACACGCTCTCATTCCTACTTCCAGACTCTGGGGAGGATAGGAATTAATCATTAGATCAAACACACTCTCATTCCTACTTCCAGACTCTGGGTATGATAGGAATTAATCATTAGATCAAACACACTCTCATTCCTACTTCCAGACTCTGGGGAGGATAGGAATTAATCATTAGATCAAACACACTCTCATTCCTACTTCCAGACTCTGGGGAGGACAGGAATTAATCATTAGATCAAACACACTCTCATTCCTACTTCCAGACTCTGGGGAGGATAGGAATTAATCATTAGATCACACACACTCTCATTCCTACTTCCAGACTCTGGGGAGGACAGGAATTAATCATTAGATCAAACACACTCATTCCTACTTCCAGACTCTGGGGAGGATAGGAATTAATCATTAGATCAAACACACTCTCATTCCTACTTCCAGACTCTGGGGAGGACAGTAATTAATCATTAGATCAAACACACTCTCATTCCTACTTCCAGACTCTGGGGAGGATAGGAATTAATCATTAGATCAAACACACTCTCATTCCTACTTCCAGACTCTGGGGAGGACAGGAATTAATCATTAGATCAAACACACTCTCATTCCTACTTCCAGACTCTGGGGATGATAGGGATTAATCATTAGATCAAACACACACATTCACACTCTCATTCCTACTTCCAGACTCTGGGGAGGATAGGAATTAATCATTAGATCAAACACACTCTCATTCCTACTTCCAGACTCTGGGGATGATAGGGATTAATCATTAGATCAAACACACACATTCACACTCTCATTCCTAATTCCAGACTCTGGGGATGATAGGGATTAATCATTAGATCAAACACACACATTCACACTCTCATTCCTACTTCCAGACTCTGGGGAGGATAGGAAATAATCATTAGATCAAACACACACATTCACACTCTCATTCCTACTTCCAGACTCTGGGGAGGACAGGAATTAATCATTAGATAAAACACACACATTCACACTCTCATTCCTACTTCCAGACTCTGGGGAGGATAGGAAATAATCATTAGATCAAACACACACATTCACACTCTCATTCCTACTTCCAGACTCTGGGGAGGACAGGAATTAATCATTAGATCAAACACACACATTCACACTCTCATTCCTACTTCCAGACTCTGGGGATGATAGGGATTAATCATTAGATGAAACACACACATTCACACTCTCATTCCTACTTCCAGACTCTGGGGAGGATAGGAAATAATCATTAGATCAAACACACACATTCACACTCTCATTCCTACTTCCAGACTCTGGGGAGGATAGGAAATAATCATTAGATCAAACACACTCTCATTCCTACTTCCAGACTCTGGGGATGATAGTATAGTGACCATAGTAACTCTCTATAATCAATAAATGGCAGATATCAGTTTAACTGGGGCAGTAGAATATGTATTGCAACATTTTACTAAATTATTACATTATACATGTTAAATTTCAACAGAGTTAACTTGTACAGAAATGAGCACATCATAGAAGCTTGTAACAGGACGTGGTTAGTGATTAGCTTGCAGCCAGCTCGTGCAAGGAAGTTGACGCATGTCGCTTTGCAGAAACTTTGCTCAACGTTGTGCAATTTCATTAGTAATATATAAGCTTGGGTTTGTACCATTACTGGGCATTGTTATTTTGAAGCCGAGGTGTGAGGAGCCTGTGAAAGAGAGTGCCATGATGGGTGTGGCCAATCTTCTTACAATCACTATGTTAGGTGAGTGAGTAGTTTAGCCTAAGATACTGCCAGATAAAGAGAGTTGGGAAACATTTAAGAAACATTTAAGAAACATTTAAGAAACATTTAAGAAACATTTAAGAAACATTTAAAGAAACGTTTAAAAACCATTTAAAGATTAGATATTCGAGAATTGGGAACTTTTAAGTAGAATACAGAGAGGGGGAGTTATTCACGTATATATGTATTATTCTAATACACTTATTTTCTCGTTAACTAAAGGTAACGATTATGTCAAATATTCAAGTATGTTTAATAGTTTAAAGGGAGGTAATATTTCGCGTCGCTAAACCAGGGACGAGCAAAGTCTCGACGATATAGTTAATTTTGTATATTATTGCTTGAAGCTTGTTATACCTCTAAAATCAATTAAGGGCTGATATTATGTCGACTATGCAAGTATTTTATTAATGTTCTTTTATTGCATATTTAAAGTTAAATATATATTTTATTCAAGTGTTACATGTTTGTATTTACTTCTTGAAACCTTTCCTGAATAGAGGACGACCACATTCCCTCTGAACGGAGGGCGCGTTATCGCTCTGAGAGCAGGGGCATTATATTGGTGGCAGCGGTGGGATCAAAAAGAATCCCGGGGGGATTTAAGGTCAAAATTGATCCGGGAAAATAGAAATTTGAAAAGTGAAATTTTAATTTAAGGAATTAACGTAGATGCGTATCTAACGAACGCACGAACTCATGTTGTGGTTTAATCATGTCTTCTTTTCAGAAAGTGTAGTTTTAAGAAGTGCAAAAGTGGTTGTGTGAAAGAATTAGGTAATTTTGTGTTGTGTGTAAATTTTTTTTCTTAGAAGTTATTATTACTGACGTCTTCGTATCCACTCTATAAGTCTTAGGATAGTTTACTATGTGGCTAGAGAAGGTAGATACCATAGTGAGAGATTTTGGATGTTACATTGTTGTAGTTGCGTCAATAATAGCAGCTTCGTGTTTGATATATTTCGCCTATCATTGTAGTACTCGGTGTTAGGAGAGGGAAATAATAAAAATGGCGGCAGAGCAGAAAGTGCGAGAATTAGAGGAAAAAGTTAGCAGATTAACTTTGTTGCAAAAAGATGTTAGTATTGCAAATACTATACGTGAGTTTACAGGTGACCCGAAGCAGAGTAAACCAGTGAAGGATTTCTTTGCGAATATAGAGCATTTAGCAGTTGTAGGAAACTGGACTGAAAAAGACCAGGTGAACATAGCAAGAGCAAAATTGGGTGGTATAGCTCTACAATTTTTCAAGGGAAAAGCTGAATTACAGGCTAGTGATATTTCATGGAAAGATTTTAAGAAAGCTTTTATTGACAGGTTTACAGAAAAATTGCCAGCTCAATATCATTATACAGCTCTACAGGATGCAGTGCAAAAATCAGATGAAAGTGTTGAGGTATTTGCAGATAGATGTAGACAGTTGTGTCAAAAGACAGTAATTCAAGCAGATACTGTAGCTGCTCAGAAAATAATTAACGATGAGGCAGAACGTAGACTTCTTGCAGCCTTATACATGGACTTAAGGGCGTGGTAGGACAACAGGTTAGATTTCAAATGCCTGAAACTTTAACAGCAGCCATACGAATGGCTACCACAGTAGAAAATGCAGAAAAACAAAGAGGGGGTGGAAACCTTCAGAATAAAAATTATGAGAATAAAAATGGAGCAGAAAAGAAAATTTTTTCGGTAGCAAAAGTTTGTTTTCGATGTCAGAAAGTAGGACACATAGCTGCTAATTGCAAGGTTAAACGGGTTGATAGAGATGATAAGGGTATACAATGGTTATTGAGGAATGAACCTAAATATTATAGAACTCACAAGGGTGGATTGTGGACACCAAAGAATGTTAGTAAACCAACATGGCCGTCGTCAAACACGAGTAGTCAGAAAACAGGGACAGCACCTATGCAGAAAAGGTGTTATAAATGTAATATGCCAGGGCATATGATGAGGGATTGTAAGTGGAAAGGAAAGAATCCGGGAAACTACAAAGCTGTGCCAAGGAGCGGGGATATGGCGCAGTATTAACTTCAGGACCCGCAGGGGCAGGAATTGCTGCGGAATTGTATGTACAGGTAGTCATACAAAATGAAATTCATCATATGATAGTAGATACAGGAGCTAATGTTTCGGTTATAAACTCGAACATAGTAGAATTTAGTGATCCAGTGATGCCGACGAAGTTAAGTGCGGTAGGAGTTACGGGGGCCCAATTGCAAATAATAGGAGAAATGATAGTAGAAATTACTATAGGTAACACATTGATAAAACATAAGTTTTATATAGCACCAATTGATGTAGGATGTACGGGGATATTAGGGTTAGATATCCTGCGTGAAGTAAAGGCTAAAGTAAATCTCTGCGATGAACTACTACACCTGGGAGGCGAAAGTGTTCCTTTAGTAACTTGTTCATCAATTGCTGTATCAGGAGTGAATAATCTTAGAAAGGGCAAGGGAGTAGCTAACCCTGGGCTTGTCGAACGAATATTCATGTTAAAAGTAATTGATCAAATAGGAGACACTAATGATATAACTTGGGATGTAGTACTAGCAGAAAACAAGATTCTAGAGCCTTGTAGTGAAAATGTTACACTTGCTCACATAAAGAGTAGAAAGAGAGCACCTCTTCCCGCAGAAGTTTATGTAGAACCGGTTGATGTGACGGTTAATAGAGTATATATGGCCAAGGTGATAACTCGAGTGTTGAGTTATCAAGATATTAATGAGGAAACCGCGAAGAGAGAAAATGTGGATGAAAGTGATAAAGTAGAAATTGAGGTACCTAATTGGCTTAGGCAGGGTCATGAGAGATATGATCGAGATGCTAAGTATGGCATTGTGAGGATATTGAATTTAAGCGCTAATCAAGTTTTGTTAGAAAAAGGAATAAAGATAGGAGAAGCTTCAGAGTATAGTGGAGAGATGAGAAATAACACTTATGGATTTACCATGGTAGATAAAGATGATGTATTATTGTGTGTAGCTTGTGCTAAATTTTGTGCTACAGCCTATGCGAAACCTTTATCGTTCGCATATGATGACGATCGCGATCGTGTTTGTGAGAATGTTTATAATGTTGAAGAAAATAGAGTAGATAGAGATCCACATAGTGCGTATAGTGAAGTAAGTGAGGTTATTGATAGAGTTCGAGAGATGAACTTAGATGATGCGGTGGTAGGTAGTAGACCTATGGTAATGGCCGAGGATTTCCCATTCGCGCGGGCCGGTGTAAGGCAATTAAATGATGGTGCGAATAGTTTCGGCGAATGGAAGGGACATGCATTCAAAACATGTTCACGGGGCAGAATTCCTATATCTGGAGGAGGTATAGAAGGGGGACGGTCGGCAGATCGAAAAGGGCGGCAGCTTGTTTCCCCATGGGCGGTTAATCACGAGCTTGTGTACGGACCAATGAGAAAAGAGGAGGATGATCCGTTGCCCGAAGTCGTAAGTATTGTTGGTAGACAATTCGATCAGATCCGGAATGACGATTGTCGACGTGCTTACGCTGTGACAAGTAGTAACAAAGAAAAAGGGAGGAAGGTAGCTTTAGGTTGCGTAAGACCCCGAGAGCACCAAGGTGGAGGTATACCAGAAGTACAGTTCCGAAGGTATCGGATGTGCGGCGATGTAAGAGAAATGTCTGCTAGGGCAGGACGTGGAAAAAGTAATAAATGTGTTATATGTGAGGAAAAGGAATCAATACCTTATCCGGTGGGTCGTGTTAACCTAACTCAGAGAATAGCTGGACATAAGACGGTTAATGAGGCAATGGCGGAGAGAAAGGGATCTGAGAGAAAAAAGGAATATGATGAAGTAATGGCTGTAATAAATGAAAAGGTATCACATTTAGAGGGACAAGATAGGTTGGTGATAAAAAGGGTTATAAGTTATCATGCAACGTTATTCATGAATTCAGCAACAGGTGAATTGCCGTTTACAGATGTAATAGAACATTCCATAGATACAGGAGATGCTCTTCCTATAAGACAGAATCCGTATAGAGTACCATTTGCATACCAAAATGAGTTACGAAATCAGATAAGGGATTTATTAGATAAACGAATCATTGAGCATACAAAGTCAGAATGGGCAAGTCCGTGTTTGTTTGTACCAAAGAAAGCAGTAAATGGTGAGGTTAAATATAGATTGTGTGTGGACTATAGAAAACTAAATGCAGTAACAAGGGTGCCATCGTGGCCAATTCCAGATATAAAAGAAAATTTGTCAATGTTAAGTGGGAATACTTATTTCTCAATTATAGATATAGATTCAGCATATCATGCGATCAAAGTAAGGGAGCAAGATAAACCTAAAACAAGTTTTATTTGTCCGGAAGGAAGTTATCAATATAATAGAATGCCATATGGGTTGGTGTCTGCTCCGATGACATGGTCAAAAGCCATAGATTTAATTATGGGAGGATTGAAAGGACTTATATGTTTAATTTACATGGATGATATTTTGATATTTTCTAAAACCATAGACGAGCATGCTGAAAGACTAGATACAGTATTTAATAGACTCATGGAAGCAGGTCTGAAGCCAGGAATTCAGAAATGTCATTTTGCTCACAAAGAAATTGTGTATGTAGGACATGTAGTCAGTGCAAAAGGTATAAAACCTGATCCGGCTAAAGTAGAAGCAGTTCAAAAGTTTGTAAGGCAGAAGCAAGTAAGATCATTTCTAGGAGCTGTAGGATATTATAGATCTTTTATTGAACATTTTGCAGATAAAAGTAAACCGTTAACACAGTTGTTAAAGAAAGGTCAGAAATTTGAATGGAAACAAGAGCAGGAAAACGCTTTTCAGAAATTAATAAAAGCACTAACAACAGAAGTTGTGTTAGCTCATCCAGATTTTTCAAAACCTTTTATATTGTCGTGTGATGCAAGTATGTATGGATTAGGGGTTGTTTTGGCTCAATTACAAGATGGACAAGAAAGACCAATTGGTTATGCAAGTAGATTGTTGTCATCACCAGAATTAAATTATACAACAACTGAAAAAGAACTCTTAAGCGTGATATTTGGGGTTAAGAAATTTAGGATTTATTTGATTGGAAGTCATTTCATTATTTATACAGATCATAAAGCGTTAACGTGGTTATTAACGACAAAGAATCCTCATTTAAGCGCTAGATTAACGCGTTGGGTTTTGACGCTAAGTGAATATGATTTTGAGGTAAATCATAAGCCAGGGAAAAACCATGTCGTACCAGATATGTTATCTAGGTTACGATGTCTTTTATTAGAAGGGGAGCTAAATAACGCAAGTTCAGTAGAAACATCCTCAGAAGCAGGAATGACTAGAGAGATTATACTAAAAGCACAGAAAAATGACTTGTATTGTAGACAGTTAGTAGACGACATGAAAGCAAAAAGGAATAATCTAGTATTTTTGGACAAAGAAGGGTTGCTATATAGAAAGACTAATGGAGGCGATAGGTTAGTCATACCATGTGACTTTGTAGAACAGATTATTAAGTTGCATCATGATACAAAGTTTAGTGCACATCAGGGGGAGAAACGTACCAAAAACCTAATAGAAGCAAGATATTTTTGGCCAACTATTAGAGAAGATGTAAAAGATTATGTTAAGATGTGTGAAACATGTGGACAAAGGAAAATAGTAAGAAAACCATATGCACCTATGGGTATATCAGAAACAGCAACGAGACCTTTTCAATTAATATCAATTGACATAACGGGACCATTACAGGTTACAACAACAGGAAATAAACACATGTTGACAGTGATAGATCACTTCACTAAGTATCCGGAAGCGATACCGATACCAGAGCAAACAGCAGGAACCGTAGCTAGAGCTTTAGTAACAGAGGTATTATGTAGACATGGCATACCCGAGAAAATCTTATCAGATCAGGGGACTAATTTTCAATCAGCTTTGTTTGAAGAAATATGTAAATTTTTTGGAATAGAAAGGGCTAACAGTAGTCCAATGCATCCTCAATCTAACTCAGTTATTGAAAGATTTCATAGATATTTAAATGATTCATTGTCAATGATGATATCGCAGTATGGAGAAGAATGGGATAGAATGATACCATTTGTTTTGATGGCTTATAGATCAGCACCACATACGGTAACGAAATATAGTCCGTTTTATTTGTTACACAGGAGAGAGATGAAATTACCATCACAATTAGAATTAGAACCAAAAAAGGATATTGCAAATATGAAAACACCAAAACAGCATGTAGAAAGTTTGAAACAAAGATTAAGGGAAGCTTATAGAGCAGTTCAAAGTAATATTGTAAAAGGAAAAGAGAAACAGAAGGAGAATTATGACAAAAAGGCAAAAGTAATTGAATATAACGTAGGAGATTACGTATATTTAGATAATCCATATTTAGGGAAACATAAGTGTAGAAAGTTAGCACCAAAGTATAGTGGACCTTGGGAAATAATTGAAAAATGTTCTCCATTAACTTATAAATTAAGAGTAGGTCAAAAAGAAACTAGAGCAATTCATGCAAATAGGTTAAAAACAGCTCATAAGTCGAGACAGATATCGGGAGATAATGATAACGATGATGAAGGGGAAAATGAGATACCGCAGTCGAATAGAGGTTTTATTGTAGAAGAACATATTCAGGAAACAGACGAAAATGAGGAAGAAGGAGCCGTGGGTTTCGACGATACATTTACAGATGATATCACAGGGGATGATAGTTTATTGGATCCAACATGGAAAGATCCTAGGGTTGAGAGAGAAATTAGACAGAATAGGAATCTAGAAATTCCGTGGAACCTCAGATCGAGAAATAGAGGGATAGATGAGCGAGTGGATGACGAGAACGAAGTACGTCAGGAATAAGAACGAAGTACGTCAGGAATAAGAATAAACTTAGGTCAGAATAATGACACAATTAAAAGCCAAATCAAATTAAGATAGAATTTTGGTTGCAGGTTATGTATGTGCAAGAGATTCTTTCACTATACCAAATGAGTTGAGGCTGACGAAACTGAATAAAGGGGTAGTATTCGCACACCAGGAAAG
Organism: Deroplatys truncata; assembly: GCA_030765065.1. Taxonomy (NCBI): domain Eukaryota; kingdom Metazoa; phylum Arthropoda; class Insecta; order Mantodea; family Mantidae; genus Deroplatys; species Deroplatys truncata. The sequence goes on from JAUKNL010000032.1 coordinate 2,178,089, forward strand.
ACTACTGATGTCAGGAAGTAAATGGACGGTAGGGATTGACATATTTGTTCAAAATTATAAAGATACACTAGAAAGAATAAGGAGAGGAGTAAGTCAGATTCCTCCACATTTTAATCGTAATGTGAAGTTGTTAAATTTTCGAGATCAGGGACTTTACAATTTACAAGATGAATTTACAAAGACTCGTTTAGCAGGATTACCAAGATTAACATATCTTATGGAACAGATTGCTGAGGAATTAGAAACGTTAGATCAGTACCTTCCACACGAGATGAATAGAGAAAAGCGAGGGTTGATAGATGTAGGGGGTTCAATTATAAAATTGCTCGTTGGAACACCAGATAGAGAAGAAATGAATGATGTACATGACACTATTTCTAAATTACAAAATCAAACGAATATAATGACACATGTAGCAGAAGAACAAATCACGTATTTACATCAGTTAGACGATAGAACGCGTTTGCATATGAAATTACTGGAAAACTTAACGAATAGCATAGATCAAGTAACGAATGAAAAATTTAGAAGTTTTGAAGGACAATTGAAATTTATAGAATATCAGAGAGAAATGGCAATGATAGCGTTAGAAATACAGCAAAAATTAATGCAGTTGCATGAAGGAGTTGATGTACTATTATCAGGAAGATTAAGTGCTACTATCGTTACACCTCAAAATTTATCAAATATTTTGAAATCGGTAGTACAGAAATTACCTACAGGGGTATCTTTGATAGCAGGAGTTGAAATTGAAAATATGTATATGTATTACAGTCTTTGTGATGTTATAGTATACTCAGTACCAGGGATAATTAGAATTTTAATCCAAATTCCATTAAAAGGAGCGGATAGAGCTCTCGATTTATTTCAAGTAATACCATTACCTACTAAAATACAGGGTGTTGGACATGTGGTTATTGACACATCGGTCAAGTTTCTGGCAGTATCTGAAAATAGGCAAAAATATGCTCTACTCACAGAATCCCAACTCAATAGATGTAAAAAGACCATTATATCTATATGTCCAGCAGAATTCGCATTATTTACCAGTACAACTTACACATGTGTGTCATCATTATTCTTTGGCCAAGAGAGGCAAGTTCACAGGCTATGCAGCAAAACACTTGTAGCAGATAATTTTACTTCAATATGGTTCCACACTAAAAGTCAGGAGCGGAGCTATTGGATTTACGCAGTATCGACTCCATTGAAGATGATTAAAGTATGCAGCGCCAGACGACAAGATTCGACGCAGACATTGATACTTCAGGGAACGGGAATTATCGCTGATGATCTTGATTGCTATTATCATTCAGATCAAATGACTTTATTACCAGTGATTACAGGTGAATCTACATGGAACATCAGTGCGACAGCTATTGTTGTACCAGATATCAACTTTATTATCAACGAGGAGGAACGGCGGAATATTTCAGCAGAATTACGACAGATAGACTTCAGTTATCAACAGATTGCCGAAATTCGTGAGAATCTGCAGGCAGATGACAGAGCTCCAAGAATTCCAATATCTAAATTGATGGCTCAGGTTCAGCTAGCTAAACGGCTGGATTCGAGTAAAAGTAATAAGAATTTTATTGGTTGGATTATTGGTGTTGTAATCTCAGTCTTGATTGCAGCATTGGTGTATAAAAGGAGAAATATTCTTCGAGCTATCCAGAATCAACAACGTCGAGTTCCAGATCCAGTAACGACAGAGACTTCATGCGAACCAAGAACTTCAGTTCCAGTAACGGAAGCAGTAATCCAGGACTCTACAGATCAGGAAGACCGACAACGAGAACGAGACATTGTTTATAGTCATCACGGTATATTTTGATGCAGTATATCAAGAAAGTGGTAAGTGCTAGTGATAAGTGCTAGTGGTCAAGAAAGAAGAATTTTACATGAAGATTTACATACTTACACAAAGATAAAAAGTTATGTAACAAAATCACACAAATGTCACAAAATTTATAATGTACGCCTTTTGAATATATGTGTGTTATATATATATTTTGGATTTTTATGGTCACATTCAGAAATTTAGGTGAAACAAAGGATTGTTTACCATGTGTTTCATTCAAGAAGGGGTTTATTAATGTTCTTTTATTGCATATTTAAAGTTAAATATATATTTTATTCAAGTGTTACATGTTTGTATTTACTTCTTGAAACCTTTCCTGAATAGAGGACGACCACATTCCCTCTGAACGGAGGGCGCGTTATCGCTCTGAGAGCAGGGGCATTATAATAGGAAATAATCATTAGATCAAACACACACATTCACACTCTCATTCCTACTTCCAGACTCTGGGGAGGATAGGAAATAATCATTAGATCAAACACACTCTCATTCCTACTTCCAGACTCTGGGGAGGATAGGAAATAATCATTAGATCAAACACACTCTCATTCCTACTTCCAGACTCTGGGGAGGATAGGAAATAATCATTAGATCAAACACACTCTCATTCCTACTTCCAGACTCTGGGGAGGATAGGAAATAATCATTAGATCAAACACACTCTCATTCCTACTTCCAGACTCTGGGGAGGATAGGAAATAATCATTAGATCAAACACACTCTCATTCCTACTTCAAGACTCTGGGGAGGATAGGAAATAATCATTAGATCAAACACACTCTCATTCCTACTTCCAGACTCTGGGGAGGATAGGAAATAATCATTAGATCACACACGCTCTCATTCCTACTTCCAGACTCTGGGGAGGATAGGAAATAATCATTAGATCAAACACACACATTCACACTCTCATTCCTACTTCCAGACTCTGGGGAGGATAGGAAATAATCATTAGATCAAACACACACATTCACACTCTCATTCCTACTTCCAGACTCTGGGGAGGATAGGAAATAATCATTAGATCAAACACACACATTCACACTCTCATTCCTACTTCCAGACTCTGGGGAGGATAGGAAATAATCATTAGATCACACACGCTCTCATTCCTACTTCCAGACTCTGGGGAGGATAGGAAATAATCATTAGATCAAACACACACATTCACACTCTCATTCCTACTTCCAGACTCTGGGGAGGATAGGAAATAATCATTAGATCAAACACACACATTCACACTCTCATTCCTACTTCCAGACTCTGGGGAGGATAGGAAATAATCATTAGATCAAACACACTCTCATTCCTACTTCCAGACTCTGGGGAGGATAGGAAATAATCATTAGATCAAACACACACATTCACACTCTCATTCCTACTTCCAGACTCTGGGGAGGATAGGAAATAATCATTAGATCAAACACACACATTCACACTCTCATTCCTACTTCCAGACTCTGGGGAGGATAGGATATAATCATTAGATCAAACACACTCTCATTCCTACTTCCAGACTCTGGGGAGGATAGGAAATAATCATTAGATCAAACACACTCTCATTTCTACTTCCAGACTCTGGGGAGGATAGGAAATAATCATTAGATCAAACACACACATTCACACTCTCATTCCTACTTCCAGACTCTGGGGAGGATAGGAAATAATCATTAGATCAAACACACACATTCTCGCTCTCATTCCTACTTCCAGACTCTGGGGAGGACAGGAAATAATCATTAGATCAAACACACACATTCACACTCTCATTCCTACTTCCAGACTCTGGGGAGGATAGGAAATAATCATTAGATCAAACACACACATTCACACTCTCATTCCTACTTCCAGACTCTGGGGAGGATAGGAAATAATCATTAGATCAAACACACACATTCACACTCTCATTCCTACTTCCAGACTCTGGGGAGGATAGGAAATAATCATTAGATCAAACACACACATTCACACTCTCATTCCTACTTCCAGACTCTGGGGAGGATAGGAAATAATCATTAGATCAAACACACACATTCACACTCTCATTCCTACTTCCAGACTCTGGGGAGGATAGGAAATAATCATTAGATCAAACACACACATTCACACTCTCATTCCTACTTCCAGACTCTGGGGAGGATAGGAAATAATCATTAGATCAAACACACACATTCACACTCTCATTCCTACTACCAGACTCTGGGGAGGATAGGAAATAATCATTAGATCAAACACACACATTCACACTCTCATTCCTACTTCCAGACTCTGGGGAGGATAGGAAATAATCATTAGATCAAACACACACATTCACACTCTCATTCCTACTTCCAGACTCTGGGGAGGATAGGAAATAATCATTAGATCAAACACACACATTCACACTCTCATTCCTACTTCCAGACTCTGGGGAGGATAGGAAATAATCATTAGATCAAACACACACATTCACACTCTCATTCCTACTTCCAGACTCTGGGGAGGATAGGAAATAATCATTAGATCAAACACACACATTCACACTCTCATTCCTACTTCCAGACTCTGGGGAGGATAGGAATTAATCATTAGATCAAACACACACATTCACACTCTCATTCCTACTTCCAGACTCTGGGGAGGACAGGAAATAATCATTAGATCAAACACACACATTCACACTCTCATTCCTACTTCCAGACTCTGGGGAGGATAGGAATTAATCATTATATCAAACACACACATTCACACTCTCAATCCTACTTCCAGACTCTGGGGAGGATAGGAATTAATGATTAGATCAAACACACACATTCACACTCTCATTCCTACTTCCAGACTCTGGGGAGGACAGGAAATAATCATTAGATCAAACACACACATTCACACTCTCATTCCTACTTCCAGACTCAGGGGAGGACAGGAAATAATCATTAGATCAAACACACACATTCACACTCTCATTCCTACTTCCAGACTATGGGGAGGATAGGAATTAATCATTAGATCAAACACACACATTCACACTCTCATTCCTACTTCCAGACTCTGGGGAGGACAGGAAATAATCATTAGATCAAACACACACATTCACACTCTCATTCCTACTTCCAGACTCTGGGGAGGATAGGAATTAATCATTAGATCAAACACACACATTCACACTCTCATTCCTACTTCCAGACTCTGGGGAGGATAGGAATTAATCATTAGATCAAACACACACATTCACACTCTCATTCCTACTTCCAGACTCTGGGGAGGACAGGAATTAATCATTAGATCAAACACACGCATTCACACTCTCATTCCTACTTCCAGACTCTGGGGAGGACAGGAATTAATCATTAGATCAAACACACAAATTCACACTCTCATCCCTACTTCCAGACTCTGGGGAGGACAGGAATTAATCATTAGATCAAACACACACATTCACACTCTCATTCCTACTTCCAGACTCTGGGGAGGATAGGGATTAATAATTAGATCAAACACACACATTCACACTCTCATTCCTACTTCCAGACTCTGGGGAGGATAGGAATTAATCATTAGATCAAACACACACATTCACACTCTCATTCCTACTTCCAGACTCCGGGGAGGACAGGAATTAATCATTAGATCAAACACACACATTCACACTCTCATTCCTACTTCCAGACTCGGGGGAGGACAGGAATTAATCATTAGATCAAACACACACATTCACACTCTCATTCCTACTTCCAGACTCTGGGGAGGACAGGAATTAATCATTAGATCAAACACACACATTCACGCTCTCATTCCTACTTCCAGACTCTGGGGAGGATAGGAATTAATCATTAGATCAAACACACACATTCACACTCTCATTCCTACTTCTTGACTCTGGGGAGGACAGGAAATAATCATTAGATCAAACACACACATTCACACTCTCATTCCTACTTCCAGACACTGGGGAGGACAGGAATTAATCATTAGATCAAACACACACATTCACACTCTCATTCCTACTTCCAGACTCTGGGGAGGATAGGAAATAATCATTAGATCAAACACACACATTCACACTCTCATTCCTACTTCCAGACTCTGGGGAGGACAGGAAATAATCATTAGATCAAACACACACATTCACACTCTCATTCCTACTTCCAGACTCTGGGGAGGACAGGAAATAATCATTAGATCAAACACACAGATTCACACTCTCATTCCTACTTCCAGGCTCTGGGGAGGACAGGAAATAATCATTAGATATAACACACAGATTCACACTCTCATTCCTACTTCCAGGCTCTGGGGAGGACAGGAAATAATCATTAGATCAAACACACACATTCACACTCTCATTCCTACTTCCAGACTCTGGGGAGGATAGGAAATAATCATTAGATCAAACACACACATTCACAATCTCATTCCTACTTCCAGACTCTGGGGAGGATAGGAAATAATCATTAGATCAAACACACTCTCATTCCTACTTCCAGACTCTGGGGATGATAGGAATTAATCATTAGATCAAACACACTCTCATTCCTACTTCCAGACTCTGGGGAGGATAGGAATTAATCATTAGATCAAACACACTCTCATTCCTACTTCCAGACTCTGGGGAGGACAGGAATTAATCATTAGATCAAACACACTCTCATTCCTACTTCCAGACTCTGGGGAGGATAGGAATTAATCATTAGATCACACACACTCTCATTCCTACTTCCAGACTCTGGGGAGGACAGGAATTAATCATTAGATCAAACACACTCTCATTCCTACTTCCAGACTCTGGGGAGGATAGGAATTAATCATTAGATCAAACACACTCTCATTCCTACTTCCAGACTCTGGGGAGGACAGGAATTAATCATTAGATCAAACACACTCTCATTCCTACTTCCAGACTCTGGGGAGTATAGGAATTAATCATTAGATCAAACACACTCTCATTCCTACTTCCAGACTCTGGGGAGGACAGGAATTAATCATTAGATCAAACACACTCTCATTCCTACTTCCAGACTCTGGGGATGATAGGGATTAATCATTAGATCAAACACACACATTCACACTCTCATTCCTACTTCCAGACTCTGGGGAGGATAGGAATTAATCATTAGATCAAAAACACTCTCATTCCTACTTCCAGACTCTGGGGATGATAGGGATTAATCATTAGATCAAACACACACATTCACACTCTCATTCCTACTTCCAGACTCTGGGGATGATAGGGAATAATCATTAGATCAAACACACACATTCACACTCTCATTCCTACTTCCAGACTCTGGGGATGATAGGAATTAATCATTAGATCAAACACACTCTCATTCCTACTTCCAGACTCTGGGGAGGATAGGAATTAATCATTAGATCAAACACACACATTCACACTCTCATTCCTACTTCCAGACTCTGGGGAGGATAGGAATTAATCATTAGATCAAACACACACATTCACACTCTCATTCCTACTTCCAGACTCTGGGGAGGATAGGAATTAATCATTAGATCAAACACACTCTCATTCCTACTTCCAGACTCTGGGGAGGATAGGAATTAATCATTAGATCAAACACACACATTCACACTCTCATTCCTACTTCCAGACTCTGGGGATGATAGGAATTAATCATTAGATCAAACACACTCTCATTCCTACTTCCAGACTCTGGGGAGGATAGGAATTAATCATTAGATCAAACACACACATTCACACTCTCATTCCTACTTCCAGACTCTGGGGAGGATAGGAATTAATCATTAGATCAAACACACACATTCACACTCTCATTCCTACTTTCAGACTCTGGGGAGGATAGGAAATAATCATTAGATCAAACACACTCTCATTCCTACTTCCAGACTCTGGGGAGGATAGGAATTAATCATTAGATCAAACACACACATTCACACTCTCATTCCTACTTCCAGACTCTGGGGAGGATAGGAATTAATCATTAGATCACACACGCTCTCATTCCTACTTCCAGACTCTGGGGATGATAGGAATTAATCATTAGATCAAACACACTCTCATTCCTACTTCCAGACTCTGGGGAGGATAGGAATTAATCATTAGATCAAACACACACATTCACACTCTCATTCCTACTTCCAGACTCTGGGGAGGATAGGAATTAATCATTAGATCACACACGCTCTCATTCCTACTTCCAGACTCTGGGGAGGATAGGAATTAATCATTAGATCAAACACACTCTCATTCCTACTTCCAAACTCTGGGGATGATAGGAATTAATCATTAGATCAAACACACTCTCATTCCTACTTCCAGACTCTGGGGAAGATAGGAATTAATCATTAGATCAAACACACTCTCATTCCTACTTCCAGACTCTGGGGAGGACAGGAATTAATCATTAGATCAAACACACTCTCATTCCTACTTCCAGACTCTGGGGAGGACAGGAATTAATCATTAGATCAAACACACTCTAATTCCTACTTCCAGACTCTGGGGAGGATAGGAATTAATCATTAGATCAAACACACTCTCATTCCTACTTCCAGACTCTGGGGAGGACAGGAATTAATCATTAGATCAAACACACTCTCATTCCTACTTCCAGACTCTGGGGAGGATAGGAATTAATCATTAGATCAAACACACTCTCATTCCTACTTCCAGACTCTGGGGAGGACAGGAATTAATCATTAGATCAAACACACTCTCATTCCTACTTCCAGACTCTGGGGATGATAGGGATTAATCATTAGATCAAACACACACATTCACACTCTCATTCTCACTTCCAGACTCTGGGGAGGATAGGAATTAATCATTAGATCAAACACACTCTCATTCCTACTTCCAGACTCTGGGGATGATAGGGATTAATCATTAGATCAAACACACACATTCACACTCTCATTCCTACTTCCAGACTCTGGGGATGATAGGGATTAATCATTAGATCAAACACACACATTCACACTCTCATTCCTACTTCCAGACTCTGGGGAGGATAGGAAATAATCATTAGATCAAACACACACATTCACACTCTCATTCCTACTTCCAGACTCTGGGGAGGACAGGAAATAATCATTAGATCAAACACACAGATTCACACTCTCATTCCTACTTCCAGGCTCTGGGGAGGACAGGAAATAATCATTAGATATAACACACAGATTCACACTCTCATTCCTACTTCCAGGCTCTGGGGAGGACAGGAAATAATCATTAGATCAAACACACACATTCACACTCTCATTCCTACTTCCAGACTCTGGGGAGGATAGGAAATAATCATTAGATCAAACACACACATTCACACTCTCATTCCTACTTCCAGACTCTGGGGAGGATAGGAAATAATCATTAGATCAAACACACTCTCATTCCTACTTCCAGACTCTGGGGATGATAGGAATTAATCATTAGATCAAACACACTCTCATTCCTACTTCCAGACTCTGGGGAGGATAGGAATTAATCATTAGATCAAACACACTCTCATTCCTACTTCCAGACTCTGGGGAGGACAGGAATTAATCATTAGATCAAACACACTCTCATTCCTACTTCCAGACTCTGGGGAGGATAGGAATTAATCATTAGATCACACACACTCTCATTCCTACTTCCAGACTCTGGGGAGGACAGGAATTAATCATTAGATCAAACACACTCTCATTCCTACTTCCAGACTCTGGGGAGGATAGGAATTAATCATTAGATCAAACACACTCTCATTCCTACTTCCAGACTCTGGGGAGGACAGGAATTAATCATTAGATCAAACACACTCTCATTCCTACTTCCAGACTCTTGGGAGTATAGGAATTAATCATTAGATCAAACACACTCTCATTCCTACTTCCAGACTCTGGGGAGGACAGGAATTAATCATTAGATCAAACACACTCTCATTCCTACTTCCAGACTCTGGGGATGATAGGGATTAATCATTAGATCAAACACACACATTCACACTCTCATTCCTACTTCCAGACTCTGGGGAGGATAGGAATTAATCATTAGATCAAAAACACTCTCATTCCTACTTCCAGACTCTGGGGATGATAGGGATTAATCATTAGATCAAACACACACATTCACACTCTCATTCCTACTTCCAGACTCTGGGGATGATAGGGAATAATCATTAGATCAAACACACACATTCACACTCTCATTCCTACTTCCAGACTCTGGGGATGATAGGAATTAATCATTAGATCAAACACACTCTCATTCCTACTTCCAGACTCTGGGGAGGATAGGAATTAATCATTAGATCAAACACACACATTCACACTCTCATTCCTACTTCCAGACTCTGGGGAGGATAGGAATTAATCATTAGATCAAACACACACATTCACACTCTCATTCCTACTTCCAGACTCTGGGGAGGATAGGAATTAATCATTAGATCAAACACACTCTCATTCCTACTTCCAGACTCTGGGGAGGATAGGAATTAATCATTAGATCAAACACACACATTCACACTCTCATTCCTACTTCCAGACTCTGGGGATGATAGGAATTAATCATTAGATCAAACACACTCTCATTCCTACTTCCAGACTCTGGGGAGGATAGGAATTAATCATTAGATCAAACACACACATTCACACTCTCATTCCTACTTCCAGACTCTGGGGAGGATAGGAATTAATCATTAGATCAAACACACACATTCACACTCTCATTCCTACTTTCAGACTCTGGGGAGGATAGGAAATAATCATTAGATCAAACACACTCTCATTCCTACTTCCAGACTCTGGGGAGGATAGGAATTAATCATTAGATCAAACACACACATTCACACTCTCATTCCTACTTCCAGACTCTGGGGAGGATAGGAATTAATCATTAGATCACACACGCTCTCATTCCTACTTCCAGACTCTGGGGATGATAGGAATTAATCATTAGATCAAACACACTCTCATTCCTACTTCCAGACTCTGGGGAGGATAGGAATTAATCATTAGATCAAACACACACATTCACACTCTCATTCCTACTTCCAGACTCTGGGGAGGATAGGAATTAATCATTAGATCACACACGCTCTCATTCCTACTTCCAGACTCTGGGGAGGATAGGAATTAATCATTAGATCAAACACACTCTCATTCCTACTTCCAAACTCTGGGGATGATAGGAATTAATCATTAGATCAAACACACTCTCATTCCTACTTCCAGACTCTGGGGAAGATAGGAATTAATCATTAGATCAAACACACTCTCATTCCTACTTCCAGACTCTGGGGAGGACAGGAATTAATCATTAGATCAAACACACTCTCATTCCTACTTCCAGACTCTGGGGAGGATAGGAATTAATCATTAGATCACACACACTCTCATTCCTACTTCCAGACTCTGGGGAGGACAGGAATTAATCATTAGATCAAACACACTCTAATTCCTACTTCCAGACTCTGGGGAGGATAGGAATTAATCATTAGATCAAACACACTCTCATTCCTACTTCCAGACTCTGGGGAGGACAGGAATTAATCATTAGATCAAACACACTCTCATTCCTACTTCCAGACTCTGGGGAGGATAGGAATTAATCATTAGATCAAACACACTCTCATTCCTACTTCCAGACTCTGGGGAGGACAGGAATTAATCATTAGATCAAACACACTCTCATTCCTACTTCCAGACTCTGGGGATGATAGGGATTAATCATTAGATCAAACACACACATTCACACTCTCATTCTCACTTCCAGACTCTGGGGAGGATAGGAATTAATCATTAGATCAAACACACTCTCATTCCTACTTCCAGACTCTGGGGATGATAGGGATTAATCATTAGATCAAACACACACATTCACACTCTCATTCCTACTTCCAGACTCTGGGGATGATAGGGATTAATCATTAGATCAAACACACACATTCACACTCTCATTCCTACTTCCAGACTCTGGGGAGGATAGGAAATAATCATTAGATCAAACACACACATTCACACTCTCATTCCTACTTCCAGACTCTGGGGAGGACAGGAATTAATCATTAGATCAAACACACACATTCGCACACTCATTCCTACTTCCAGACTCTGGGGAGGATAGGAAATAATCATTAGATCAAACACACACATTCACACTCTCATTCCTACTTCCAGACTCTGGGGAGGATAGGAAATAATCATTAGATCAAACACACACATTCACACTCTCATTCCTACTTCCAGACTCTGGGGAGGATAGGAAATAATCATTAGATCAAACACACACATTCACACTCTCATTCCTACTTCCAGACTCTGGGGAGGATAGGAAATAATCATTAGATCAAACACACACATTCACACTCTCATTCCTACTTCCAGACTCTGGGGAGGATAGGAAATAATCATTAGATCAAACACACACATTCACACTCTCATTCCTACTTCCAGACTCTGGGGAGGATAGGAAATAATCATTAGATCAAACACACACATTCACACTCTCATTCCTACTTCCAGACTCTGGGGAGGATAGGAAATAATCATTAGATCAAAACACACATTCACACTCTCATTCCTACTTCCAGACTCTGGGGAGGATAGGAAATAATCATTAGATCAAACACACACATTCACACTCTCATTCCTACTTCCAGACTCTGGGGAGGATAGGAAATAATCATTAGATGAAACACACACATTCACACTCTCATTCCTACTTCCAGACTCTGGGGAGGACAGGAATTAATCATTAGATCAAACACACACATTCACACTCTCATTCCTACTTCCAGGCTCTGGGGAGGACAGGAATTAATCATTAGATCAAACACACACATTCACACTCTCATTCCTACTTCCAGACTCTGGGGAGGACAGGAAATAATCATTAGATCAAACACACACATTCACACTCTCATTCCTACTTCCAGACTCTGGGGAGGACAGGAAATAATCATTAGATCAAACACACACATTCACACTCTCATTCCTACTTCCAGACTCTGGGGAGGATAGGAATTAATCATTATATCAAACACACACATTCACACTCTCATTCCTACTTCCAGACTCTGGGGAGGATAGGAGTTAATGATTAGATCAAACACACACATTCACAGTCTCATTCCTATTTCCAGACTCTGGGGAGGACAGGAAATAATCATTAGATCAAACACACACATTTACACTCTCATTCCTACTTCCAGACTCTGGGGAGGATAGGAATTAATCATTAGATCAAACACACACATTCACACTCTCATTCCTACTTCCAGACTCTGGGGAGGACAGGAAATAATCATTAGATCAAACACACACATTCACACTCTCATTCCTACTTCAAGACTCTGGGGAGGATAGGAATTAATCATTAGATCAAACACACACATTCACACTCTCATTCCTACTTCCAGACTCTGGGGAGGACAGGAATTAATCATTAGATCAAACACACACATTCACACTGTCATTCCTACTTCCAGACTCTGGGGAGGATAGGAATTAATCATTAGATCAAACACACACATTCACACTCTCATTCCTACTTCCAGACTCTGGGGAGGACAGGAAAAAATCATTAGATCAAACACACACATTCACACTCTCATTCCTACTTCCAGACTCTGGGGAGGACAGGAATTAATCATTAGATCAAACACACACATTCACACTCTCATTCCTACTTCCAGACTCTGGGGAGGACAGGAATTAATCATTAGATCAAACACACACATTCCACTCTCATTCCTACTTCCAGACTCTGGGGAGGACAGGAATTAATCATTAGATCAAACACACACATTCACACTCTCATTCCTACTTCCAGACTCCGGGGAGGACAGGAATTAATCATTAGATCAAACACACACATTCACACTCTCATTCCTACTTCCAGACTCTGGGGAGGATAGGAAATAATCATTAGATCAAACACACACATTCACACTCTCATTCCTACTTCCAGACTCTGGGGAGGATAGGATATAATCATTAGATCAAACACACTCTCATTCGTACTTCCAGACTCTGGGGAGGATAGGAAATAATCATTAGATCAAACACACTCTCATTCCTACTTCCAGACTCTCGGGAGGATAGGAAATAATCATTAGATCAAACACACACATTCACACTCTCATTCCTACTTCCAGACTCTGGGGAGGATAAGAAATAATCATTAGATCAAACACACACATTCACGCTCTCATTCCTACTTCCAGACTCTGGGGAGGATAGGAAATAATCATTAGATCAAACACACACATTCACACTCTCATTCCTACTTCCAGACTCTGGGGAGGATAGGAAATAATCATTAGATCAAACACACACATTCACACTCTCATTCCTACTTCCAGACTCTGGGGAGGATAGGAAATACTCATTAGATCAAACACACACATTCACACTCTCATTCCTACTTCCAGACTCTGGGGAGGATAGGAAATAATCATTAGATCAAACACACACATTCACACTCTCATTCCTACTTCCAGACTCTGGGGAGGATAGGAAATAATCATTAGATCAAAACACACATTCACACTCTCATTCCTACTTCCAGACTCTGGGGAGCATAGGAAATAATCATTAGATCAAACACACACATTCACACTCTCATTCCTACTTCCAGACTCTGGGGAGGATAGGAAATAATCATTAGATGAAACACACACATTCACACTCTCATTCCTACTTCCAGACTCTGGGGAGGACAGGAATTAATCATTAGATCAAACACACACATTCACACTCTCATTCCTACTTCCAGGCTCTGGGGAGGACAGGAATTAATCATTAGATCAAACACACACATTCACACTCTCATTCCTACTTCCAGACTCTGGAGAGGACAGGAAATAATCATTAGATCAAACACACACATTCACACTCTCATTCCTACTTCCAGACTCTGGGGAGGATAGGAAATACTCATTAGATCAAACACACACATTCACACTCTCATTCCTACTTCCAGACTCTGGGGAGGATAGGAAATAATCATTAGATCAAACACACACATTCACACTCTCATTCCTACTTCCAGACTCTGGGGAGGATAGGAAATAATCATTAGATCAAAACACACATTCACACTCTCATTCCTACTTCCAGACTCTGGGGAGGATAGGAAATAATCATTAGATCAAACACACACATTCACACTCTCATTCCTACTTCCAGACTCTGGGGAGGATAGGAAATAATCATTAGATGAAACACACACATTCACACTCTCATTCCTACTTCCAGACTCTGGGGAGGACAGGAATTAATCATTAGATCAAACACACACATTCACACTCTCATTCCTACTTCCAGGCTCTGGGGAGGACAGGAATTAATCATTAGATCAAACACACACATTCACACTCTCATTCCTACTTCCAGACTCTGGGGAGGACAGGAAATAATCATTAGATCAAACACACACATTCACACTCTCATTCCTACTTCCAGACTCTGGGGAGGATAGGAATTAATCATTAGATCAAACACACACATTCACACTCTCATTCCTACTTCCAGACTCTGGGGAGGACAGGAAATAATCATTAGATCAAACACACACATTCCACTCTCATTCCTACTTCCAGACTCTGGGGAGGACAGGAATTAATCATTAGATCAAACACACACATTCACACTCTCATTCCTACTTCCAGACTCCGGGGAGGACAGGAATTAATCATTAGATCAAACACACACATTCACACTCTCATTCCTACTTCCAGACTCTGGGGAGGATAGGAAATAATCATTAGAACAAACACACACATTCACACTCTCATTCCTACTTCCAGACTCTGGGGAGGATAGGAAATAATCATTAGATCAAACACACTCTCATTCCTACTTCCAGACTCTGGGGAGGATAGGAAATAATCATTAGATCAAACACACACATTCACACTCTCATTCCTACTTCCAGACTCTGGGGAGGATAGGAAATAATCAGTAGATCAAACACACACATTCACACTCTCATTCCTACTTCCAGACTCTGGGGAGGATAGGATATAATCATTAGATCAAACACACTCTCATTCCTACTTCCAGACTCTGGGGAGAATAGGAAATAATCATTAGATCAAACACACTCTCATTCCTACTTCCAGACTCTGGGGAGGATAGGAAATAATCATTAGATCAAACACACACATTCACACTCTCATTCCTACTTCCAGACTCTGGGGAGGATAAGAAATAATCATTAGATCAAACACACACATTCACGCTCTCATTCCTACTTCCAGACTCTGGGGAGGATAGGAAATAATCATTAGATCAAACACACACATTCACACTCTCATTCCTACTTCCAGACTCTGGGGAGGATAGGAAATAATCATTAGATCAAACACACACATTCACACTCTCATTCCTACTTCCAGACTCTGGGGAGGATAGGAAATACTCATTAGATCAAACACACACATTCACACTCTCATTCCTACTTCCAGACTCTGGGGAGGATAGGAAATAATCATTAGATCAAACACACACATTCACACTCTCATTCCTACTTCCAGACTCTGGGGAGGATAGGAAATAATCATTAGATCAAACACACAAATTCACACTCTCATTCCTACTTCCAGACTCTGGGGAGGATAGGAAATAATCATTAGATCAAACACACACCTTCACACTCTCATTCCTACTTCCAGACTCTGGGGAGGATAGGAAATAATCATTAGATCAAACACACACATTCACACTCTCATTCCTACTTCCAGACTCTGGGGAGGATAGGAAATAATCATTAGATCAAACACACACATTCACACTCTCATTCCTACTTACAGACTCTGGGGAGGATAGGAAATAATCATTAGATCAAACACACACATTCACACTCTCATTCCTACTTCCAGACTCTGGGGAGGATAGGAAATAATCATTAGATCAAACACACACATTCACACTCTCATTCCTACTTCCAGACTCTGGGGAGGATAGGAAATAATCATTAGATCAAACACACACATTCACACTCTCATTCCTACTTCCAGACTCTGGGGAGGAGAGGAAATAATCATTAGATGAAACACACACATTCACACTCTCATTCCTACTTCCAGACTCTGGGGAGGACAGGAATTAATCATTAGATCAAACACACACATTCACACTCTCATTCCTACTTCCAGGCTCTGGGGAGGACAGGAATTAATCATTAGATCAAACACACACATTCACACTCTCATTCCTACTTCCAGACTCTGGGGAGGACAGGAAATAATCATTAGATCAAACACACACATTCACACTCTCATTCCTACTTCCAGACTCTGGGGAGGACAGGAAATAATCATTAGATCAAACACACACATTCACACTCTCATTCCATCTTCCAGACTCTGGGGAGGATAGGAATTAATCATTATATCAAACACACACATTCACACTCTCATTCCTACTTCCAGACTCTGGGGAGGATAGGAATTAATGATTAGATCAAACACACACATTCACACTCTCATTCCTACTTGCAGACTCTGGGGAGGACAGGAAATAATCATTAGATCAAACACACACATTCACGCTCTCATTCCTACTTCCAGACTCAGGGGAGGACAGGAAATAATCATTAGATCAAACACACACATTCACACTCTCATTCCTACTTCCAGACTCTGGGGAGGATAGGAATTAATCATTAGATCAAACACACACATTCACACTCTCATTCCTACTTCCAGACTCTGGGGAGGACAGGAAATAATCATTAGATCAAACACACACATTCACACTCTAATTCCTACTTCCAGACTCTGGGGAGGATAGGAATTAATCATTAGATCAAACACACACATTCACACTCTCATTCCTACTTCCAGACTCTGGGGAGGATAGGAATTAATCATTAGATCAAACACACACATTCACACTCTCATTCCTACTTCCAGACTCTGGGGAGGACAGGAAAAAATCATTAGATCAAACACACACATTCACACTCTCATTTCTACTTCCAGACTCTGGGGAGGATAGGAAATAATCATTAGATCAAACACACACATTCACACTCTCATTCCTACTTCCAGACTCTGGGGAGGATAGGAAATAATCATTAGATCAAACACACACATTCACACTCTCATTTCTACTTCCAGACTCTGGGGAGGATAGGAAATAATCATTAGATGAAACACACACATTCACACTCTCATTCCTACTTCCAGACTCTGGGGAGGACAGGAATTAATCATTAGATCAAACACACACATTCACACTCTCATTCCTACTTCCAGGCTCTGGGGAGGACAGGAATTAATCATTAGATCAAACACACACATTCACACTCTCATTCCTACTTCCAGACTCTGGGGAGGACAGGAAATAATCATTAGATCAAACACACACATTCACACTCTCATTCCTACTTCCAGACTCTGGGGAGGACAGGAAATAATCATTAGATCAAACACACACATTCACACTCTCATTCCTACTTCCAGACTCTGGGGAGGATAGGAATTAATCATTATATCAAACACACACATTCACTCTCATTCCTACTTCCAGACTCTGGGGAGGATAGGAATTAATGATTAGATCAAACACACACATTCACACTCTCATTCCTACTTCCAGACTCTGGGGAGGACAGGAAATAATCATTAGATCAAACACACACATTCACACTCTCATTCCTACTTCCAGACTCTGGGGAGGACAGGAAATAATCATTAGATCAAACACACACATTTACACTCTCATTCCTACTTCCAGACTCTGGGGAGGATAGGAATTAATCATTAGATCAAACACACACATTCACACTCTCATTCCTACTTCCAGACTCTGGGGAGGACAGGAAATAATCATTAGATCAAACACACACATTCACACTCTCATTCCTACTTCCAGACTCTGGGGAGGATAGGAATTAATCATTAGATCAAACACACACATTCACACTCTCATTCCTACTTCCAGACTCTGGGGAGGACAGGAATTAATCATTAGATCAAACACACACATTCACACTGTCATTCCTACTTCCAGACTCTGGGGAGGATAGGAATTAATCATTAGATCAAACACACACATTCACACTCTCATTCCTACTTCCAGACTCTGGGGAGGATAGGAAATACTCATTAGATCAAACACACACATTCACACTCTCATTCCTACTTCCAGACTCTGGGGAGGATAGGAAATAATCATTAGATCAAACACACACATTCACACTCTCATTCCTACTTCCAGACTCTGGGGAGGATAGGAAATAATCATTAGATCAAACACACACATTCACACTCTCATTCCTACTTCCAGACTCTGGGGAGGATAGGAAATAATCATTAGATCAAACACACACCTTCACACTCT
Organism: Deroplatys truncata; assembly: GCA_030765065.1. NCBI lineage: Eukaryota > Metazoa > Arthropoda > Insecta > Mantodea > Mantidae > Deroplatys > Deroplatys truncata. Next base: position 2,197,239 of record JAUKNL010000032.1, read on the forward strand.
CATTCCTACTTCCAGACTCTGGGGAGGATAGGAAATAATCATTAGATCAAACACACACATTCACACTCTCATTCCTACTTCCAGACTCTGGGGAGGATAGGAAATAATCATTAGATCAAACACACACATTCACACTCTCATTCCTACTTACAGACTCTGGGGAGGATAGGAAATAATCATTAGATCAAACACACACATTCACACTCTCATTCCTACTTCCAGACTCTGGGGAGGATAGGAAATAATCATTAGATCAAACACACACATTCACACTCTCATTCCTACTTCCAGACTCTGGGGAGGATAGGAAATAATCATTAGATCAAACACACACATTCACACTCTCATTCCTACTTCCAGACTCTGGGGAGGAGAGGAAATAATCATTAGATGAAACACACACATTCACACTCTCATTCCTACTTCCAGACTCTGGGGAGGACAGGAATTAATCATTAGATCAAACACACACATTCACACTCTCATTCCTACTTCCAGGCTCTGGGGAGGACAGGAATTAATCATTAGATCAAACACACACATTCACACTCTCATTCCTACTTCCAGACTCTGGGGAGGACAGGAAATAATCATTAGATCAAACACACACATTCACACTCTCATTCCTACTTCCAGACTCTGGGGAGGACAGGAAATAATCATTAGATCAAACACACACATTCACACTCTCATTCCATCTTCCAGACTCTGGGGAGGATAGGAATTAATCATTATATCAAACACACACATTCACACTCTCATTCCTACTTCCAGACTCTGGGGAGGATAGGAATTAATGATTAGATCAAACACACACATTCACACTCTCATTCCTACTTGCAGACTCTGGGGAGGACAGGAAATAATCATTAGATCAAACACACACATTCACGCTCTCATTCCTACTTCCAGACTCAGGGGAGGACAGGAAATAATCATTAGATCAAACACACACATTCACACTCTCATTCCTACTTCCAGACTCTGGGGAGGATAGGAATTAATCATTAGATCAAACACAAACATTCACACTCTCATTCCTACTTCCAGACTCTGGGGAGGACAGGAAATAATCATTAGATCAAACACACACATTCACACTCTAATTCCTACTTCCAGACTCTGGGGAGGATAGGAATTAATCATTAGATCAAACACACACATTCACACTCTCATTCCTACTTCCAGACTCTGGGGAGGATAGGAATTAATCATTAGATCAAACACACACATTCACACTCTCATTCCTACTTCCAGACTCTGGGGAGGACAGGAAAAAATCATTAGATCAAACACACACATTCACACTCTCATTTCTACTTCCAGACTCTGGGGAGGATAGGAAATAATCATTAGATCAAACACACACATTCACACTCTCATTCCTACTTCCAGACTCTGGGGAGGATAGGAAATAATCATTAGATCAAACACACACATTCACACTCTCATTTCTACTTCCAGACTCTGGGGAGGATAGGAAATAATCATTAGATGAAACACACACATTCACACTCTCATTCCTACTTCCAGACTCTGGGGAGGACAGGAATTAATCATTAGATCAAACACACACATTCACACTCTCATTCCTACTTCCAGGCTCTGGGGAGGACAGGAATTAATCATTAGATCAAACACACACATTCACACTCTCATTCCTACTTCCAGACTCTGGGGAGGACAGGAAATAATCATTAGATCAAACACACACATTCACACTCTCATTCCTACTTCCAGACTCTGGGGAGGACAGGAAATAATCATTAGATCAAACACACACATTCACACTCTCATTCCTACTTCCAGACTCTGGGGAGGATAGGAATTAATCATTATATCAAACACACACATTCACTCTCATTCCTACTTCCAGACTCTGGGGAGGATAGGAATTAATGATTAGATCAAACACACACATTCACACTCTCATTCCTACTTCCAGACTCTGGGGAGGACAGGAAATAATCATTAGATCAAACACACACATTCACACTCTCATTCCTACTTCCAGACTCTGGGGAGGACAGGAAATAATCATTAGATCAAACACACACATTTACACTCTCATTCCTACTTCCAGACTCTGGGGAGGATAGGAATTAATCATTAGATCAAACACACACATTCACACTCTCATTCCTACTTCCAGACTCTGGGGAGGACAGGAAATAATCATTAGATCAAACACACACATTCACACTCTCATTCCTACTTCCAGACTCTGGGGAGGATAGGAATTAATCATTAGATCAAACACACACATTCACACTCTCATTCCTACTTCCAGACTCTGGGGAGGACAGGAATTAATCATTAGATCAAACACACACATTCACACTGTCATTCCTACTTCCAGACTCTGGGGAGGATAGGAATTAATCATTAGATCAAACACACACATTCACACTCTCATTCCTACTTCCAGACTCTGGGGAGGACAGGAAAAAATCATTAGATCAAACACACACATTCACACTCTCATTCCTACTTCCAGACTCTGGGGAGGACAGGAATTAATCATTAGATCAAACACACACATTCACACTCTCATTCCTACTTCCAGACTCTGGGGAGGACAGGAATTAATCATTAGATCAAACACACACATTCACACTCTCATTCCTACTTCCAGACCCTGGGGAGGACAGGAATTAATCATTAGATCAAACACACACATTCACACTCTCATTCCTACTTCCAGACTCTGGGGAGGATAGGAAATAATCATTAGATCAAACACACACATTCACACTCTCATTCCTACTTCCAGACTCTGGGGAGGATAGGAAATAATCATTAGATCAAACACACTCTCATTCCTACTTCCAGACTCTGGGGAGGATAGGAAATAATCATTAGATCAAACACACACATTCACACTCTCATTCCTACTTCCAGACTCTGGGGAGGATAGGAAATAATCATTAGATCAAACACACACATTCACACTCTCATTCCTACTTCCAGACTCTGGGGAGGATAGGATATAATCATTAGATCAAACACACTCTCATTCCTACTTCCAGACTCTGGGGAGGATAGGAAATAATCATTAGATCAAACACACTCTCATTCCTACTTCCAGACTCTGGGGAGGATAGGAAATAATCATTAGATCAAACACACACATTCACACTCTCATTCCTACTTCCAGACTCTGGGGAGGATAGGAAATAATCATTAGATCAAACACACACATTCACGCTCTCATTCCTACTTCCAGACTCTGGGGAGGACAGGAAATAATCATTAGATCAAACACACACATTCACACTCTCATTCCTACTTCCAGACTCTGGGGAGGATAGGAAATAATCATTAGATCAAACACACACATTCACACTCTCATTCCTACTTCCAGACTCTGTGGAGGATAGGAAATAATCATTAGATCAAACACACACATTCACAATCTCATTCCTACTTCCAGACTCTGGGGAGGATAGGAAATAATCATTAGATCAAACACACACATTCACACTCTCATTCCTACTTCCAGACTCTGGGGAGGATAGGAAATAATCATTAGATCAAACACACACATTCACACTCTCATTCCTACTTCCAGACTCTGGGGAGGATAGGAAATAATCATTAGATCAAACACACACATTCACACTCTCATTCCTACTTCCAGACTCTGGGGAGGATAGGAAATAATCATTAGATCAAACACACACATTCACACTCTGATTCCTACTTCCAGACTCTGGGGAGGATAGGAAATAATCATTAGATCAAACACACACATTCACACTCTCATTCCTACTTCCAGACTCTGGGGAGGATAGGAAATAATCATTACATCAAACACACACATTCACACTCTCATTCCTACTTCCAGACTCTGGGGAGGATAGGAAATAATCATTAGATCAAACACACACATTCACACTCTCATTCCTACTTCCAGACTCTGGGGAGGATAGGAAATAATCATTAGATCAAACACACACATTCACACTCTCATTCCTACTTCCAGACTCTGGGGAGGATAGGAAATAATCATTAGATCAAACACACACATTCACACTCTCATTCCTACTTCCAGACTCTGGGGAGGATAGGAAATAATCATTAGATGAAACACACACATTCACACTCTCATTCCTACTTCCAGACTCTGGGGAGGACAGGAATTAATCATTAGATCAAACACACACATTCACACTCTCATTCCTACTTCCAGGCTCTGGGGAGGACAGGAAATAATCATTAGATCAAACACACACATTCACACTCTCATTCCTACTTCCAGACTCTGGGGAGGACAGGAAATAATCATTAGATCAAACACACACATTCACACTCTCATTCCTACTTCCAGACTCTGGGGAGGATAGGAATTAATCATTATATCAAACACACACATTCACACTCTCATTCCTACTTCCAGACTCTGGGGAGGATAGGAATTAATGATTAGATCAAACACACACATTCACACTCTCATTCCTACTTCCAGACTCTGGGGAGGACAGGAAATAATCATTAGATCAAACACACACATTCACGCTCTCATTCTTACTTCCAGACTCAGGGGAGGACAGGAAATAATCATTAGATCAAACACACACATTCACACTCTCATTCCTACTTCCAGACTCTGGGGAGGATAGGAATTAATCATTAGATCAAACACACACATTCACACTCTCATTCCTACTTCCAGACTCTGGGGAGGACAGGAAATAATCATTAGATCAAACACACACATTCACACTCTCATTCCTACTTCCAGACTCTGGGGAGGATAGGAATTAATCATTAGATCAAACACACACATTCACACTCTCATTCCTACTTCCAGACTCTGGGGAGGACAGGAATTAATCATTAGATCAAACACACACATTCACACTCTCATTCCTACTTCCAGACTCTGGGGAGGATAGGAATTAATCATTAGATCAAACACACACATTCACACAATCATTCCTACTTCCAGACTCTGGGGAGGACAGGAAAAAATCATTAGATCAAACACACACATTCACACTCTCATTCCTACTTCCAGACTCTGGGGAGGACAGGAATTAATCATTAGATCAAACACACACATTCACACTCTCATTCCTACTTCCAGACTCTGGGGAGGACAGGAATTAATCATTAGATCAAACACACACATTCACACTCTCATTCCTTTTTCCAGACTCTGGGGAGGACAGGAATTAATCTTTAGATCAAACACACACATTCACACTCTCATTCCTACTTCCAGACTCTGGGGAGGATAGGGATTAATCATTAGATCAAACACACACTTTCACACTCTCATTCCTACTTCCAGACTCTGGGGAGGATAGGAATTAATCATTAGATCAAACACACACATTCACACTCTCATTCCTACTTCCAGACTCCGGGGAGGACAGGAATTAATCATTAGATCAAACACACACATTCACACTCTCATTCCTACTTCCAGACTCTGGGGAGGACAGGAATTAATCATTAGATCAAACACACACATTCACGCTCTCATTCCTACTTCCAGACTCTGGGGAGGATAGGAATTAATCATTAGATCAAACACACACATTCACACTCTCATTCCTACTTCTAGACTCTGGGGAGGACAGGAAATAATCATTAGATCAAACACACACATTCACACTCTCATTCCTACTTCCAGACTCTGGGGAGGATAGGAAATAATCATTAGATCAAACACACACATTCACACTCTCATTTCTACTTCCAGACTCTGGGGAGGATAGGAAATAATCATTAGATGAAACACACACATTCACACTCTCATTCCTACTTCCAGACTCTGGGGAGGACAGGAATTAATCATTAGATCAAACACACACATTCACACTCTCTTTCCTACTTCCAGGCTCTGGGGTGGACAGGAATTAATCATTAGATCAAACACACACATTCACACTCTCATTCCTACTTCCAGACTCTGGGGAGGACAGGAAATAATCATTAGATCAAACACACACATTCACACTCTCATTCCTACTTCCAGACTCTGGGGAGGACAGGAAATAATCATTAGATCAAACACACACATTCACACTCTCATTCCTACTTCCAGACTCTGGGGAGGATAGGAATTAATCATTAGATCAAACACACTCTCATTCCTACTTCCAGACTCTGGGGAGGACAGGAATTAATCATTAGATCAAACACACTCTCATTCCTACTTCCAGACTCTGGGGAGGATAGGAATTAATCATTAGATCATACACACTCTCATTCCTACTTCCAGACTCTGGGGAGGACAGGAATTAATCATTAGATCACACACTCTCATTCCTACTTCCAGACTCTGGGGATGATAGGGATTAATCATTAGATCAAACACACACATTCACACTCTCATTCCTACTTCCAGACTCTGGGGAGGATAGGAATTAATCATTAGATCAAACACACTCTCATTCCTACTTCCAGACTCTGGGGATGATAGGCATTAATCATTAGATCAAACACACACATTCACACTCTCATTCCTACTTCCAGACTCTGGGGATGATAGGGATTAATCATTAGATCAAACACACACATTCACACTCTCATTCCTACTTCCAGACTCTGGGGAGGACAGGAAATAATCATTAGATCAAACACACACATTCACACTCTCATTCCTACTTCCAGACTCTGGGGAGGACAGGAAATAATCATTAGATCAAACACACACATTTACACTCTCATTCCTACTTCCAGACTCTGGGGAGGATAGGAATTAATCATTAGATCAAACACACACATTCACACTCTCATTCCTACTTCCAGACTCTGGGGAGGACAGGAAATAATCATTAGATCAAACACACACATTCACACTCTCATTCCTACGTCCAGACTCTGGGGAGGATAGGAATTAATCATTAGATCAAACACACACATTCACACTCTCATTCCTACTTCCAGACTCTGGGGAGGACAGGAATTAATCATTAGATCAAACACACACATTCACACTGTCATTCCTACTTCCAGACTCTGGGGAGGATAGGAATTAATCATTAGATCAAACACACACATTCACACTCTCATTCCTACTTCCAGACTCTGGGGAGGACAGGAAAAAATCATTAGATCAAACACACACATTCACACTCTCATTCCTACTTCCAGACTCTGGGGAGGACAGGAATTAATCATTAGATCAAACACACACATTCACACTCTCATTCCTACTTCCAGACTCTGGGGAGGACAGGAATTAATCATTAGATCAAACACACACATTCACACTCTCATTCCTACTTCCAGACTCTGGGGAGGACAGGAATTAATCATTAGATCAAACACACACATTCACACTCTCATTCCTACTTCCAGACTCTGGGGAGGACAGGAATTAATCATTAGATCAAACACACACATTCACACTCTCATTCCTACTTCCAGACTCTGGGGAGGATAGGAAATAATCATTAGATCAAACACACACAATCACACTCTCATTCCTACTTCCAGACTCTGGGGAGGATAGGAAATAATCATTAGATCAAACACACTCTCATTCCTACTTCCAGACTCTGGGGAGGATAGGAAATAATCATTAGATCAAACACACACATTCACACTCTCATTCCTACTTCCAGACTCTGGGGAGGATAGGATATAATCATTAGATCAAACACACTCTCATTCCTACTTCCAGACTCTGGGGAGGATAGGAAATAATCATTAGATCAAACACACTCTCATTCCTACTTCCAGACTCTGGGGAGGATAGGAAATAATCATTAGATCAAACACACACATTCACACTCTCATTCCTACTTCCAGACTCTGGGGAGGATAGGAAATAATCATTAGATCAAACACACACATTCACGCTCTCATTCCTACTTCCAGACTCTGGGGAGGACAGGAAATAATCATTAGATCAAACACACACATTCACGCTCTCATTCCTACTTCCAGACTCTGGGGAGGATAGGAAATAATCATTAGATCAAACACACACATTCACACTCTCATTCCTACTTCCAGACTCTGGGGAGGATAGGAAATAATCATTAGATCAAACACACACATTCACACTCTCATTCCTACTTCCAGACTCTGGGGAGGATAGGAAATAATCATTAGATCAAACACACACATTCACACTCTCATTCCTACTTCCAGACTCTGGGGAGGATAGGAAATAATCATTAGATCAAACACACACATTCACACTCTCATTCCTACTTCCAGACTCTGGGGAGGATAGGAAATAATCATTAGATCAAACACACACATTCACACTCTCATTCCTACTTCCAGACTCTGGGGAGGATAGGAAATAATCATTAGATCAAACACACACATTCACACTCTGATTCCTACTTCCAGACTCTGGGGAGGATAGGAAATAATCATTAGATCAAACACACACATTCACACTCTCATTCCTACTTCCAGACTCTGGGGAGGATAGGAAATAATCATTAGATCAAACACACACATTCACACTCTCATTCCTACTTCCAGACTCTGGGGAGGATAGGAAATAATCATTAGATCAAACACACACATTCACACTCTCATTCCTACTTCCAGACTCTGGGGAGGATAGGAAATAATCATTAGATCACACACATTCACACTCTCATTCCTACTTCCAGACTCTGGGGAGGATAGGAAATAATCATTAGATCAAACACACACATTCACACTCTCATTCCTACTTCCAGACTCTGGGGAGGATAGGAAATAATCATTAGATGAAACACACACATTCACACTCTCATTCCTACTTCCAGACTCTGGGGAGGACAGGAATTAATCATTAGATCAAACACACACATTCACACTCTCATTCCTACTTCCAGGCTCTGGGGAGGACAGGAATTAATCATTAGATCAAACACACACATTCACACTCTCATTCCTACTTCCAGACTCTGGGGAGGACAGGAAATAATCATTAGATCAAACACACACATTCACACTCTCATTCCTACTTCCAGACTCTGGGGAGGACAGGAAATAATCATTAGATCAAACACACACATTCACACTCTCATTCCTACTTCCAGACTCTGGGGAGGATAGGAATTAATCATTATATCAAACACACACATTCACACTCTCATTCCTACTTCCAGACTCTGGGGAGGATAGGAATTAATGATTAGATCAAACACACACATTCACACTCTCATTCCTACTTCCAGACTCTGGGGAGGACAGGAAATAATCGTTAGATCAAACACACACATTCACGCTCTCATTCTTACTTCCAGACTCAGGGGAGGACAGGAAATAATCATTAGATCAAACACACACACCGTCACACTCTCATTCCTACTTCCAGACTCTGGGGAGGATAGGAATTAATCATTAGATCAAACACACACATTCACACTCTCATTCCTACTTCCAGACTCTGGGGAGGACAGGAAATAATCATTAGATCAAACACACACATTCACACTCTAATTCCTACTTCCAGACTCTGGGGAGGATAGGAATTAATCATTAGATCAAACACACACATTCACACTCTCATTCCTACTTCCAGACTCTGGGGAGGACAGGAATTAATCATTAGATCAAACACACACATTCACACTCTCATTCCTACTTCCAGACTCTGGGGAGGATAGGAATTAATCATTAGATCAAACACACACATTCACACAATCATTCCTACTTCCAGACTCTGGGGAGGACAGGAAAAAATCATTAGATCAAACACACACATTCACACTCTCATTCCTACTTCCAGACTCTGGGGAGGACAGGAATTAATCATTAGATCAAACACACACATTCACACTCTCATTCCTACTTCCAGACTCTGGGGAGGACAGGAATTAATCATTAGATCAAACACACACATTCACACTCTCATTCCTACTTCCAGACTCTGGGGAGGACAGGAATTAATCATTAGATCAAACACACACATTCACACTCTCATTCCTACTTCCAGACTCTGGGGAGGATAGGGATTAATCATTAGATCAAACACACACTTTCACACTCTCATTCCTACTTCCAGACTCTGGGGAGGATAGGAATTAATCATTAGATCAAACACACACATTCACACTCTCATTCCTACTTCCAGACTCCGGGGAGGACAGGAATTAATCATTAGATCAAACACACACATTCACACTCTCATTCCTACTTCCAGACTCTGGGGAGGACAGGAATTAATCATTAGATCAAACACACACATTCACACTCTCATTCCTACTTCCAGACTCTGGGGAGGACAGGAATTAATCATTAGATCAAACACACACATTCACGCTCTCATTCCTACTTCCAGACTCTGGGGAGGATAGGAATTAATCATTAGATCAAACACACACATTCACACTCTCATTCCTACTTCTAGACTCTGGGGAGGACAGGAAATAATCATTAGATCAAACACACACATTCACACTCTCATTCCTACTTCCAGACTCTGGGGAGGACAGGAATTAATCATTAGATCAAACACACACATTCACACTCTCATTCCTACTTCCAGACTCTGGGGAGGACAGGAAATAATCATTAGATCAAACACACACATTCACACTCTCATTCCTACTTCCAGACTCTGGGGAGGACAGGAATTAATCATTAGATCAAACACACACATTCACACTCTCATTCCTACTTCCAGACTCTGGGGAGGACAGGAAATAATCATTAGATCAAACACACAGATTCACACTCTCATTCCTACTTCCAGGCTCTGGGGAGGACAGGAAATAATCATTGGATCAAACACACACATTCACACTCTCATTCCTACTTCCAGACTCTGGGGAGGATAGGAAATAATCATTAGATCAAACACACACACATTCACACTCTCATTCCTACTTCCAGACTCTGGGGAGGATAGGAAATAATCATTAGATCAAACACACACATTCACACTCTCATTCCTACTTCCAGACTCTGGGGAGGATAGGAAATAATCATTAGATCAAACACACTCTCATTCCTACTTCCAGACTCTGGGGATGATAGGAATTAATCATTAGATCAAACACACTCTCATTCCTACTTCCAGACTCTGGGGAGGATAGGAATTAATCATTAGATCAAACACACTCTCATTCCTACTTCCAGACTCTGGGGAGGACAGGAATTAATCATTAGATCAAACACACTCTCATTCCTACTTCCAGACTCTGGGGAGGATAGGAATTAATCATTAGATCACACACACTCTCATTCCTACTTCCAGACTCTGGGGAGGACAGGAATTAATCATTAGATCAAACACACTCTCATTCCTACTTCCAGACTCTGGGGAGGATAGGAATTAATCATTAGATCAAACACACTCTCATTCCTACTTCCAGACTCTGGGGAGGACAGGAATTAATCATTAGATCAAACACACTCTCATTCCTACTTCCAGACTCTGGGGAGGATAGGAATTAATCATTAGATCAAACACACTCTCATTCCTACTTCCAGACTCTGGGGAGGACAGGAATTAATCATTAGATCACACACTCTCATTCCTACTTCCAGACTCTGGGGATGATAGGGATTAATCATTAGATCAAACACACACATTCACACTCTCATTCCTACTTCCAGACTCTGGGGAGGATAGGAATTAATCATTAGATCAAACACACTCTCATTCCTACTTCCAGACTCTGGGGATGATTGGGATTAATCATTAGATCAAACACACACATTCACACTCTCATTCCTACTTCCAGACTCTGGGGATGATAGGGATTAATCATTAGATCAAACACACACATTCACACTCTCATTCCTACTTCCAGACTCTGGGGATGATAGGAATTAATCATTAGATCAAACACACTCTCATTCCTACTTCCAGACTCTGGGGAGGATAGGAATTAATCATTAGATCAAACACACACATTCACACTCTCATTCCTACTTCCAGACTCTGGGGAGGATAGGATTTAATCATTAGATCAAACACACACATTCACACTCTCATTCCTACTTCCAGACTCTGGGGAGGATAGGAATTAATCATTAGATCAAACACACTCTCATTCCTACTTCCAGACTCTGGGGAGGATAGGAATTAATCATTAGATCAAACACACACATTTACACTCTCATTCCTACTTCCAGACTCTGGGGATGATAGGAATTAATCATTAGATCAAACACACTCTCATTCCCACTTCCAGACTCTGGGGAGGATAGGAATTAATCATTAGATCAAACACACACATTCACACTCTCATTCCTACTTCCAGACTCTGGGGAGGATAGGAATTAATCATTAGATCAAACACACACATTCACACTCTCATTCCTACTTTCAGACTCTGGGGAGGATAGGAAATAATCATTAGATCAAACACACTCTCATTCCTACTTCCAGACTCTGGGGAGGATAGGAATTAATCATTAGATCAAACACACACATTCACACTCTCATTCCTACTTCCAGACTCTGGGGAGGATAGGAATTAATCATTAGAACACACACGCTCTCATTCCTACTTCCAGACTCTGGGGATGATAGGAATTAATCATTAGATCAAACACACTCTCATTCCTACTTCCAGACTCTGGGGAGGATAGGAATTAATCATTAGATCAAACACACACATTCACACTCTCATTCCTACTTCCAGACTCTGGGGAGGATAGGAATTAATCATTAGATCACACACGCTCTCATTCCTACTTCCAGACTCTGGGGAGGATAGGAATTAATCATTAGATCAAACACACTCTCATTCCTACTTCCAAACTCTGGGGATGATAGGAATTAATCATTAGATCAAACACACTCTCATTCCTACTTCCAGACTCTGGGGAGGATAGGAATTAATCATTAGATCAAACACACTCTCATTCCTACTTCCAGACTCTGGGGAGGACAGGAATTAATCATTAGATCAAACACACTCTCATTCCTACTTCCAGACTCTGGGGAGGATAGGAATTAATCATTAGATCACACACACTCTCATTCCTACTTCCAGACTCTGGGGAGGACAGGAATTAATCATTAGATCAAACACACTCTCATTCCTACTTCCAGACTCTGGGGAGGATAGGAATTAATCATTAGATCAAACACACTCTCATTCCTACTTCCAGACTCTGGGGAGGACAGGAATTAATCATTAGATCAAACACACTCTCGTTCCTACTTCCAGACTCTGGGGAGGATAGGAATTAATCATTAGATCAAACACACTCTCATTCCTACTTCCAGACTCTGGGGAGGACAGGAATTAATCATTAGATCAAACACACTCTCATTCCTACTTCCAGACTCTGGGGATGATAGGGATTAATCGTTAGATCAAACACACACATTCACACTCTCATTCCTACTTCCAGACTCTGGGGAGGATAGGAATTAATCATTAGATCAAACACACTCTCATTCCTACTTCCAGACTCTGGGGATGATAGGGATTAATCATTAGATCAAACACACACATTCACACTCTCATTCCTACTTCCAGACTCTGGGGATGATAGGGATTAATCACTAGATCAAACACACACATTCACACTCTCATTCCTACTTCCAGACTCTGGGGAGGATAGGAAATAATCATTAGATCAAACACACACATTCACACTCTCATTCCTACTTCCAGACTCTGGGGAGGACAGGAATTAATCATTAGATCAAACACACACATTCACACTCTCATTCCTACTTCCAGACTCTGGGGAGGATAGGAAATAATCATTAGATCAAACACACACATTCACACTCTCATTCCTACTTCCAGACTCTGGGGAGGACAGGAATTAATCATTAGATCAAACACACACATTCACACTCTCATTCCTACTTCCAGACTCTGGGGAGGATAGGAAATAATCATTAGATCAAACACACACATTCACACTCTCATTCCTACTTCCAGACTCTGGAGAGGATAGGAAATAATCATTAGATCAAACACACTCTCATTCCTACTTCCAGACTCTGGGGATGATAGGAAATAATCATTAGATCAAACACACACATTCACACTCTCATTCCTACTTCCAGACTCTGGGGAGGATAGGAAATAATCATTAGATCAAACACACTCTCATTCCTACTTCCAGACTCTGGGGAGGATAGGAAATAATCATTAGATCAAACACACTCTCATTCTTACTTCCAGACTCTGGGGAGGATAGGAAATAATCATTAGATCAAACACACTCTCATTCCTACTTCCAGACTCTGGGGAGGATAGGAAATAATCATTAGATCAAACACACTCTCATTCCTACTTCCAGACTCTGGGGAGGATAGGAAATAATCATTAGATCAAACACACTCTCATTCCTACTTCCAGACTCTGGGGAGGATAGGAAATAATCATTAGATCAAACACACTCTCATTCCTACTTCCAGACTCTGGGGAGGATAGGAAATAATCATTAGATCACACACGCTCTCATTCCTACTTCCAGACTCTGGGGAGGATAGGAAATAATCATTAGATCAAACACACACATTCACACTCTCATTCCTACTTCCAGACTCTGGGGAGGATAGGAAATAATCATTAGATCAAACACACACATTCACACTCTCATTCCTACTTCCAGACTCTGGGGAGGATAGGAAATAATCATTAGATCAAACACACACATTCACACTCTCATTCCTACTTCCAGACTCTGGGGAGGATAGGAAATAATCATTAGATCAAACACACACATTCACACTCTCATTCCTACTTCCAGACTCTGGGGAGGATAGGAAATAATCATTAGATCAAACACACTCTCATTCCTACTTCCAGACTCTGGGGAGGATAGGAAATAATCATTAGATCAAACACACACATTCACACTCTCATTCCTACTTCCAGACTCTGGGGAGGACAGGAAATAATCATTAGATCAAACACACACATTCACACTCTCATTCCTACTTCCAGACTCTGGGGAGGATAGGAATTAATCATTATATCAAACACACACATTCACACTCTCATTCCTACTTCCAGACTCTGGGGAGGATAGGAATTAATGATTAGATCAAACACACACATTCACACTCTCATTCCTACTTCCAGACTCTGGGGAGGATAGGAAATAATCATTAGATCAAAAACACACATTCACACTCTCATTCCTACTTCCAGACTCTGGGGAGGATAGGAAATAATCATTAGATGAAACACACACATTCACACTCTCATTCCTACTTCCAGACTCTGGGGAGGACAGGAATTAATCATTAGATCAAACACACACATTCACACTCTCATTCCTACTTCCAGGCTCTGGGGAGGACAGGAATTAATCATTAGATCAAACACACACATTCACACTCTCATTCCTACTTCCAGACTCTGGGGAGGACAGGAAATAATCATTAGATCAAACACACACATTCACACTCTCATTCCTACTTCCAGACTCTGGGGAGGACAGGAAATAATCATTAGATCAAACACACACATTCACACTCTCATTCCTACTTCCAGACTCTGGGGAGGATAGGAATTAATCATTATATCAAACACACACATTCACACTCTCATTCCTACTTCCAGACTCTGGGGAGGATAGGAATTAATGATTAGATCAAACACACACATTCACACTCTCATTCCTACTTCCAGACTCTGGGGAGGACAGGAAATAATCGTTAGATCAAACACACACATTCACGCTCTCATTCTTACTTCCAGACTCAGGGGAGGACAGGAAATAATCATTAGATCAAACACACACACCGTCACACTCTCATTCCTACTTCCAGACTCTGGGGAGGATAGGAATTAATCATTAGATCAAACACACACATTCACACTCTCATTCCTACTTCCAGACTCTGGGGAGGACAGGAAATAATCATTAGATCAAACACACACATTCACACTCTAATTCCTACTTCCAGACTCTGGGGAGGAAAGGAATTAATCATTAGATCAAACACACACATTCACACTCTCATTCCTACTTCCAGACTCTGGGGAGGACAGGAATTAATCATTAGATCAAACACACACATTCACACTCTCATTCCTACTTCCAGACTCTGGGGAGGATAGGAATTAATCATTAGATCAAACACACACATTCACACAATCATTCCTACTTCCAGACTCTGGGGAGGACAGGAAAAAATCATTAGATCAAACACACACATTCACACTCTCATTCCTACTTCCAGACTCTGGGGAGGACAGGAATTAATCATTAGATCAAACACACACATTCACACTCTCATTCCTACTTCCAGACTCTGGGGAGGACAGGAATTAATCATTAGATCAAACACACACATTCACACTCTCATTCCTACTTCCAGACTCTGGGGAGGACAGGAATTAATCATTAGATCAAACACACACATTCACACTCTCATTCCTACTTCCAGACTCTGGGGAGGATAGGGATTAATCATTAGATCAAACACACACTTTCACACTCTCATTCCTACTTCCAGACTCTGGGGAGGATAGGAATTAATCATTAGATCAAACACACACATTCACACTCTCATTCCTACTTCCAGACTCCGGGGAGGACAGGAATTAATCATTAGATCAAACACACACATTCACACTCTCATTCCTACTTCCAGACTCTGGGGAGGACAGGAATTAATCATTAGATCAAACACACACATTCACACTCTCATTCCTACTTCCAGACTCTGGGGAGGACAGGAATTAATCATTAGATCAAACACACACATTCACGCTCTCATTCCTACTTCCAGACTCTGGGGAGGATAGGAATTAATCATTAGATCAAACACACACATTCACACTCTCATTCCTACTTCTAGACTCTGGGGAGGACAGGAAATAATCATTAGATCAAACACACACATTCACACTCTCATTCCTACTTCCAGACTCTGGGGAGGACAGGAATTAATCATTAGATCAAACACACACATTCACACTCTCATTCCTACTTCCAGACTCTGGGGAGGACAGGAAATAATCATTAGATCAAACACACACATTCACACTCTCATTCCTACTTCCAGACTCTGGGGAGGACAGGAATTAATCATTAGATCAAACACACACATTCACACTCTCATTCCTACTTCCAGACTCTGGGGAGGACAGGAAATAATCATTAGATCAAACACACAGATTCACACTCTCATTCCTACTTCCAGGCTCTGGGGAGGACAGGAAATAATCATTGGATCAAACACACACATTCACACTCTCATTCCTACTTCCAGACTCTGGGGAGGATAGGAAATAATCATTAGATCAAACACACACACATTCACACTCTCATTCCTACTTCCAGACTCTGGGGAGGATAGGAAATAATCATTAGATCAAACACACACATTCACACTCTCATTCCTACTTCCAGACTCTGGGGAGGATAGGAAATAATCATTAGATCAAACACACTCTCATTCCTACTTCCAGACTCTGGGGATGATAGGAATTAATCATTAGATCAAACACACTCTCATTCCTACTTCCAGACTCTGGGGAGGATAGGAATTAATCATTAGATCAAACACACTCTCATTCCTACTTCCAGACTCTGGGGAGGACAGGAATTAATCATTAGATCAAACACACTCTCATTCCTACTTCCAGACTCTGGGGAGGATAGGAATTAATCATTAGATCACACACACTCTCATTCCTACTTCCAGACTCTGGGGAGGACAGGAATTAATCATTAGATCAAACACACTCTCATTCCTACTTCCAGACTCTGGGGAGGATAGGAATTAATCATTAGATCAAACACACTCTCATTCCTACTTCCAGACTCTGGGGAGGACAGGAATTAATCATTAGATCAAACACACTCTCATTCCTACTTCCAGACTCTGGGGAGGATAGGAATTAATCATTAGATCAAACACACTCTCATTCCTACTTCCAGACTCTGGGGAGGACAGGAATTAATCATTAGATCACACACTCTCATTCCTACTTCCAGACTCTGGGGATGATAGGGATTAATCATTAGATCAAACACACACATTCACACTCTCATTCCTACTTCCAGACTCTGGGGAGGATAGGAATTAATCATTAGATCAAACACACTCTCATTCCTACTTCCAGACTCTGGGGATGATTGGGATTAATCATTAGATCAAACACACACATTCACACTCTCATTCCTACTTCCAGACTCTGGGGATGATAGGGATTAATCATTAGATCAAACACACACATTCACACTCTCATTCCTACTTCCAGACTCTGGGGATGATAGGAATTAATCATTAGATCAAACACACTCTCATTCCTACTTCCAGACTCTGGGGAGGATTGGAATTAATCATTAGATCAAACACACACATTCACACTCTCATTCCTACTTCCAGACTCTGGGGAGGATAGGAATTAATCATTAGATCAAACACACACATTCACACTCTCATTCCTACTTCCAGACTCTGGGGAGGATAGGAATTAATCATTAGATCAAACACACTCTCATTCCTACTTCCAGACTCTGGGGAGGATAGGAATTAATCATTAGATCAAACACACACATTTACACTCTCATTCCTACTTCCAGACTCTGGGGATGATAGGAATTAATCATTAGATCAAACACACTCTCATTCCCACTTCCAGACTCTGGGGAGGATAGGAATTAATCATTAGATCAAACACACACATTCACACTCTCATTCCTACTTCCAGACTCTGGGGAGGATAGGAATTAATCATTAGATCAAACACACACATTCACACTCTCATTCCTACTTTCAGACTCTGGGGAGGATAGGAAATAATCATTAGATCAAACACACTCTCATTCCTACTTCCAGACTCTGGGGAGGATAGGAATTAATCATTAGATCAAACACACACATTCACACTCTCATTCCTACTTCCAGACTCTGGGGAGGATAGGAATTAATCATTAGAACACACACGCTCTCATTCCTACTTCCAGACTCTGGGGATGATAGGAATTAATCATTAGATCAAACACACTCTCATTCCTACTTCCAGACTCTGGGGAGGATAGGAATTAATCATTAGATCAAACACACACATTCACACTCTCATTCCTACTTCCAGACTCTGGGGAGGATAGGAATTAATCATTAGATCACACACGCTCTCATTCCTACTTCCAGACTCTGGGGAGGATAGGAATTAATCATTAGATCAAACACACTCTCATTCCTACTTCCAAACTCTGGGGATGATAGGAATTAATCATTAGATCAAACACACTCTCATTCCTACTTCCAGACTCTGGGGAGGATAGGAATTAATCATTAGATCAAACACACTCTCATTCCTACTTCCAGACTCTGGGGAGGACAGGAATTAATCATTAGATCAAACACACTCTCATTCCTACTTCCAGACTCTGGGGAGGATAGGAATTAATCATTAGATCACACACACTCTCATTCCTACTTCCAGACTCTGGGGAGGACAGGAATTAATCATTAGATCAAACACACTCTCATTCCTACTTCCAGACTCTGGGGAGGATAGGAATTAATCATTAGATCAAACACACTCTCATTCCTACTTCCAGACTCTGGGGAGGACAGGAATTAATCATTAGATCAAACACACTCTCGTTCCTACTTCCAGACTCTGGGGAGGATAGGAATTAATCATTAGATCAAACACACTCTCATTCCTACTTCCAGACTCTGGGGAGGACAGGAATTAATCATTAGATCAAACACACTCTCATTCCTACTTCCAGACTCTGGGGATGATAGGGATTAATCGTTAGATCAAACACACACATTCACACTCTCATTCCTACTTCCAGACTCTGGGGAGGATAGGAATTAATCATTAGATCAAACACACTCTCATTCCTACTTCCAGACTCTGGGGATGATAGGGATTAATCATTAGATCAAACACACACATTCACACTCTCATTCCTACTTCCAGACTCTGGGGATGATAGGGATTAATCACTAGATCAAACACACACATTCACACTCTCATTCCTACTTCCAGACTCTGGGGAGGATAGGAAATAATCATTAGATCAAACACACACATTCACACTCTCATTCCTACTTCCAGACTCTGGGGAGGACAGGAATTAATCATTAGATCAAACACACACATTCACACTCTCATTCCTACTTCCAGACTCTGGGGAGGATAGGAAATAATCATTAGATCAAACACACACATTCACACTCTCATTCCTACTTCCAGACTCTGGGGAGGACAGGAATTAATCATTAGATCAAACACACACATTCACACTCTCATTCCTACTTCCAGACTCTGGGGAGGATAGGAAATAATCATTAGATCAAACACACACATTCACACTCTCATTCCTACTTCCAGACTCTGGAGAGGATAGGAAATAATCATTAGATCAAACACACTCTCATTCCTACTTCCAGACTCTGGGGATGATAGGAAATAATCATTAGATCAAACACACACATTCACACTCTCATTCCTACTTCCAGACTCTGGGGAGGATAGGAAATAATCATTAGATCAAACACACTCTCATTCCTACTTCCAGACTCTGGGGAGGATAGGAAATAATCATTAGATCAAACACACTCTCATTCTTACTTCCAGACTCTGGGGAGGATAGGAAATAATCATTAGATCAAACACACTCTCATTCCTACTTCCAGACTCTGGGGAGGATAGGAAATAATCATTAGATCAAACACACTCTCATTCCTACTTCCAGACTCTGGGGAGGATAGGAAATAATCATTAGATCAAACACACTCTCATTCCTACTTCCAGACTCTGGGGAGGATAGGAAATAATCATTAGATCAAACACACTCTCATTCCTACTTCCAGACTCTGGGGAGGATAGGAAATAATCATTAGATCACACACGCTCTCATTCCTACTTCCAGACTCTGGGGAGGATAGGAAATAATCATTAGATCAAACACACACATTCACACTCTCATTCCTACTTCCAGACTCTGGGGAGGATAGGAAATAATCATTAGATCAAACACACACATTCACACTCTCATTCCTACTTCCAGACTCTGGGGAGGATAGGAAATAATCATTAGATCAAACACACACATTCACACTCTCATTCCTACTTCCAGACTCTGGGGAGGATAGGAAATAATCATTAGATCAAACACACACATTCACACTCTCATTCCTACTTCCAGACTCTGGGGAGGATAGGAAATAATCATTAGATCAAACACACTCTCATTCCTACTTCCAGACTCTGGGGAGGATAGGAAATAATCATTAGATCAAACACACACATTCACACTCTCATTCCTACTTCCAGACTCTGGGGAGGACAGGAAATAATCATTAGATCAAACACACACATTCACACTCTCATTCCTACTTCCAGACTCTGGGGAGGATAGGAATTAATCATTATATCAAACACACACATTCACACTCTCATTCCTACTTCCAGACTCTGGGGAGGATAGGAATTAATGATTAGATCAAACACACACATTCACACTCTCATTCCTACTTCCAGACTCTGGGGAGGACAGGAAATAATCATTAGATCAAACACACACATTCACACTCTCATTCCTACTTCCAGACTCTGGGGAGGACAGGAAATAATCATTAGATCAAACACACACATTTACACTCTCATTCCTACTTCCAGACTCTGGGGAGGATAGGAATTAATCATTAGATCAAACACACACATTCACACTCTCATTCCTACTTCCAGACTCTGGGGAGGACAGGAAATAATCATTAGATCAAACACACACATTCACACTCTCATTCCTACTTCCAGACTCTGGGGAGGATAGGAATTAATCATTAGATCAAACACACACATTCACACTCTCATTCCTACTTCCAGACTCTGGGGAGGACAGGAATTAATCATTAGATCAAACACACACATTCACACTGTCATTCCTACTTCCAGACTCTGGTGAGGATAGGAATTAATCGTTAGATCAAACACACACATTCACACTCTCATTCCTACTTCCAGACTCTGGGGAGGACAGGAAAAAATCATTAGATCAAACACACACATTCACACTCTCATTCCTACTTCCAGACTCTGGGGAGGACAGGAATTAATCATTAGATCAAACACACACATTCACACTCTCATTCCTACTTCCAGACTCTGGGGAGGACAGGAATTAATCATTAGATCAAACACACACATTCACACTCTCATTCCTACTTCCAGACTCTGGGGAGGACAGGAATTAATCATTAGATCAAACACACACATTCACACTCTCATTCCTACTTCCAGACTCTGGGGAGGATAGGGATTAATCATTAGATCAAACACACACATTCACACTCTCATTTCTACTTCCAGACTCTGGGGAGGATAGGAATTAATCATTAGATCAAACACACACATTCACACTCTCATTCCTACTTCCAGACTCTGGGGAGGACAGGAATTAATCATTAGATCAAACACACACATTCACACTCTCATTCCTACTTCCAGACTCTGGGGAGGATAGGAAATAATCATTAGATCAAACACACACATTCACACTCTCATTCCTACTTCTAGACTCTGGGGAGGATAGGAATTAATCATTAGATCAAACACACACATTCACACTCTCATTCCTACTTCCAGACTCTGGGGAGGACAGGAATTAATCATTAGATCAAACACACACATTCACACTCTCATTCCTACTTCCAGACTCTGGGGAGGAGAGGAAATAATCATTAGATCAAACACACACATTCACACTCTCATTCCTACTTCCAGACTCTGGGGAGGACAGGAAATAATCATTAGATCAAACACACACATTCACACTCTCATTCCTACTTCCAGACTCTGGGGAGGACAGGAAATAATCATTAGATCAAACACACAGATTCACACTCTCATTCCTACTTCCAGGCTCTGGGGAGGACAGGAAATAATCATTAGATCAAACACACAGATTCACACTCTCATTCCTACTTCCAGGCTCTGGGGAGGACAGGAAATAATCATTAGATCAAACACACACATTCACACTCTCATTCCTACTTCCAGACTCTGGGGAGGATAGGAAATAATCATTAGATCAAACACACACATTCACACTCTCATTCCTACTTCCAGACTCTGGGGAGGATAGGAAATAATCATTAGATCAAACACACACATTCACACTCTCATTCCTACTTCCAGACTCTGGGGAGGATAGGAAATAATCATTAGATCAAACACACACATTCACACTCTCATTCCTACTTCCAGACTCTGGGGAGGATAGGAAATAATCTTGGCTAGAGAAAAATTCCCACCCACTCCGGAAATCAAACCCAGGACCCCTCACACTGCAGGCAGGTGTTTTACCGACTGAGCTATGGGGCTAGCCCAATCTTTTTATTGTTATGGTTTAATTCTATGTTAACCTAGTATTGAGGTATTTTATTAGTCACCTTGTTTATGACTTTCTATATGCCTTTAGATGTATTACCAGAATGTTTTATAAAATGATTATTGTTATTCTCTTTGGGCTGTCTAATTCAATATATGTTTATAGTTGTTAAAATAGATTGTACAATTTTTCTATAGCTCTGTGAAATTTAAAAATCGTTCAACTTATTGAGAACATAGATGTGTTGGGTTTCAAAAGTGCATTTATTAGGGGGAATGAAACTGTGTTATCCAATCTTGACAATATGCTATGGCAAGTCTATTGGTAGAGATATCAATTTTCACTCAATGAATGCAAACATATCAAAGATATGAGTGAGTGGGTGAGTAAGTGAGTGGGTAAGTGAGTGAGTGAGTGAGTGAGTAATACTAGGGCTACCGAAGTCAATTGTAAGACAGGTAGCACAATTACAGATGGGCAGGGTGACAACTAAGGGGAAGATAATGGAAAGAGCTTTGAAATTTTGGTTCAGAATTTTAAATCTAGGAAAAAGTAATGTGTTAAGACAATGTATTGAATACCAAGAGAATAGTTTAATGAACGATGGATGGATAAGTAATTTACGGAACGTTTGGAGAAAAATGGTTTAGGAGACATGTGGAGAAGGAGAGAAAATAATGTGAAAAATGTTTGGAAAAAGGCGAGGAAAAGACTGGAAGGTATAGAAATACAAATCATGTTCAGTGAGATTGCCGAAAAGAGCTCATTAGTTTGTTATAGGCCAATGAAGAATACATGGGGTAGGGAAAAATATATAGACATAGTAAATAAAGAAGAGAGAGAATCTATTGCATGGGTAAGAACCGGAGCATGGAGGCTAAAAGGGCTAAGACAGGGTATTCCTCAGAACCAATGTCCGATGTGTGGTGGTAATGAAGACATTGAACACATAGTATATAAGTGCCAAGGAACAGAAAATTGGAGAAAAGAATTTTTTAATAAGTGGTTGAAGGGGGATAGAAATACGCTTATGATCGAAATAATATACAAGGACGCTAGGAGCATTGGACAGTTTTTGTGTAAAGTAAAAAATAAATGGCTTTGGATAGTGGATAGAGAAAAGTAAGAGGTAGTGTATCATACTTTGAATGGAAAACTATAGTGAATGTGTGATGGTAAAGTAATCAATAAATGAAAAGGGAAAAACAAATGGAAATGGGACATGAAAAAAAAAACTGGAAAAAAGCAAGATAATTTATTGACAAGAAATTGTAAAATTGTAAATAAACTGTGATTGTCTACTGAATGAGTGACCAAGGTCAAAGTGCAGTAGACAATCAAATTTGTAAAACTCTTAGCACAATAAATAAATAAATACAAGAGTGAGTGAGTGGATGGGTAAGTGAGTGAGTGAGTGGGTGGGTGAGTGGGTGGGTGGGTGAGTGGGTGGGTGGGTGGGTGAGTGGGTGGGTGAGTGGGTGAGTGGGTGAGTGAATGAGTGGCTGGGTGAGTGAGTGGGTGGGTGAGTGAGTAGTGAGTGATGAGTAGTGAGTGAGTGAGTGAGTAGTGAGTGAGTGAGCAGTGAGTGAGTGAGTAGTGAGTGAGTGAGTAGTGAGTGAGTAGTGAGTGAGTGAGCAGTGAGTGAGTGAGTGAGTGAGGAGTGAGTGAGTAGTGAGTGAGTGAGTGAGTAGTGAGTGAGTGAGTAGTGAGTGAGTAGTGAGTGAGTGAGTAGTGAGTGAGTAGTGAGTGAGTGAGTGAGTGAGTGAGTAGTGAGTGAGTGAGTGAGTGAGTAGTGAGTGGGTCTGGGCGAGGGAGGCAGGTTGATAATACTTCTGTTCTGATGAACTCTAATGCTAATTACTCAAATCTCATCACTTTCTCTTGCAGTTTATTGCTGAAAGGCAAGCATTGTAGAGCCCCATGCAATTAATTAGAATCAAACCAAACTGTATTTTGTGGACACTTACTTTAGAAGAGAAGCTCAGATATATTTTCTTTACCATTATTGTGAAGCAACTTTAAATATAGTTAGTAAAAGTCTATTTACTTACCCAAGAGATCACTTCCATATTCACAGGCAGCAAGATGGTCAAACATAGATGTTAATACTGGCAAAATGACTCCATTTATATAGAAAAGGGAGGTACAGGTCTTCAGATGTGTGCCTCTTAGATGACTATATCGGCCCTAGAAATAGTAAACAGCTTGCAGATTCCAGGTATCTGTACCTTTTTATAATTTATGATGAAACCATTCAGATTTAATTCTTAATGCTGCAATCCTGATGATAAGTAACCGTTTTAGTTTACCCTATTGGGAAAACTTTTTACTACAGTAGAGATAGTATATGTTTAGTCCTGATTTTACCCAGAAAAAAGTATACTTGCATACATATAGCAATTCTGTTATGATTTACAGCTGAAGCTCTCTATGTGTTTGAACACAGTTTTAAATGCTTTCTCTTACAGACTGTAGGAGTTTAATAAACTTGATTTTCCAAAGGAATACAATGTACTTTAGTAACTCTAGTAGCCAAAAGAAAAGTTCAGTACTCTGTTTTTGCTTTCTCCAAGATTCAGAAGAGTAGGCAGCAATTTTTTTTCAAACTGTCCCAAAACAGTGTTTTATTTTAAAATACAATTGAAACAATTGGGTCACATAGTTTAAAGATGTTTGTCAGTATACTTATTAAAAGTTATTAAACTATTTTATGTTTTAGAGAACAGGCATGACCAGTTACCATATGTCTGCAATTATTTAAAATACTACTTTCTGTCAAAAGGAGAACCTTTTGTGTTTATTAAAATTATACAATAGAGAAAAAAACTGCTCTAAAAAGTATCAGTGCATGGAAAAAGATTAAAAGGAATTTTATAACTATGTTCTCAGACATTAGAAGCAGGTTCATAAACTTAAATAAATTTGTTTTCAAAAATTCTGATTCGTAGCAAAAGGAATAGCATTTTACACAATGTTTAAGTACCCAAATAAATAAACAATATATTGCTTAAATCTTGTTATTTAGATAACCTGTTAACCTTTTTATGAAAGCAGTGAAGAAAAACATTAAACCACAATATTCATTATATTTAAAATAACTGATTTATGAGCATAAGTGCCATTACATATGTCTGGAAAAGTAAATGTAGAAATAATTGTTGAAGAGACTGCATTATACAATGTTAGCATTTTAAACAGGTTGTTACAGCATTCAATATCTTGCACAACTAGCTCATTATGGCACATGTGCCAATAATAACAATTGCATATCTCTTATAGCAATCAGATTCCAAGTTTCCATGACTTATACAGAGAGGATGAAACCATATTGTGACATTATTTTCTCTGCATAACGAAGATGCAAAAACCTCTGTTAATTATTAAAAAGACAATAATTAATATCTGAATGTATAATTATTTACCATGATGTGCTAATAATAAGATACTTCACAGTCCATAACACCTACTTACTTCTCTCAAAAGGGAGTACATTCAACATGCCAGATAATAACAAATGAAATGCAGGGAGAGAAGCTAACAGTTAATTTAGGAATATATGAAGATGCTCTCAGCAGCAGCGCCATGGCTGAGTGGTTAAACCACTCACCTCTCACTAAGGTGACCTGGGTTCAATCCCAGAGAACTGCATGTGGGATAGGTGTTGACAAAGTGGCATCTGGGTGGGTTTTCTCCAGTTTCCTGCACCAATCATTCCACTAATTGCTCCATCATCACCATCATTTCATATCATCTCCATCCTTGCTCTCATACCAGGCTTCGGGCTGATCACCCATCTGTGCTCCCTGACAGATGTCTGACCCCAGGCACCTGCTTGTAATTCCTGGGGGGTGTAAACCCTAACAACAGCTAGGCTAAACCGGCGAAAGAAGAATGAAGAAGCTCTCATTTGTGTCAGTTATAATGCCGAATTATTTCCTACAGTTTATAATGCTAAGATTGCATAATCTTAATATGACATTATTCACTTACTGTCATTCCTGTGACTCATGAGTACCCACTTGTTGTATATATTATCTAAATTAACAAAACCTGTTAACCACAACTGCATATAATCATTTACTGATGATGAAGCATTATAATGCTTTGTACAACTATAATTTATTATAGGTAATTGCTGTAATTACCTATAATCAATACTTGTAACAACATGTAAGAAGAGAAACTCCAATATTCCTCCTTTCCACATCATTGAAGAAATAAGAAAAAAAATTTAATCACCAAATGAATCAATAACAAACGCAAATATCCACCATCACAAAATTGCAATCATATGATTAAATACTGTAAGATATTTTGAAGCACACCATCTCCACACAAGCAATTCAAATTATGAAAAGATGGGGTCTGATAAAGTACAGATGTGCAGTGACTCTATAAAGCAATCACTAAAAACAAGTACAACCTAAGAAATTGTTGTGAAATAAGTGACAAAGGTACCTAACCTAAGTAAAAGTGATTGTTTGAATCAATCACAAATCTCAACAACTTTGTTGTACATGACTGCACACCATATGGTAAAAACATCATGACATGGGAAAACGAACCAAATAGCCTCTTTACAGAAGATTATTGAGGTAATGCACATTGAATTGAAGGTAGCTTACAGGGAAATCAAAGTATTAAAAAAAGAAAACCAAAAACTAAAAATAAGCCATAAAGCAGATCCATATAAAACACAACATAATGATTGACAATAACCAAAGAAGATAACTAAATCCACATCAATGAATAGTCCAATGATGACATTATCGAACTCCTACAGCAGAACAGGACAATGCTGAAGATTGAAACAAGGAAAATGAAGTGAATACCAAAAGAAAAAGGAAGAAAAACATAACAATATATGGAGACAGCCATGCACAAAGAATAGCATCAATGTTACGAGTTGAAGCCGGACCTGGACACACAACATATGCGAAACTTCAACTCGTGACTAAAAGTGCCAGAGAAGATAGTGACAAACCAGAGATTCCAACACCGCATGATGAGCATAAAAATAAAGCTCATCATGCAGGATTAACTCAAGGAAAGACTATATCAATATACCCAACAGGTACGACTTAATGTATACATCTTGTGTAAATCAGGCAATATGTAAAACTAACAAACTTGTAAAATCCATCTGTATAAGTAATAAAAAGATAGAGTTTATAGATATAAGAAACTTAAATAGGGATATGCATACTACCCATGGTCTTCATTTGAATGCCAGAGGCAAAAGGTATATTGTGAAAATAGTTAGACAGGCAATAAAGTATATACATAGATAATAGAGATGAGGCACTTCCTGTTGACTATATGGCCAATGTAAATTACTGTCCTCAAATGTCCGAAAACACCCAGCATTGGAGGAAACAAGATCTCACTTAAACAAAATATTTACAGTATTTCATCAAAATGCCCAGTATCTAAATAACAAAATGCAGGCCTTAAAAATAGTTTTAGATGAGGTAAGGCCACAAGTAGCTTTCATCATAGAACATGGTTTCAGGGATAGTAATATAAACCTATGCAAGATCCCTAATTTTAAGCTCACTAGCAGTTTTTGTAGAAAAAAATATATGGGTGGAGGTGTTGTAATAAATGTTGATAATAATGTAAAATTCCAATGGGTTCTTAAATTAAGTGTCGAAGAAAACTGTAGAGGTAGCTGCAACTAAGGTATATAATAAGAAGGAAACCTACATTATCTTGGATGTACATAAGTCACCAAATGCCCCAGTTCCTGAATTTCTAGAGCACCTAGATGATATTCCTGACAAATTATTGACTAAAGAAAATAAATTGACAATCTTAGGTGATATCAACATTAATGTAGATAACACTAATAAAAGATTATTGTACCTTTATTGAAATCATAAAATCTTGCAACCTAAATGATGTGGTAAAACAGCCAACAACAATGACCACACAATCAGTAAATACCGACATTGTTATATTTTTAAATAATACTACAATTTAAAAAAGTTGACAACCACAACTTCTTAGGTATACACATAGATAACAAGCTAGCTTCAGAAGCTCATATTGATTATGTATGTAAAAACTGACCAAGATAGCTCCATGGTAATGTGCAAGGCTCACATTTGGGAGGTCCTGGGCTTAATTCCCAATAGCTGCCCACTCTGACCATGGGTTTTTCATGGTTTTTCCTGTTTGACAAAGGTGAATGCTGGAATGGTGTTTTCTACTATGGATTTCCTCTCTCCCTCATTTCTTCTTATTTCATTTCCTTTTCATGTTTCAGGTTGACTCCAGAGCTGTGGTTCGGTCAGTGTTTGGCAAATGACGCAGAACTTCCTCTTGGCCTGTCAAGCTTCCACTGCTGGGTCATGTCCCACTGGAGGGACATCTCTGAGTGACCCTCCTGTGGAGTGAGCCTCCTGTGACCTGGTAGTCAAGCCTGGAACTGCAACTTGCACCAGCCTTGCTCTGCAATCCACACGTCTCCCGCAGTTCTCTCATCTCATCAGTTCTTCCCAACTGTACGTGCAAAGGATCCATTGGGGATCGAGGTGCTAGGTACCCCCTCCTATGTATGTAAAAAGATTAGTTCTAATATATAGGCAACTATCATTATATTTAGTTCAAACTTGTACTTTGGGGAAGTACTGGTATTACTAATATGAATAGGGTATTAGTGTTGCAGAAAAAATGTTTATGATGTATATATATGCTAATAAACACTGATTCATGTAGAAATGTATTTGGGGATAATAAACATTTTACAGTGGTAGGGCTATATGTTTATAAGGTAAAAGCCATTGCAACATGAGTCAAGTATCAATACACTTTACAATTATCATACCAGAGGCAAAGACAATTACCACAGAATACATGTTAACCTTAAATCAATTTGTAAAGATCCATTAATCAAAGGTGAAACAGAATATTTGACCCTTAATGACATCATATTAATTAGACTGCAATAGGTAATAAACTTAGAATTAATTGGGATAATATAAATCATCAATAAGCAATGATAATATAAGAATAATGTAATATTTCAAAGATAGTTTACCAATGCATAGGGAAGAAGTGATACAAGTATGAAAAATAGCCTTAGGCTATGGAACTGACACAAAAGCCTGAAAAATAGCCAGCAAAGCTCTATAGAAATCTTTGTTTAACTAATAAGGACACCAAACTCGCCCATGCATGTCATAGCATTACCAATGCTATAGAAGGTTCTGGAACATTGCTATATCATAAAAATTTTGTTGGTCACTACAGTTTGAACAAGCCATTGCGAGTAAGATTTTAATATTTTAGCTGGTGAAACGAGTGTGTGGCAGTAAAAAAGATATATATAGTCGCAGAAAGCCACAAAAGAGGAGTTTTACTTCTATCAGAGTGCTCAGACGAATGAGTTGTGCAAAGCGCACACAGGCAATGTTTCACAAACATGTAAAGTTAGTGATTTAATATATACATGTATGGTTCTGATATCATATAGTGGAACAACCACACACTAATGCGGTTATTAAATAGATAGGCACATAATACATACCGCAGAACATTCATAGTAAATAAAATCATCATCTAAAGAAATGCATTAAACACTAGAATCCCTCTGAATGAGAATTAAACACATTCAAAGAGTAGCCAGAATTGTGGAAGACCATAATAATTATGCAATGGGTTTGAATTGATTGTGAAGGCATAAATAATACTGTTACACAGATATGTTAAGTTGAGAATGAATAAATATTGATAGTAAGAAATCTGGGTACTTATGTAAATATTCACACCAAAACCCATGCTCAGAGAGAGTCAAAGCCACGGCAAAAGTAACTCATCAACACTATTTCAATATTCATGATGAACATTGTGATGCAGCCATCACAAGTTGCATCAAGTAGTACTAGTTCCATACCTTCGATATCAGGGTCTGCAGCTGCTGCAATGTGTAGTGAACCGTGTAACCCTCCAGAGGTGCTGCTGGTAGCTGATGATGAAAGTATTGCCAGGGCTGTTTACACTTCACATGTACCTCTTTCAATGTTAGAATTAAACTACTGGCGAGATGTTTTTCCTGGTTATGAGCCACCTACACATCATACTCTTGGGAGACATTTGCTGGATACTGAATACCAACGTGTGTAGGTAGGGTTGTGTACAAGATTAACAAGTCAAATGCGCTTGCCTTAATTTCGGATGGTTGCACAGATATTTCAGGCAATTTCATCATCATCATCACACCTTAACCTATATTTAATAAGGACAATCAACATGGACAGCAACGGGAAACCACTCAGTATATTGTATCAAGTATCATCGACAATATTGTTATCTGTTATCACAGACAATGCCCGAAATATGCTTGCTGCAGGAAAACTACTATACGAGAAGTATCCACACCTAGCCAGTATAAGTTGTGCTCCCATAGTATAAATCTAATGATTAAAGATGTAATGGCTTTAGAAGAACTACATCATCTAAGCAAGAAAATAATTAAGTATTTAAAGTATACCATGTTCCAAATGCAATACTTCAGGCTAAGAGGAAAGAAAAATATGGTAGTTCTTCCATTACACTAAAACTCTATTTGTGTTCTATCCATTCACTGATATCACCAATCCAACCATTTGAACTGCATACCAAATGGTTTTAAACCAGATTTCTGTTTATAACCAAAACAACCAAATCATTTCAAACCAACAGTGCAACCCTATCTATAGTGCATTTGTTGCTACTGTTCACTTGAAGGAACTCTACATTTTTTATGGTCCTTATGGGAAAAAGGAAAACAAAAAACATCATTTCTAATTAAAATTGTAGGCTTCCACAGACATTGTCCATAATAACAAGACTGTCTTCTTGTGAAGGCTGCATCATGTTTGATAAAATTAACATTTTTGTAATTTGGCAACATGGGAAGGATACGATTGCTGACAGTTGCAAACACTTAAATAATCTCCATAAAAGTAGAACATTCCTGTTGAACAGGACAAAACTAAGAAGAACTTAAATTGTTCCATTTATCATAAGCTGACCCATACTGAGAGGTATATACCAGCCACATCACACCATCCACTGTCAGTTAAATGGGCAATGGCCAAAACCTTGTATCAACGAGCTCTACGAATGTGCAATGCAGAATTACTACACAAAGAAATAAAATACATCAATAGGGTTCTTTAGGCCAACAGTTACTCCAATTTACTAATCAAAGCCTTCCAAAATAAAAAGAAGGAAGAAGGAAATGGCCATGAATAAAAAACAAATGAAAATTGGGCCTTTATTCCCTACGTAGATGGAGTGACAAATAGGATTTCAAAATTGCTACATCATCACAAAATAACAAGAAGATATATGTCAGTTAAAAAACTAAGATCTTTACACACCCAGTTAAAGATAAAATTTTTCCAGTCCTCAACTCAGGTGTACACAAAATCACATGTGATTGTGGCGAGTCATATGTAGGCCAGACAGGCATAGAAATGTTTAAACGTAAAAGTTTATTGCTTAGAGATGGTGGAAAATCCCTTAATGCAGCATGGAAAACTCTGCTCACTAAAATAGTGGCAAGCTACCAGCCAATTAGGAGCAAGAGTAGCAGTGCAAGCAACAGTGGCAGTGCCCAGAAGCTCTCAACATGTAGGGTGAAATGTTGGTAATTTTATCAAATGTGATGTGGCCTTCACTGGAAGATTATTTCTAATAGTTAGAAACCCATTCAAGAAAGCTGCCTTAAAAATAGGAATTAAAACAATTTATTCTGTAATACACAAGTCAGAAGAGGAAGCTTTATATTTACTTACCTCTCTTAAATTTAAAATAGTATTTCCTAAATCTTCTGCTGTGTTGTTAAAGAATGTTAACATGGAGGTGCGGATGAACTCTGGACAGTTCTTTACAAGGGATCTGTGTGAATACAGAAATAAAAGAATATATATTAATTAAATATTTGGATAGATGCTCACAAAATGTAAAACAGGATGTTAACTATTACATTAATGCCTAGCATTGCCATATACAGTGGCATGTATTACTTTTTATTATCTTTTTTTCTTAGTACCCTGAATACAATATGGAATGTTTCTTTCAGGAAGACATGCATGCCACATTCAACACTACGCTATACTGTAGTTTGTAGCAACCATTGCTCTCTTATTATTTATGGAAAAGAACCTTATCATATACATGTTGAGTAGTTCCATTTTGCCCTATTGAAAATGTGTTTTTTTACCATAAGTGATTGGTAATGGTATCACATATATTCTATTGCATGTGTTGCTATTAATCCCAATAAAATCTTGATCATGCTACATTTGTTTGGACACTACTATTGTCATATGGCAATATAAGGCATTATGTAATCTTAACACTCTTTCACCTTAATTTTTATATCGTAGTGGAGTTTCCTTTTTCTCTCCTTTTGTTAAATCATAAATTTATTTTAAATAACAAGATTCAAAACAAATAATGGCACCTCTGCAGAAATTATGGATATATTAAAATTCAAACTTTAACTTTAATATTAGGGCACAGGACCTAAAGGTAATAATATAATATGACACTATTTTGCAAGTCGTAGTCTTATTTTATATGTAATATGTATTTCATGAGTGTTCAATGCAGAAGAAAGATTTAAATTAAATTATATTCTTATTTTACAAAATCTGTTTTCTAGTGATGTACATTTGCTCCGAGGTTTGATGAGACATGGAGGCTTAGAAATCGCGTATACAGATGATATGACAGATAATTAAAGGCAAAACAGCAACTAATGTGCAAGCAAACGCAAATATTCTGTCGAAAATAGATAAACAATATTATTTTGGTTTGGACACAGTGTTAAATATGCAAAAAGAGATGAAATAAGTTTTGAAGAAAGAGACTGTTCTGCAGAAAAAATCAGACATGATATATGGAAAAATTATTCCTCAAACAAAACTATTAATTTTTAGGAATAATAATTGTTGATAAGTAACTGAAAGAAGTCAGGAATACATTGGATAAAGAAGCAGTCAAACAGGTTTACTACACATCTGTCTGCCTACATATATATATATATATATATATGCACAAATGTTGAAAGTTCTTAAGTAAGAGCTCAGTAAGTGCTCTTGATGACTTTTACCTGGCTAACTACAAACATGATAAATATTATTAAACAGGCTTAGTGATTTTTATTTATTAACTTTTCAGCCAGGCAAAAGTCACTATGGCCTATTAGTGAATTGCTCTGACAAATGAGTGCACTAGTTCTAATTCATAGTTATGCTCCAATAGTACAACCTTGTGTTTAATCATTCTCTTACACTTTTTATCACAGTTTATTCTTCACTGATAAAACAAGACTGTGTTAGGTTGTGTTCATTGGCAAGTATTGTGTTTTATTGTGCTAAGAGATTTACAATTTCATTTTCTACTGAACTTTAACCCTGGCCACTCATTCTGTAGACAATCACTACATTTTATCTACATTTTACAATTTCCCGTCAATAAATTATCTTGCTTCAGTTTTTCATGTCCCATTTCCACTTCTTTTTCACTTGGCGCTTGTTGATTGCTTTACCATCACACATTCACTATAGTTTTCCATTCAAGGTAAGATACACTACCTCTTACTTTTCTCTATCCACTGTCCAAAGCCATTTACTTTTTACTTTACACAAAAACTGTCCAGTGCTTCTAGCATCCCTGCACATCATTTCGATTATAAGTGCTTTTCTATCCCCCTTCAACCACTTCTTTTTAATATATTCTCTTCTCCAATTTTCTGTTCCTTGGCATTTAAATACTATGTGTTCAATGTCTTCATTACCACCACATATCGGACATTGGTTTTGAGGAATACCCTACCTTAACCCTCTTAGCTTCCATGCTCCGGTTCTTACCCATACAATAGATTCTCTCTCTTCTTTATTTACTATGTCTATATATTTTTCCCTACCCCATGTATTTTTCATTGGCCTATTACAAACCAATGAGCTCTTTTAGGCAATCTCACCGAACATGTTTTGGTTAATACTTAATCTTATTATTTCACACTGTTATTACTAACATTTGAAAAGTGTGGAGTTAGTTACATCATTAGTGCTATTAGCATCCTTCAGTTTAGTTTATATTTCTAAGAATATCCTTAATGAGATTGCCAGAAATGTCTGTCATTGCTAAAAAGCAAAAGCTGGAACATGAATTGCCCTTTGCTTCCCAAAAACTGATTTTCTGTTCTACAGGAAATGGAACATGAGTCAGCTGTATACCGATTTAAATACTAATTAAATCAAACATACCTTTCCAGCTATTTATGTCACTAATATTGTAGATACATATCAATAAGCATTAAGTAACCCAAACAAAAAATTCAAAATTATGACTGCCAGCAAAAATAAAGTAAAACTTACATTTGAAATAATTTAGCACTGCCAAATTGACAGTCAAGTATTTACAAAGCAGCAAGTCTGAATTTTATACATACTACTTAAACTTCAGGTTCTTTATTAGAGGACTACATCCCATGTTCAGTACACAGATGATGATGGATGAAATTTCTGAACTTGGCTTTCAACTTGCATAAATAATAACCATTCACCAGCCAGTAACAAAAGTACTACTACCTTGAAGCCCAACTCCAATAATGAGAGCATTTATGAATTCAATTGCCTAGATGGTGCAGCTGTCAAGATTGACCACTAAACCCAAATATTCCACAATACAGTGCATAAAACTGGACACAGTAAAATATACTCTCATGAGGTTCCACATGGTATGAAATGCACTGGCTCACACCCTACGGCCAAATGTAATAAACACCCCAGTCTGCACATTGCAAATTATAGAGGTTGTCTTATGCATAAACTACTATAGAATCCAATACAACAAAAAGGAAACTTGCTTTAACTACAGTAACTTTTGATATACTTAAAACCTAATGCTAGTTATTTCTATATTAATGCTGTAAAACACTCTCTTCTCTCTTATGATAACAGCTTGAGGACAAGTATCTCATAATTCCATTTACTAAACACATTAAATCAAGTCCTGCCTGTTCATAGCCCAAAATGAACATATAAGACTCCATCAAAATCTACACATGGAACACAATAATACTAATAGTATTTATGGTATAACTATTAATTATTAAATAGTATTAATATAAGCATTAAAAATTATTTACATTTATCCAAATACACAATACTGATATTTTACATACAGAAAAAAAAACTTGCTCCTAATATACATTTTAGGTTACCTGGATACCACCTGCACAGAGGAGATCATCTTAACAATAGGAGAAAAGGAGGCTCGGTAATATCTATAAAATTGAATTTTGACTCATGAAGAGCTACCCCTAATCAAAGAGATAGGATTTCAAATAAATGGAATAGCAATAAATCTAAGAAAAACAAAATATCAATTTCATTTGTTTACTCAGCTTCAGAAAACCAAATGCAATTGCAAACTCTTGGAATATTTTCACATAATGGCATCTCGCTTTCTACTAGGAGATTTCAACAGCAAGTACCCAAGATGGGGGTTAACTGTAACAAAAACCAAGAGGACGCATTCTACATGATGTAGCCCATCAGCTTTCACTGAAGTTTATCTTTTCAGTAGAGTCAACCTATTACCCGGATTCAGGATATACACCAGATGTCTTAGATTTATTTATTACTAAACATGCAGGTGGCCTGTTTACAACAATATCCATACATTATAAGCTTAGCTCAGGCCATTATCTTGTAACATTAACAAGTAACACAATAACTGAATCAACAGTTACTCCAGAACTAGTCTTATAAAGCAGCCTTTTGATTGGACTTGCTGCACAACTACACTTGAGGGTATTACCAATTTAAAAATTCTTCTTAAATCACCTTGAGATATTGGCAGAGCTATCACCACATTAACCAGAAATGTTCAATTTGCAGTATCTACCATCCAATACATCTTCAAGAAGTCAAAAGCTTTCCAAGTGGTGCTGTCATTCTGTATTAAAGCTCTTCTTTAAGAATAAAGGAACTGTCACAGATTTTAGAAACAAACCAAATATGCTCCTGTGAGTGGTTTTCTGTTAGTCTCCCATCAACTGCCTTCCCAGATGGTGGAGAGGGGAATGCTTCCTAGATATAAGTGGCACCGAGGAAATAGAAATACTTGGGACAGATCGACACTAGCACACAGCAAACTCTATCTCCTAGAGTTAAATTGGAACCCCATGCCTGGGGCAACAAGAGTGAAGTCTTCAACAGTTGGAGGAAGCATCCCTTCATATACATGATGGGCTGATTGGATACCAGAAGGTAGCAATCCTGGCACCTCTGTGTGTTGCCGTTAACACCATCAGAGGTAAGTACTCAAAAGTAAGAGTAAGCTCTTAAGTACTCGAAAGCTCCAAAGAAACAGCAAGTCTGATCAATTACAACAACCTAGGCAAATAAATAAGGATAAGAGATTTGGAATTCCTCAACATATACAAATAGCAATATGGAATGTACATGACTCATCAATACAATTCATGAACTACAGAATGAACTCTCAGCCAGAAAAATTTATATAGCCATTATTCTGAAACAAAGAAGAAAATGCAAGGAATGATAGATTTGGAAAAGTACACTATGATCTATGGAGGAGTTCCAATGCAACAAAGAGCATCAGCAGGTGTGGCTGTACTTGTAAGTCTAACATGGAAAAAGAGAATTCACCCATGTACATGGTATAATGAACGAATCATCATAATGAAGTTCAAAATAGACAGAGGCTATTTGACAATAGTTGGAATGCATGCCCCAGTAGGTGATGTAAAACAGAATCTGAAAAATGTTATCAACAATCTGTCATTAGAAAATGCAATAAGAATGACTATATAGCATTGGTAGGAGATTTTAGCACCCAAATAGGAAACACACCAATCACCAATATAGTTGGTCTTAATGGAGAACATACTTTTAACCAAACTAGAGAGACAGAGATTTTGTATGTTTCAAGAATTTACGGATCATGAACTCTTTCTTTTGTCACAAAGAAATACACACATATACTTAGGCAGCAATGAGAAGCAGGTGAATAATTGACTACTGTTTAGCTAATGAAAATATATGGAGTATGAGGATGTAAGAGTTTTTAGAGGTGCAGATGTTAGCTTTGACCACTACCTAGTGCTAGCAAGGATAAAACTGAAAACAAGACGGTCCAAGTGTCGGGAAAAAAAAAATGCCCTTGGAAAGATGCTGGAAAACTCATTTGCTAAAAGAACCATCCTTTAGAGATTTATACTCTAAGACTCTCTCTCTCTCTCTCTCTCTCTCTCTCTCTCTCTCATATATATACACACGAGGATATTGCTGAAGGGTGGAGAAATATTAAGAAATCTATAGAAAAAGCTGCAAGTAAATGTCTAGGGACTAGGAGTAAAGGGAAAGACAAAAAAGGACTCTATATATGGAATTATGAGCTTAAACCTTTGATAGAGGAGAAGAAATTAGCATCTCTGAAATGGCTACAGACAAAACAGCAAGAAGACTTACTGGTATATACTGGTAAGGGGTAGCAGCTCAAACTAAAAACAAAGTAAGAATGGCACATGACACCTGGGATAGATATATCGCAAATATTGAACATGATATACATGGACAACAAGTAAATGCATATAAAATAATGAAACATCTGCCACAGCAAGAAAGGAATAAAGCAGACAAAAGTGTAATATTGGGTGGCGAATGGATTCACTATTTCATGAAAAAGTGAACAGATAAATCAAGAGCCTTTAATGAAAGAGAACACCAAGAGATACCTAGTCACCTTGCAGAAGTTGACAAAATTGAATTAAAGGAACTAGAAATAGTTCTAGAGATATCAAAAAATAGAGAAACTCCAGGTTTACATTGTATCCAAATAGAATTAATAAAATACTCCCCAATGATGTTGTAAACTAGATTTTTGAAACTTTTAAATCAATGTTGGACTCAGAAGAAAATTCCAAAAGAATGTAGAATAGCAAATATTATCCCTGTATTTAAGAAAGGAGATCGAAGTAAATGTACCAAATACGGAGGGATCAGCCTATTAAATGAAGCATATAAAATCTACATCAAAATAATAACAAGACAATTACAAGCTATTACTAAAACCATTCTTCTGGAAGAACTATCAGGATTTTGGAAAGGAAGATCATGCATCGATAACATATTCATAATAAAACAAATGATAGAAAAATGTAAAGAGTTTAATAGAGAACTCCATTTATTATTCATAGATTATCAGAAATCATTTGATATTGTAAAATGAGATAAGCTTTGAGAAATAATAGAATTAAGAGGTATCCCTAAACATTTACCTAATTGCTGTTATAAAAAGTATGTATGAAAACTCAACCATATCTATAAATCCAAACAAGGAAAACTATATAAAGAGACAGTAAACTTAGGAGTAAGACAGGGTTGCAGTTTGTCACCTTAATTTTTTAAACTTTACATTGACAAAGGAACGAGGAAATTGAAATTACAGTTGCATAAATTTAATATATCTGAAAACGTTAATAAAATAGTATATTAAAAATATCCTCTTGTTTGGTGATGATCAAGTTATTTTAGCTAGTGATGAGGATATGCTACAAAGGGGACTATTTGAGCTATATAAAAACACAAAAAATATGAATTTAACCATCTCGAAAGAGAAAACCAAGGTAATGGCATTCTAGGTAAAAGGGCTGTGAGATCAGAGGTTGCAGTGGAAATGTATTATAGAGCTGGTTAATAATTTAAATTTCTTGGTTGTTATTTATCTTATACATATGAAACGGATATTGCTAATAAAATTGCTAAATTTAATAACATGTGTGGGACCATTAAAAGAACACTCAATAAGAAGACATGGAAAGGTACATCAGAAATGAGGAAATAAGAAATAACCTAAGAGTTAGCAGCCTATTAGAAACTGTAGACCAATATAAGCAAAATTGGTAGGAACAGGAGCCAAGATAGAATTCTGAAAATAATTGCTGAATATGTACCTCCTGGAAAATGAAGTATTGGCCATACAAAAAATGGATACAACATATAAAGGAGCTGCAACAGGTTTAAAAACCTATAGCTTTGGAAGATGATGAATTATGCGCTTACAAT
The DNA here is from genome assembly GCA_030765065.1 of Deroplatys truncata. NCBI lineage: Eukaryota > Metazoa > Arthropoda > Insecta > Mantodea > Mantidae > Deroplatys > Deroplatys truncata. The sequence goes on from JAUKNL010000032.1 coordinate 2,237,543, forward strand.
TGAGCTACTGCATTTCAAGAAGAAAGAAATCTGCCAAGTGTAGTAATCTTCTCACGTTAATGTATCTGAATGTGTGGTAAAGCTACACTCTTCCGTGAAATGCAGGAACACTTAAAGCCAAACCCCAGCAAAGATTTGGAAATCACAATTACTCTTCAACTTTCTCCCTCTTCTTTGTACTTTACCCCAGCACAGTTATATAATGCCATACTTATAACACTAGCATAAAAAAAAATCTCTGGGTGATGACATGATCACCCAGCTTGTCTTAAAGCATTCTCAAGAAAAGCACTAGCGTACAACACTATTCTTCATCTTGCTAATTCTCCACAATGTTGAAAACTTGCCATAATATAATGATTTCCAAACCTGAAAAACTGAAAGAAGACCCTCAGTCTTACTGTCCTATCAGCCTTCTGCCACTATTTTAAAAAATCTTTGAAAGGCTACTTCTTCCACAGCTTCTCAAGGTTCTACACTCACTCATTTCTAATACCCAGTTTGGCTTTAGAGCTTCTCACTCCTATCCTCAACAACTTTGAGTCATGGACACAATACTCAATACTTTTGAAGAAAATGCTGTCTGCTTTGGATTATTTCTGGGAAAGAAGGCTTATGATAAGTCTGAAATAAAGGCATTTTATTTATTAATACCTTTTTGATTGGTGCATTGTTCCTAATACTCAAATCATATCTTATAAATAGATCCTTTTCTGTTAAATATCCTAATTACCAAACTCAGTCCCAAAATGTATGAGCTGGAGTATCACAACCCCATTTCTATACATAATTTATGAATCTCTCTTACCATCAAATAAAAGCATCACAATGGCATAATTTACAGACTATATTGCAATCCTTTACAAACGCACAGACAACTCTGCAATAGACTGCATACAACAATTTGCAGCTATAACACACAAATAGTGCTCAAAAAGGAAGATCCATATGAATCCAGAAAAATCCAAAGCAATAAGATGCACATATAAAAGAAAAATTGTAGAATATATCGAGTTTGGAAATGAAGAAATACCACAAGCTGAGACAGTCAGATACTAAGGTGTAACACTGGACATGAACCTCATATGGAACATCCATATCTCTTCCTTAATTTTTCATTGCATTACCACAAACAAAATTCAGGATACAGATGAAATAATGGTGAAATTTTAAAACTAGACAGAAGTTTTACAAGTTAGTATACATTTCTTATCTTTCTTATCACTACACTGAGTTGCTGTGAACCCTGAGGTTGCCAAACTATTGGGTCCTGCTAATCTAATATCAATTATTATTTAACTTTTTTCTTCACCAGACTTGCTAATTTTCCTTAGCTATTTGGCTATTTCTTTCCCCAAAATGTTCCTATTTTCTATATATTTTTCTAGATTTCATATTCATAAACTATCTGTGGAAAAGCTTTTGTTATTAACAGGGACGAGACCTTTTAATTTCTTCTGATAATTGAAGGCTTAAAGGAACTAACCTGGACAAAAACCTAGTATCCAATCCCTCACCTTCCTTTACTGCAGCTGTTAGTAATCACACCATAATCTTGTTATTAACAGAAAGGAGACCCTTCAATTCCTTTAGAAATTGAAGGCATGTGTTGAACTAAAAGGAGAGGTTGCTCGCCAATAAGCTTGGTCAGTTACAGACCTCAACTGATATTCCTTGCATCACATCCCTTTAATCTCTCCTATCCAGTCTTCCTCAACTGTTTTCTTCGACCCTGATGGGCCTAGGAGATCATTTAATTTTCTTTTCTTCCATACCTCAGGGGATGTAACTGCCATTCTTAAACAGTTACAATATGTTTGAAACACTCCAGATATAATGATGTGTCCTTGGAAAGAAACATATTCCCAAGTAATACAGTCCCCATTTGGATTTTTGGGTGTGGACCTCTTTTCAAGGAGAATATCCATAATTCATTACAAATTATGCAGTGGAATACAGGACCATCAAAGTAAAAAAGCTTGAATTGGATAGAATTATATATGACCATAATATTGATATATTCACAATTCAAGAAGCAAATCTAACATTAGATCACCTAAAATATTAGCAGTTCAAGATTTTAGCATAAATTTACTCCCAAAAGGATGAAAAATATCATGCCATTCGAATTGGAGTTTGAAAACTCTCACTTCAGCTTTTAAAATCATTAAAGAAATGAACAACATAGATAAAATAGAAATGATTCAACTGGATTTGTGGAAAAGCAAATCCCATTTAAAAATTCATTCTGTATATAATGCTCCAAAATAAGCCCTAATCTTAAAAAATATTATAATAAATTAAAATACAATAGCAATTGGAGATTTAAATGCTCTTCAGAACAATGGGGTTATGATATATCAAACAGTGCTGGAAAATTCTTGGAAGATCTATTAAATTCAACAACTGCAGAAGTAATTTACCATAAAAAAGATCCACCAAACTTGATCAACTACTCTGGTGTTGGTACCAGTCTTAGTGTGCTGTAATCTATACACACAAACTTTCAAACAAATCTTAGAAAATCCTGATTCAGGTCACAGAACTGTAATTGCCACTATTCGACTTGAAAAGAACAGTTTGACTCCAGTAAATCATAAACCTAGATGAAACTTTAAAAAAGCAAATTGGAAATACTGCACAAGTGAAATAGAGGCCAAATTTGAAAAATCTCTAAATGAATCAATACAGTCAAATAAATTAAACAAAGATTTATGTGGAAACATTTTAAAAACAACAAAGAAATACATACCAAGAGGAATAATTAAAAACTTTAAACCTTTTTGAAATCCACAATTAGAAAAGATGAAAAAATATAAGAGACCTACCCAAAATTACACCTAAAAATCTAAAGATCCAAAAGAAGTTCAAAATTTGAGGAAACTGAGTGGCCAATTCAAAAACAAAATTCACAGTAGTAAAAGAAAACAATTTTCAAAAAAAAATGTATTATAGAAAACATGGCCAAAAAGTGTATAGATTCTTACATATGATACGGTAATTTGTATCACAAATTACTTAAATGTAAATAATGATAGTAATATGAATATGTATTTTTATGTGACATTGATTTCAGAGGTTTATTAATTGTAATTATTATTGGTAAATAATAATATACGGCTTTACTGAAACTGTCAATAATAACGCAATAATGCAGCAAAGGGGTGAGTTGTTTATCATTACCGGGAACCAGGAAGTTACGTAATGTTTCGCGCCTTTTCGGTAAAAAGCTTCTAGAATGTTCCCTAAAAGAAATATGTATTAGTGGTTTTCATTGGATATTAAAATAGACGCTAATGTTGGCGCGTTTTATTAGCCAATAGCAGTTCATTTATAATCTTTAGGCGTATCTTGAGGCAGGCCTATAAATAAGCCAGGTTCAAGGGAGCGTTTCCCCCAGTTCTACAACATTCTAAGTACTCTCCACGTCGGTCTCTCAGTTCATTTATTTCGCCAAGTTACGCGCAGCAGAATTACGAGAATCTAAATTATTATAAAGTTAATTCTACATAAAGTTGAAGTATGCAAGTTAAAAGTGATAAGTAAGAAGTTATTAAAAACAGTTTCAGTTTGGCGAGTATCCAGATTCATATATAAAAAGTGTTTGTGAATGTGTTCAGCAATAAAAGTTGTAAAACCAATTTCTTCGTCAGTATAATTTCTGGATAAAAAAAAATTCCTTTCCGATTCACACCCTGCAAGAGATACAAGTTCTACCAAGATAAGATGATAGCTAGCCGGAGGACAATATACATAACCTTAAATTCTTTCAGAAACTAATTGATACAAATTGCTACGCCAGAAGGAGCTACGAACCAAACAAGGAGTGACGTCACAAGAAGGCTTCAACACACGTGATGTAAACAACATTACGTAAAGCAGCAACCGTCGCATATTGGCTTCCAAACGCGGAGCTACAATTAATGATCTACAACATAAATACCGCAGCATATTGGCTCCAATACGTGGGGCAGTTAAAGTTATGTAAACAAACATTTATTTGCAACATACAATACGTATACAATATGTACCGCATCATATTGGCGCCCAACGTGGGGCTACAATTAATGATCTACAACATTAATACCGCATCATATTGGCGCCCAACGTGGGGCAAAGCGACCAGGAAAGGAACTCGAGTAACCAGGAAAGGATCAGAATTAACCAAGAAGAATTGAGATGACCAAAGGGGCGAATGCAGCAGTAAAATGATCTACAAGACGCAGATTCCAGAAACAAAAGGAACGACAGACTACATGGATGATTGGACATCGTAATTCCGAGATTACGAGGCAACAAGGAATTCAACTATAAAAACATCGAGACGACGTAGATTCATCACAACACAACGCAGAAGCGACATACAAATCTAGGAGAATGGGGCAGAACGCTGGACATCAAAGCTACATCAACAGAAAGCATCACAAAGGTATCGTAATTTTTTTTTAGAAAACGAAAACAATGGCTACTAGTAATATTGAAGAAATAATGATGGAAGGAGATAGTGTAACAGTTAGCTGTAAGTCAATACAGGTTACAAAAAAAAGCTCAAACAATGTAGTATTGGAGGGAGGAAATGTTAGTGCAGAAAGTAAGAATAGAATAGCAGGAAATATTACTATTGATGCTGGTATGAAGAAGGAAATGATGGAATTGCTGAAAAATTTGGATGAGAATATGAAAAAGTATAATGAGAATATGCAAAAGAGTTTTGAGAAATTAGGGGAAGCTATAGACAGGAATCATAGGAAATTAATGGAAAGTATTGGTAGGAGTAATGGTGTATTAGAGCAAAAAGTAGATCAAAGTAGTGAAGAAATTGAAAAGAAAGTTATGAAGTTAGATAGTAGTATGCCAGAAATGAGAGATAAAAATGAGGAAGTAATAGCAAGTGAGACAGGAGAAATTTCAAAGAAAATGCTAGACATGAGCAAGGAAATAGGTAACAAAGAAAGTGAGGTTAATGTAGAATGCAAGGAGTTAGGAAGTCAAATGAGTAGTATTACAAGTGAGCTAAGAGAGATAAAAGAGGTTAGGAATGTAGATGTAAATGAGGCGCAAGTTAATTTCAGAGGGGAAATATCAGAAATACAAAATGAGTCAGTAATACAAAGAAATAAATTGTGCCAAGATATTCAAATTGAAAACTCCAGTCCAGTACAGTTTAGTACAGATTTGTCAGAGTATTCTCAAATTAAAGAGATAGTTGAAGAGTTGAAAATGAAAGTTGTTAAAAGATGTGTAGTTCAAGAAACTGTAGATTGTTTTCAAATGTTATCAGGGAACGAAATGTCATATGAATACAAGAGGTTATTCATGAATAAAAATTTGAAGGTTAGAATACGGCTACGAGTAATATTTAGCCACACACAATTTGATCCAGGAGGGTAAATAGCAATGAGATGTAAAGTAAATGCTGGATAGTTAAAGACGACTTGCAGAGAAATGTATTGGAACGTAAGAGGGTTAACTAAATATATATGTCATTTGAAAAGAGAAATAAATTATATATATAAAAAAAAATAATTAAAATTTTAGTAACTGTAATAACATTTGAAAATTAAGAATGCAAAGATTGAAACTTAATATGATATTAAAGTAAAGGTACGTAAATACAATTCTAAGAGTATTGTTAAAATAAAATTCAAAACAAAAAATGGTAAAAATAATTCAAAACAAATACTTATGTAGCAAACAGAAAAGGTGAAACATTGTCTAGATTTAAGAGATATCAATAAATTTGTGTAGAGGGTGAATATTTTGGTAAATATGTGTAATAATTACAAAAATCTTAAATGTATAAACTTTTGTTAACAGCTTAAGAAAGTAAGCAATTTTGAAACAGTGATTAAATAATTTAGGGTAAAGTATTTGCTATACAAAAATTTGTGATGTCAGATTAATATCTAAATTAATTAAACCAGAGCCAGTAAGTAGTGGCGAGATAAAATATGTCGTGTGTTAAATGCGTCTGAAGTGTTAAGTGAAAGTGATAGCGTGTGTTCCAAGATTTAGGAGACTAAAAACACAATTTTAAAATTTCTAAACAAGTTATAAATATTTATAATTATGTTTCTAGTGGGGCATATGATACGGTAATTTGTATCACAAATTACTTAAATATAAATAATGATAGTAATATGAATATGTATTTTTATGTGACATTGATTTCAGAGGTTTATTAATTGTAATTATTATTGGTAAATAATAATATACGGCTTTACTGAAACTGTCAATAATAACGCAATAATGCAGCAAAGGGGTGAGTTGTTTATCATTACCGGGAACCAGGAAGTTACGTAATGTTTCGCGCCTTTTCGGTAAAAAGCTTCTAGAATGTTCCCTAAAAGAAATATGTATTAGTGGTTTTCATTGGATATTAAAATAGACGCTAATGTTGGCGCGTTTTATTAGCCAATAGCAGTTCATTTATAATCTTTAGGCGTATCTTGAGGCAGGCCTATAAATAAGCCAGGTTCAAGGGAGCGTTTCCCCCAGTTCTACAAAATTCTAAGTACTCTCCACGTCGGTCTCTCAGTTCATTTATTTCGCCAAGTTACGCGCAGCAGAATTACGAGAATCTAAATTATTATAAAGTTAATTCTACATAAAGTTGAAGTATGCAAGTTAAAAGTGATAAGTAAGAAGTTATTAAAAACAGTTTCAGTTTGGCGAGTATCCAGATTCATATATAAAAAGTGTTTGTGAATGTGTTCAGCAATAAAAGTTGTAAAACCAATTTCTTCGTCAGTATAATTTCTGGATAAAAAAAAATTCCTTTCCGATTCACACCCTGCAAGAGATACAAGTTCTACCAAGATAAGATGATAGCTAGCCGGAGGACAATATACATAACCTTAAATTCTTTCAGAAACTAATTGATACAAATTGCTACGCCAGAAGGAGCTACGAACCAAACAAGGAGTGACGTCACAAGAAGGCTTCAACACACGTGATGTAAACAACATTACGTAAAGCAGCAACCGTCGCATATTGGCTTCCAAACGCGGAGCTACAATTAATGATCTACAACATAAATACCGCAGCATATTGGCTCCAATACGTGGGGCAGTTAAAGTTATGTAAACAAACATTTATTTGCAACATACAATACGTATACAATATGTACCGCATCATATTGGCGCCCAACGTGGGGCTACAATTAATGATCTACAACATTAATACCGCATCATATTGGCGCCCAACGTGGGGCAAAGCGACCAGGAAAGGAACTCGAGTAACCAGGAAAGGATCAGAATTAACCAAGAAGAATTGAGATGACCAAAGGGGCGAATGCAGCAGTAAAATGATCTACAAGACGCAGATTCCAGAAACAAAAGGAACGACAGACTACATGGATGATTGGACATCGTAATTCCGAGATTACGAGGCAACAAGGAATTCAACTATAAAAACATCGAGACGACGTAGATTCATCACAACACAACGCAGAAGCGACATACAAATCTAGGAGAATGGGGCAGAACGCTGGACATCAAAGCTACATCAACAGAAAGCATCACAAAGGTATCGTAATTTTTTTTTAGAAAACGAAAACAATGGCTACTAGTAATATTGAAGAAATAATGATGGAAGGAGATAGTGTAACAGTTAGCTGTAAGTCAATACAGGTTACAAAAAAAAAGCTCAAACAATGTAGTATTGGAGGGAGGAAATGTTAGTGCAGAAAGTAAGAATAGAATAGCAGGAAATATTACTATTGATGCTGGTATGAAGAAGGAAATGATGGAATTGCTGAAAAATTTGGATGAGAATATGAAAAAGTATAATGAGAATATGCAAAAGAGTTTTGAGAAATTAGGGGAAGCTATAGACAGGAATCATAGGAAATTAATGGAAAGTATTGGTAGGAGTAATGATGTATTAGAGCAAAAAGTAGATCAAAGTAGTGAAGAAATTGAAAAGAAAGTTATGAAGTTAGATAGTAGTATGCCAGAAATGAGAGATAAAAATGAGGAAGTAATAGCAAGTGAGACAGGAGAAATTTCAAAGAAAATGCTAGACATGAGCAAGGAAATAGGTAACAAAGAAAGTGAGGTTAATGTAGAATGCCAGGAGTTAGGAAGTCAAATGAGTAGTATTACAAGTGAGCTAAGAGAGATAAAAGAGGTTAGGAATGTAGATGTAAATGAGGCGCAAGTTAATTTCAGAGCGGAGATATCAGAAATACAAAAAGAATCAGAAATGCAAAGAAATAAATTGTACCAAGATGTTCAAATTGAAAACTCCAGTCCAGTACAGTTTAGTACAGATTTGTCAGAGTATTCTCAAATTAAAGAGATAGTTGAAGAGTTGAAAATGAAAGTTGTTAAAAGATGTGTAGTTCAAGAAACTGTAGATTGTTTTCAAATGTTATCAGGGAACGAAATGTCATATGAATACAAGAGGTTATTCATGAATAAAAATTTGAAGGTTAGAATACGGCTACGAGTAATATTTAGCCACACACAATTTGATCCAGGAGGGTAAATAGCAATGAGATGTAAAGTAAATGCTGGATAGTTAAAGACGACTTGCAGAGAAATGTATTGGAACGTAAGAGGGTTAACTAAATATATATGTCATTTGAAAAGAGAAATAAATTATATATATAAAAAAAAATAATTAAAATTTTAGTAACTGTAATAACATTTGAAAATTAAGAATGCAAAGATTGAAACTTAATATGATATTAAAGTAAAGGTACGTAAATACAATTCTAAGAGTATTGTTAAAATAAAATTCAAAACAAAAAATGGTAAAAATAATTCAAAACAAATACTTATGTAGCAAACAGAAAAGGTGAAACATTGTCTAGATTTAAGAGATATCAATAAATTTGTGTAGAGGGTGAATATTTTGGTAAATATGTGTAATAATTACAAAAATCTTAAATGTATAAACTTTTGTTAACAGCTTAAGAAAGTAAGCAATTTTGAAACAGTGATTAAATAATTTAGGGTAAAGTATTTGCTATACAAAAATTTGTGATGTCAGATTAATATCTAAATTAATTAAACCAGAGCCAGTAAGTAGTGGCGAGATAAAATATGTCGTGTGTTAAATGCGTCTGAAGTGTTAAGTGAAAGTGATAGCGTGTGTTCCAAGATTTAGGAGACTAAAAACACAATTTTAAAATTTCTAAACAAGTTATAAATATTTATAATTATGTTTCTAGTGGGGCATATGATACGGTAATTTGTATCACAAATTACTTAAATATAAATAATGATAGTAATATGAATATGTATTTTTATGTGACATTGATTTCAGAGGTTTATTAATTGTAATTATTATTGGTAAATAATAATATACGGCTTTACTGAAACTGTCAATAATAACGCAATAATGCAGCAAAGGGGTGAGTTGTTTATCATTACCGGGAACCAGGAAGTTACGTAATGTTTCGCGCCTTTTCGGTAAAAAGCTTCTAGAATGTTCCCTAAAAGAAATATGTATTAGTGGTTTTCATTGGATATTAAAATAGACGCTAATGTTGGCGCGTTTTATTAGCCAATAGCAGTTCATTTATAATCTTTAGGCGTATCTTGAGGCAGGCCTATAAATAAGCCAGGTTCAAGGGAGCGTTTCCCCCAGTTCTACAAAATTCTAAGTACTCTCCACGTCGGTCTCTCAGTTCATTTATTTCGCCAAGTTACGCGCAGCAGAATTACGAGAATCTAAATTATTATAAAGTTAATTCTACATAAAGTTGAAGTATGCAAGTTAAAAGTGATAAGTAAGAAGTTATTAAAAACAGTTTCAGTTTGGCGAGTATCCAGATTCATATATAAAAAGTGTTTGTGAATGTGTTCAGCAATAAAAGTTGTAAAACCAATTTCTTCGTCAGTATAATTTCTGGATAAAAAAAATTCCTTTCCGATTCACACCCTGCAAGAGATACAAGTTCTACCAAGATAAGATGATAGCTAGCCGGAGGACAATATACATAACCTTAAATTCTTTCAGAAACTAATTGATACAAATTGCTACGCCAGAAGGAGCTACGAACCAAACAAGGAGTGACGTCACAAGAAGGCTTCAACACACGTGATGTAAACAACATTACGTAAAGCAGCAACCGTCGCATATTGGCTTCCAAACGCAGAGCTACAATTAATGATCTACAACATAAATACCGCAGCATATTGGCTCCAATACGTGGGGAGTTAAAGTTATGTAAACAAACATTTATTTGCAACATACAATACGTATACAATATGTACCGCATCATATTGGCGCCCAACGTGGGGCTACAATTAATGATCTACAACATTAATACCGCATCATATTGGCGCCCAACGTGGGGCAAAGCGACCAGGAAAGGAACTCGAGTAACCAGGAAAGGATCAGAATTAACCAAGAAGAATTGAGATGACCAAAGGGGCGAATGCAGCAGTAAAATGATCTACAAGACGCAGATTCCAGAAACAAAAGGAACGACAGACTACATGGATGATTGGACATCGTAATTCCGAGATTACGAGGCAACAAGGAATTCAACTATAAAAACATCGAGACGACGTAGATTCATCACAACACAACGCAGAAGCGACATACAAATCTAGGAGAATGGGGCAGAACGCTGGACATCAAAGCTACATCAACAGAAAGCATCACAAAGGTATCGTAATTTTTTTTTAGAAAACGAAAACAATGGCTACTAGTAATATTGAAGAAATAATGATGGAAGGAGATAGTGTAACAGTTAGCTGTAAGTCAATACAGGTTACAAAAAAAAAGCTCAAACAATGTAGTATTGGAGGGAGGAAATGTTAGTGCAGAAAGTAAGAATAGAATAGCAGGAAATATTACTATTGATGCTGGTATGAAGAAGGAAATGATGGAATTGCTGAAAAATTTGGATGAGAATATGAAAAAGTATAATGAGAATATGCAAAAGAGTTTTGAGAAATTAGGGGAAGCTATAGACAGGAATCATAGGAAATTAATGGAAAGTATTGGTAGGAGTAATGATGTATTAGAGCAAAAAGTAGATCAAAGTAGTGAAGAAATTGAAAAGAAAGTTATGAAGTTAGATAGTAGTATGCCAGAAATGAGAGATAAAAATGAGGAAGTAATAGCAAGTGAGACAGGAGAAATTTCAAAGAAAATGCTAGACATGAGCAAGGAAATAGGTAACAAAGAAAGTGAGGTTAATGTAGAATGCCAGGAGTTAGGAAGTCAAATGAGTAGTATTACAAGTGAGCTAAGAGAGATAAAAGAGGTTAGGAATGTAGATGTAAATGAGGCGCAAGTTAATTTCAGAGCGGAGATATCAGAAATACAAAAAGAATCAGAAATGCAAAGAAATAAATTGTACCAAGATGTTCAAATTGAAAACTCCAGTCCAGTACAGTTTAGTACAGATTTGTCAGAGTATTCTCAAATTAAAGAGATAGTTGAAGAGTTGAAAATGAAAGTTGTTAAAAGATGTGTAGTTCAAGAAACTGTAGATTGTTTTCAAATGTTATCAGGGAACGAAATGTCATATGAATACAAGAGGTTATTCATGAATAAAAATTTGAAGGTTAGAATACGGCTACGAGTAATATTTAGCCACACACAATTTGATCCAGGAGGGTAAATAGCAATGAGATGTAAAGTAAATGCTGGATAGTTAAAGACGACTTGCAGAGAAATGTATTGGAACGTAAGAGGGTTAACTAAATATATATGTCATTTGAAAAGAGAAATAAATTATATATATAAAAAAAAAATAATTAAAATTTTAGTAACTGTAATAACATTTGAAAATTAAGAATGCAAAGATTGAAACTTAATATGATATTAAAGTAAAGGTACGTAAATACAATTCTAAGAGTATTGTTAAAATAAAATTCAAAACAAAAAATGGTAAAAATAATTCAAAACAAATACTTATGTAGCAAACAGAAAAGGTGAAACATTGTCTAGATTTAAGAGATATCAATAAATTTGTGTAGAGGGTGAATATTTTGGTAAATATGTGTAATAATTACAAAAATCTTAAATGTATAAACTTTTGTTAACAGCTTAAGAAAGTAAGCAATTTTGAAACAGTGATTAAATAATTTAGGGTAAAGTATTTGCTATACAAAAATTTGTGATGTCAGATTAATATCTAAATTAATTAAACCAGAGCCAGTAAGTAGTGGCGAGATAAAATATGTCGTGTGTTAAATGCGTCTGAAGTGTTAAGTGAAAGTGATAGCGTGTGTTCCAAGATTTAGGAGACTAAAAACACAATTTTAAAATTTCTAAACAAGTTATAAATATTTATAATTATGTTTCTAGTGGGGCATATGATACGGTAATTTGTATCACAAATTACTTAAATATAAATAATGATAGTAATATGAATATGTATTTTTATGTGACATTGATTTCAGAGGTTTATTAATTGTAATTATTATTGGTAAATAATAATATACGGCTTTACTGAAACTGTCAATAATAACGCAATAATGCAGCAAAGGGGTGAGTTGTTTATCATTACCGGGAACCAGGAAGTTACGTAATGTTTCGCGCCTTTTCGGTAAAAAGCTTCTAGAATGTTCCCTAAAAGAAATATGTATTAGTGGTTTTCATTGGATATTAAAATAGACGCTAATGTTGGCGCGTTTTATTAGCCAATAGCAGTTCATTTATAATCTTTAGGCGTATCTTGAGGCAGGCCTATAAATAAGCCAGGTTCAAGGGAGCGTTTCCCCCAGTTCTACAAAATTCTAAGTACTCTCCACGTCGGTCTCTCAGTTCATTTATTTCGCCAAGTTACGCGCAGCAGAATTACGAGAATCTAAATTATTATAAAGTTAATTCTACATAAAGTTGAAGTATGCAAGTTAAAAGTGATAAGTAAGAAGTTATTAAAAACAGTTTCAGTTTGGCGAGTATCCAGATTCATATATAAAAAGTGTTTGTGAATGTGTTCAGCAATAAAAGTTGTAAAACCAATTTCTTCGTCAGTATAATTTCTGGATAAAAAAAAATTCCTTTCCGATTCACACCCTGCAAGAGATACAAGTTCTACCAAGATAAGATGATAGCTAGCCGGAGGACAATATACATAACCTTAAATTCTTTCAGAAACTAATTGATACAAATTGCTACGCCAGAAGGAGCTACGAACCAAACAAGGAGTGACGTCACAAGAAGGCTTCAACACACGTGATGTAAACAACATTACGTAAAGCAGCAACCGTCGCATATTGGCTTCCAAACGCGGAGCTACAATTAATGATCTACAACATAAATACCGCAGCATATTGGCTCCCATACGTGGGGCAGTTAAAGTTATGTAAACAAACATTTATTTGCAACATACAATACGTATACAATATGTACCGCATCATATAACATACAAAATAAGAAAGAGAATCAAAAAGTACCTTTTATTTATAATAATAAAACAATTACAGATGACTAGTGTATTAGCAAAAATCAGGAAAAAATTATTTCCAACCGATTAAGTTGGTTTTTAGAGAAAAAAGAAACTTAATTTCAATTAAACAAGCAGCATTTAGAGATCACCATTCAACAACTCAACAAATTTTAAATTTTAGTCAAGACATTAAAGATGCTGATGCAGTAATTTGTATCACAGATTACTTAAATGTAAATAATGGTTGTAATATGAATATGCATTTTTATGTGACATTGATTTCAGATGTTTATTAATTGTAATTATTATTGGGAAATAAGTTTATACGGCTTTACTGAAACTGTCAATAATAGCGCAATAATGCAGCGAGGGGGGTGAGCTGTTTATCATTATTGGGAACGAGGAAGTTACGTAATGTTGGCGCGTTTTCGGTAGAAACTTCTGGAATATTTCCTAAAGCATATGTATTCATAATTTTAATTGGATATTAAAATAGACGCTAATGTTGGCGCGTTTTATTAGCCAATAGCAGTTCATTTATAATCTTTAGGCGTATCTTGATGCAGGATTATAAATAGAAGCCAAGTTGGAGGTAAAGTCAGTCAGTCCTTCAGTTCGCCGAAAGCATTCATATACTACACGTCGTCTTCAGTCAGTCAGTTCGTCAAGTTACGCGCAGCAGAATTATGAAAGATCTAAAATATGGTAAAGTTAATTATACAAAAGATTGAAGTACGTGGATTAAAAGTGATCAGTAAGAAGTATTATAACAGTTTCAGTTTGGCGCGTATCTAGATCAATATGTAAAAGTGATAGTGAACGTGTTCGACAATAAAAATTATAAAACAAATTTCTTCATCAGTGTAATTTTTGGATAAAAGATTCCTTTCCGCTTCACAACCTGTATAGAGATACATGTTCGACCCAAGCCAACAGGATAATAGCTAGCCGGAGGACATTTAAAATGAATTATTTCAAAAACTGATACTAGGGAACGCAAATTGCTAACGCCAGATGGAGCTACAAACCAAACAAATGAATGACGTCACAAGATGGCTTCAACATTGATGTAAACAAACATTGTAAGTAATACCGTTACAAATTGGCTACCATACGTGGGGCAGTTAAAATTATGTAACCAAACAAAACAAAAGCAACACAACATAAGATCTTCAAGTTCTAATAACTTACGTAAAACATATTACGTAAACAATAATGACACTTCAATGCATTGAACAAAAAAGAAGATACCTTAGGAATAGTCATTGATTTTCAAGGAGCATATGACTCCATTTCAAGATACAACCTACTCTAAAAACTTTAGGAGCCCAAGGCAGAATGCACAAAGGATAAGTGAACATTATTCAAGTCTTTATTCCTACCGAATACAATGATCAATTATCAAAATATCAACTCACACACTGAGGTGCACCATAAGACAGTATCCTTAATACCACACTTTTCAATATTTATATCAATGATCTTCCCTGCCAGTTACAAAAAATGCAATCCAAAGTCTTAATGTTTGCAGACGATGTAATCTTATGGAACTGTAAAACAAAACATGAAAATCAGCAGTAAATAAATATAGCACAACAATCCCTGATAAAATTACAGAATTGGGCACATAATATTTAGATAGTGTTTTTGATACAAAATTAACATGAAGAAAATATTAATAATATATGAAAAAAAACCAAACAAAGGAACAAACAAACAAAACAAAAACAACTATTGCTATTAAAAAGACTAGCAGGAAAAAATGGGGAAGTATTACCCAAACTTTGAACACTTTTTATAAGATGTATATTAAATCCAGTTTCAAATATTACGAATAAACCAACTTTCAAATATTGTGAAGAGATATTAATGAATACAAATGTAAAAAACCTTAATATTCAACAAAAGACAAATTCTTTGTTTAACAACTGGAGCTGTTAAAGCTAACCCAGTACTTGCTCTGCAAATCCTAAAAAACAACTCAAGACTTAATCTTGACTTTGAAAAAGCAGCTATTGTACAGTATGAAAAATTAGACTACCTATAGCAATTGGAAAAAAATAAAAAAACCACAAGTCAATTTAAAAACTCAACACAGCTTGTTTAATAAAGTTCAAGAAATCAAACAGAAATTAAAATTCCCATATCTAAAAGAAAACTTACAAAGAAAAATAAACCCTTTAAACCTATTTCATACTGAACACTACCTATATTTACCAAACGAATTTAAAAATCTGAAACCTTTTCATGTGTTTTGAAACAAATGGCTCTAGAAATTATAAATTTAAAATATCCTGCTAATAAATGGCTACTTGTTTATACTGATGGATCTAGCTTACCAAATAATGGTGGTACTGGTACTGGAAGTATGCCTATTCTTTTATTTTGAAATTCTACAAATTTTGATGGTGAAATTTTAGCAATTCTTCTCCGCTTACAAAATCTTTTATATAAGATAAACAAATTTAAGAGAGTTGTAATATTACCCAAATCTAAAGCAGCCATAATATCCATAGTATCTGATACAACAGTAAAAGCCTAAATCTCCTAGAATGCCAAAAAATTATAAAAGAACTAATTTAAATAAAAGAGTGGTACTTCATGGATACCAGATGGCGATGAAACAGTTGATTTTCTGGCCAAGAAAGGTAGTAAAATTACATCAAAATCATCTAGTCCACTGCCTTATCACTCTATAAAAGGAACAATTACATGAACAAAACTTAAAGAAGAATATGTATCACAAACAATGGAAACTTTACATAACAACGTGACTAGAAAATTCTCTGTAGCAGTTTTTAGATTATTGACAGGCCATGACTGCCTCAACACAGGATTGACATAGCAGAATCTCCTATATGCCCCTTCTGTGAACTTCAAGAAATCACTTACTCCACTGCCCAGCTTTACATCAACCTATTATCAAAATACTGGAGTGCAAGAGAGTGAACGGCTTAACTGTCAATTGTACAACATTATATGCCAACCAACCAACCAACATTCATCAACTTTTTCCCTCAAATTTCTTTTGGTAAATTTGATCATTCCTTTTTACTTATCCTCTCTCAGTTTTCTCCCATTCCAAAATGGGTGCCAAGTTACACAATGGGCATTTCTCTTAACCACTCCCTGTTCTTAGACCAGACACTGGCAGGGTCCACTAAATTGAGCTCTGCTCATGCTCGTCATTGGCTGAGAGTCTCAATGCAGCAGTTGAGTTATGTCAGTGGTATGTTTTATGGCTAGTGGAACCATACATACAACAGGCCAAATTATCTAACATGAAAACCTAATAATGGTGAACCAATATTTTACATTTATGCATTACAAACTATACATCCATGGAATTACAAACCCATTTGTTACAATTTGTCAGAATATTTATTATGCCTAGTTCTACATTATACCTGCATTAGAAAATTTTTTCTGTTTATCTATTTGATTAATATAGTTATTTTATGCATATATGTACAGTGAGTTAATCAGAATGAATAAAACAGAAATGATGGCTACATGTTTAACTCATCAACATTCAATCTAAAAGGAAAAACATAATATTTCAAAATATAAAACCCAATAAGATAACACAAACAGAACAGTTTAAGATATAACTGATCAGAGATAATTTATAAGTAACTTATAGCAATCATTGAATAGAATAAAATGAAACTGTAACTTGAATTAAATGTTTCATTTTTTGTTGCTAAGTTTTCCTTTGACCAGCTTGTGAATATTTGGGATGATATTTTGAGCTGATTTAATTAAGAGAACTGGATTCACATTTTCATCAAACAGGTTACTTTGCTGTCCACACTTTCCTAATTTTAAACCAGAGAAGAGCTGCTAACATGTATAAGTGGTACCAAACATGCACAAGGTTTTAGCTGCATTTTAAGCTAGGAAATCGTGTATGAGAAAAAGATTTGTAAAAACCAATCAAGTCCACCTTGTTATTAAAGTTGTCTTTCATTTCTAGCTGTAAGTTTGCAGGAACTGAATCAGTATTTACTGAGAATGGGCTAGGAAATATGTCAAATTGTGTTTCTAGACCTTCCCAATCCGGAATCGTACTTAAATTGTCCTACAATGTAGTAAGAATTTCTCTGTACTCTTCAAAAGCATGCTAAACATCATTTGAAGAAGAGATGCAAACTTTGGAAAGTGGGAAGCATTGTTATTTGCAAGGTGTTATTCCCAGAATTAAAATTTCATTTTGAAGGCCTTTGTTTTATCCCACATTTGAGTTATAATCTGTCCTTTGCCTTGCAGAAATACATTAAGTGTATTTGAATGATAAGTCAAATCAGCAAGGAATGTAAGATCACATAACCACTTTGTCCTTGAAACCCCACAAGATGGCAGCATGTAAAGTGGTAACCCGTAGCATGTTACAAAAAAGTGCGAGAATAATGGAAAAAACGGCGGAAAACTGTTAAATGAAGTAAGTGGCATATCAATTTGTGATACAGGAATCTGTGTAAATGAAGACAACGAGATCCGAAGCCGTGAGGCTAAGTATAATCAAAATAAATTTACGGCACAAACAACACGCACAGCATCACGCGAGTCAGAAGTGATAGCGTCACTACAAATAATCGTTGATATGTTGAACAAAGACTTAAAACAAGCACAGGAAGAAATCATATCACTGAAACAAGAGAGAAAACAAGTACAAATAGAGATCGCAGCACTGAAACAAGAAAATGTAGAGTTAAAAAACGAAATCCAACATCAGACCGAAAAAGAAACTTACGCTACAGTCGCAAGAAGAAAAACAAACAAAGTGGTTGACCTACCAGATGATCAACGTGTTAGTGCAATAACAACTACGAACCGATTTAGCGTACTGTGTAAAGAAAACGAACCCACCAGTAAACAATGGAGGAGAAATTGGGATCGGCAAGAAAGGAGAAACAGCAAGGGAAGTCATGGAAAAAAAGTTATGGTGTTTGGGGACTCGCTACTGAAATTTGCCGGGATTGAATGCAGAGATGCTGGTTATGAAGTACGATGCTACCCAGGGATACGAGTGGAAGAGCTAAAACGTGAAGTTGAAAATGCGAAACTGAACGAAATAAAGCCAGACGTGGTTGCTATTCACGTGGGAACGAACAATATCCGGAGAGGAATTATGGCTGAAGAAATTATGGGCGATACCATGGATCTAATAAGTGAAATCAAAATTCAAAGCCCAGAAACCAAAGTGACCACACAAAAAGTGAGAAGAATTAATGCAGAGCTGGAATGGTTATGCTATACTCGGAAGTGTATGATGCTGGACGGTAACTGGTTCATACGGACAGAGGATCTAGGCAGAGATGGTGTTCATCTCAACAGAAGAGGTGCAGTTAAATTTGGAAGGTTCTTGTGTGAGGGGATCAACAAATGCCAGGGACAGGGAAACTTATAAACCATGTGGTGGATGCAGTATCCGTATGTTTCTCGACATCGGAGCACAGTGGTAATAAACATTTTCCTTGTATACCAAAAAAGGACTTTAATGTACTTTATCAAAATGTCCAGTGTCTTAGAAATAAGCTCTTAGATATTGAAATATTTATAAACACACTTGAAAATGTACAGGTTTGCTGTTTCACTGAGCAATTAAAAATACAAGCATGAGTATAGAGTCAGTCATTCTCTCAAATTTTGTAATCGGAGACATTTACTGTAGGGAGAATTATATTCATGGGGGTACTATGATAGCAATAAAAAAGGGCATTAAATATAAAAGATATGGTAAAACATCTTCACTAAATGAAGAGAAAGTATTCGAACACACTATAGTAGAAATAACAGATTTAAAATTATTCATTGCATGCCTATATCGGTCACCAAATGGAGACTATAAAGCCTTTTTGGACAAATTAGAAATAATGATTACCTTCATAAAAAAGCTTGCAAAAAATATCTTAATTTGTGGAGACTTCAATATTGATTTTCAGAAAGAAAGCACTTCCCTTCTAAAATTAAAAAATGTACTCGCCTCATTTAATCTGGAAAATGCAATAGAAAGTCCCACCAGAGAAACGGATAGCTCTAGTACAATAATCGATGTCATGTTATTCGTCAAAACAGGAATGAACTACAAACTTGCAAATATTAATGCAGGTTATTCTGATCATAATGCTATAATATTAAGTTTAATAAATTAATTAAATGCTAGCAATAAGTCTAAGCCTCAAGAACAATATAAAAGAATTTATTCTAATCAAAACATGTCATATTTTAATACACTATTAAGCAACGAAGACTGGTTAGATATATATAGGGTGTCCTCTGTAGATATGAAATATCACAACTTCATAACAACTTTTATGCACCACTTTAATACAGCATTTCCATAAAATACAATAAAAAAATCAACAGATGAATGTAAGGAAAAAATGGATTACCAAAGGAATTATAAACTCTAGCAATAGAAAAGGTTTTCTCCTAGAATTAAGTAAAATCAATAAAACTGAACAGTTCCAAAAATATCTCAAACAATATAGGGAATTTTATGATAAAGTAATAAAGGCTGCAAAAAAGCAGTATGTTGATGCATGCATTAGTAACTCATTGAATAAAAACAAAACATTATGGGATATAGTAAAAAGAGAAACCTCCAGTTCTAAAGTATGCCACAATAATAAAATCTCGTTAAAAATTGATAATACCATTGTTAAGAATCCAACGGAAGTTGCTAACATCTTTAATGATCATTTTATTACTGTTGCTGATAGAGTATCATTACCGCAACAAAATAATAGTAATAGTCCATGTGCTAAACTAGACAGAAATGAAAAAAACATTTTTCTTAGGCAGTTATGCATGATGAAATAATTAAAATAATTAACTCAAAAAGAATAACTACTCTGCAGGATTTGACGAGGTACCTGAGTGTGTAATTAAATGATGTAAGGACAGTATTGTTAATCCCATACAGGATATATGCGATACCTCCCTCTCAACAGGGCTATTTCCTAATAAATTGAAGCTGGCAAAAATTGTCCCTGTATTTAAAAAATATGATGTAAATATTGTTGATAATTATAGGCCTATTGCTATTCAGTCTGGGTTTTCTAAAATTCTGGAAACAGTTATGTACAACAGAATTGCTCCCTTCTTGGAAAAGTATGCATTTACTGATAAACAAAATGGCTTCAGAAAAAACAAATCCATACCAAATGCCTTCTATGCATTCATAAAGGGGACATTGGAAGGAATTGATGCTCAAAACACCACAGTTGGTATATTTATGGACTTGAGCAAGGCATTTGATTTAGTTGACCATGCTATATTACTGTTGAAATTAGAAGCCTATGGAATACATGGGCTAGCTTATAAGTGGTTCGAGTCGTACTTAACTAACAGACGACAGGTTACAGTAATAAATGGTGGCATCAGCCATGTAAATTCTGAGACAAAGATAGTTAGATGTGTAGTTCCCCAAGGCTCTAATCTCGGACCTTTACTCTTTCTAGTATACATTAATGATCTGCCTGCCAATATACCACATGCTGAGACTATAGTATATGCTGATGATACCAATCTTATTCTCCAGGGTAATACATGCACCAACCTGCAAAGTCAAGCTGATGATGTAATGACTAATATGGCAAAATGGCTAACTACAAATAAATTAATATTAAATGGGAAAAAATCTCACTGTATGTGCATTACACAATCCAATAGAGGTAGTAAATCAGTAGGACCAAAAATTGTATACAATAATGAAACCATACAGTATGTCTCTGAAACAAAATTCTTTGGAATCACAATTGATAAACTCCTAAATTGGAAAAGCCATATGAAGAATGTTACAACAAGAATAAATAGAGCACACTATGTAATATCTGTTTTAAAAGGCATTTGTAACCAAAAACACACTAAAAATGACATACTTCTCCTGTGTGCAATCTGCACTTGCCTGTGGTATATTTATTTGGGGATCTGGCAGTGAAATAAGCACTCTTTTCATACTACAGAAAAAAATAATCAGGCTAATGCTAAACCTTAGAAGGATGACATCTTGTAAACCACACTTCCGTCAACATAATATTCTTACTCCACCAAGACTGTATATATTAGAAACTGTATGCTTTATAAGGAACAACATTCATCTATTCAATATGAACAACACTGTACATGAACATTCCACTAGAAACAGTAATAAAATACACTTACAGACAGCCAGAACAACGAAAAAGGCCAACTCAATACTGCATAAGGGCCAAATGTACAACCTCATTACAAATAAGGTAAATGTTTGTAATCAAATTAAGTTTAGACACAATGTTAAAATTTTTTTAATTAAGCAAACTTTTTATAGTATGGAAGAGTTTTTTGAATACTTCAAAAACTAATAAGTTAACTTACTGTTACTATTATTATTATTATTATTCATTAATTAATATGTAATTCTCTGTATATAACACTGTAAAATGTATATTTCCTGTATATATTCCTCCTATATTACTTAAATCTTGACGAAGCCATGAATTTGTAAGAAAATTCTCTCGGTGAATAATAATAAAAAAAAACACCCACACGCATGCCCTGCCTGCTGCCCTGTGCTCAAACCTGCTGGTGCCTGTCTTAGACCTTTCAAATTAACCACCCCTATTCTAGCCCATGCAAAGCCTTCTCTAGCTGCTTTGTCACATTCATCAATATAATTTTCCATACTCCAAACCAATTTTATTCTCTGTATGTTCCCAATGAACTTTTCAAATTGAAACTCGCAAATGTTTCTTGTCTTTCAATATATTCCAGTCTTAGCCTCACTTTTTTCCAGGAAACATTCTGTAACAATTTCCACATGTCTCCACAACCAATTTTCATCATAGTTTCGTTTATCTTGCTGAGCCAAGTAACTTTTTAACTAAGCCTTTCATGCACTACCAAACAATGATATAAAAGACCATGTTCACCTAGATTTCTAATTCTAATCCAACATTTCAACACTCATTTTACAATTTTTTCTCTAGTTTGACTTCTTCCTCGTTGTGCTTGTGCCATATCTTTGGTGAAGCTCTTGGCAAGTCCAAGATTTGTTTGCAAAACTTCATATGGATCATATCCACATTAGCCCACATTTCCTACAAACCCTAAATCTCCACTCCATAGAGCATTTTTACCTCCACTATTGCTGTATAAACTGGAACTGTTTTATTTGCATCCCTGGTAATTTATTCATACATGCCTTAATAGCTTTTAATGCAAGTTTTCCTTCATTAAAAAACAACAGCATAGAATTCACCAGTTAAAATATGTAACTGTCTCCATTCCCATTACACCTCAAATGAATCATATGCTTTTCATTAATAAGGCCAGTTAGATGTATGGATGCTTGATATGGAGCTCAGTCTCAAACCTATACTAATATTATAAGATAGAAAATTGTGTGTGTGTGTGTGTGTGTGTGTGTGGGGCGCGCGCGCAGGGTAATCTCAAAAACCACTCAAACTGATTTTGATAATTCTTTCACCATTGAAAAGACCGATTCATTCTGATGGACATGGGGCTATAAAACACCTTCCAATTCCATTTCATAAATTACTAAAAGATTAAAAAGGATTTATAAAGCCCTTGTACTTGAATACAAAACAACTGAAGTTATAAAACAACATACTTATCAACCTCTTGACTTTTAATTGAGAATGCCATGAAGTACAAAATAGTTGTTGTTACTCACAGAATACAAATAGTTGCTGCATTATGCACAGTATAAAAACAAACACTGGTTACATTTTATTACAAGGCATATACAGAGATGGCCATGATGTAACACTTTAGCAAACAGAAGATAAGAATTTAAAAAGCAACAATCAATCCTGTGTTATGTTTGTTTCTTTAATGGCATTTTATCAAATACTGCAGATGTGTATGTAATGAAGCAGTGTCAAAAACTCTGAATAATCTTTATTATAATTGTACAGATGTATGGACTGAAGTTTCTGGATGCGAAAATCTTCTAATAACCCTCCTGTAAGAAAGTTTTGCTTTATTTCCATTGTATTCATGTTGTAATCAAGTTCATTAGCAAGGATACTAAGTAGTTGTATAAAGAGAGAAAACTGTTAATATTAGAATTGAGTGAACCGATATTTATATTAACAACTGAGGTGATTGACAGTCACAGAATATGTGTCTTTTCCAAAGAGATTAACATGGTGACAGATATTGCAGAATCTTAATTCATTGTATATGTTGAGGGTTTCTGCACTATGAGAAAATAATTTAGCTTTTATGTTATTAAATAACTATGGGACCAGAAAGAAGATACAAACGTTTAACATTTAATCTACTACAATTATCTAAAAAAATTAGTCGGCCATTTGGACTAAAGATTATTCCACTGCTAAAGGGTATTTTTATGCTATGCAACATTTTCAGAAATTGGAAGACTGTCAGGTGATGAATGTCAGTCCTTTTTGCATAATTGGGCAATTTTTTTCATTCACTATTTGGAATAGTTGGGATTGTGGAAAATTGCAATTATAAGTGGTAAAGGGGAGTATTCACTCTAAAATCCGCCAATAAGTTTATAAAGAACAGGGAGGTAAATAAAATTAATTATTTAAAAAGCTAACGATGGAACATCGGGTAAGCCAGCTAGTACAGAAGTAGAATTCAAACACAACAAAACTGGGTACTATGAATAATAGTGGATGCCCCACAGTATGTCTGCAATGCCACCCTTCATTTGGATCTCATCACACTACCTGTAGATGCCACATTTCACACCTGCTACATTTAATTTCTACACCAACCACCCTAACAGTCTCCTAACCCACATTTCTCTGCACTTACCAGCACAGTGACTACATCAAAAACTGAAAAGAAAATGCCATACCAACCTAGTCAAACATGCAGAATAAGTTAATCTGGGAACATTTAATGAATTGTAACTTCAACACATGTTTTCTGTACACATAAAGTATACAATATATTATTGTAGCCCAACAGTGTCACACAATTAGTAATAGTAATAGCAGTTTGAGTGGCACAAAACTACATTGGTCATCAGCGCCATCCTCTGGCTATAGATTTATTCAGGTCAATACATACACAAGAAAAAACAAGTACAAGGTTAAGCAACTCAGATTACAGAAGTAAAAAGAATTAACAAAACAAAAATACAGAAGTTAGACACAAATCAAAAGATACCAGAACTAATTCTCAGCAAACACAAACACTTGGGTTAGTACTGACACGGTGTGAAAGGCAGTAACTGATGCAGTAATTTGTATCACAAATTACTTAAATGTAAATAATGATTGTAATATGAATATGCATTTTTATGTGACATTGATTTCAGATGTTTATTAATTGTAATTAATATTGGGAAATAAGTTTATAAGGCTTTACTGAAACTGTCAATAATAGCGCAATAATGCTGAGAGGGGGGGTGAGCTGTTTATCATTATTGGAAACGAGGAAGTTACGTAATGTTCGCACGTTTTTTCCGTTGAGAACCTTCTGGAATGTTTCCCTAAAAGCAATATGTATTCGTGGTTTTCACTGGATATTAAAATAGACGCTAATGTTGGCGCGTTTTATTAGCCAATAGTAATTCATTTATAATCTTTAGGCGTATCTTGATGCAGGTGTATAAATAGGCCAAGTTAGAGGTAACGTCCGTCAGTCCTTCAGTTCGTCGAAAGCATTCATACATTACACGTCGTATTCAGTTGTGCAGTTCATCAAAATTCTTAGTGCAATACATGTCGTCTTAAGTTCGTCAGTTCGTCAAAATATTTGTATGAGATACGTCGGCTATAGATTCACAAGTTACGAAAATCTAAAGTATTATAAAGTTAATTATACACAAAGTTGAAATACGTGAATTAAAAGTGATCAGTAAGAAGTATTATAACAGTTTCAGTTTGGCGAGTATCTAGATCAATATGTAAAAGTGATAGTGAACGTGTTCGACAATAAAAATTATAAAACAAATTTCTTCATCAGTGTAATTTTTGGATAAAAGATTCCTTTCCGTTTCACGACCTGTATTGAGACACATGTTCGACCCAAGATAAGATAATAGCTAGCCGGAGGACATTTGAAATGAATTATTTCAAAAACTGATACTAAGAACCGCAAATTGCTATGCCAGATGGAGCTACAAACCAAACAAATGAATGACGTCACAAGATGGCTTCAACACTGATGTAAACAAACATTTGTAAGTAATACCGTTACAAATTGGTTCCCATACGTGGGGCAGTTAAAATTATGTAACCAAACAAAACAAAAGCAGCACAATATGAGATCTTCAAGTTTTAATAATATTACGTAAAAACATATTACGTAAACAATAATGACATTGGTGATAGAGGCAGAATCCTTCCCTAAAACCTCAATTAAACTAGGAGAGAGTCCAAATCATTCATGAAGAGCGGAATAGAAACAACACTGGGTAAGGAAATGCTTCACTGTGAAGGGTATATTGCAATGGAAAGAACGAGGCAGGGGTTCACCCCTAAGGAGGTAGCCATGACTAAAATAACAGTGGCCGAGCAAGCACGGTCTCCTCACGATGTGAAAGATGAGAAGAAAAATGCCAAGGAAGCATTGTAGCCTTGACCTCTCAGAGTTTGGTGGTAGATGTAAGCCACTCTGCATGCCCTTGAGAGAGTATCTGTGCCAGTTCATTTCCTACAATGCCAGATATCCAGGAGATCTCGTAAACTAAGTAAAGCACTGAAGAAATTGGAACAAAGGACACTAGAGCATAGAGAAAAGGAGCGGATGAAAAATGTGGCTTTAAATATAACATACAGTTTGGCAGTATAAATGGAAGTGCTATGGGGGAAACATGTATTGTGTACAACATGGGGATCAATAACCACAGCGCAGCCTACCCCTTGATCTGTTCGAGAACCATCAGTACATAGAAAATGGTATCTAGGAAAATCGTGTCTCAAAGCCACAAAATGGGCTGTATATACAGGAGCGGCAGTAGTGGTCTTAGGCAGCTGAGCCAGACCAAGACGACACACAGAGGTGTGGCGTATCCATGGAGGAAAGTGATGAAATCCCCTACAGAAGAGCAAGGGAAGTACTTTATCCAACTTGGACAGCAAGTTCTGAAACCTACACCCGGCAGGAAGCAGTGCAGACGGACTATTACAATAATGAGAATCCAAAGCAGCACTAAAGAATGCCGAATAGGTGGGGTGACAAGGCAGTGCACACAAAGCGGAGGCATAATTACAAAGAAGAATATCCTGACGTATCCAAAAGGATGGTTCACCAGATTCTGCATACAAACTACAGGCAGGACTAGTACGAAAAGTCCCCAGGGCTAGTCATTAGAGCCTTGATGATGGACAGGATCCAACCGATGCAGAATAGATGGCTGAGCAGAAGAATAGACCATGCACCCATAGTCAAGTTTCGAACGTATTAAAGCCAGAGAGCTTGATTGGCACCCCAAGAAGTGCCACTAAGGATACGAAGTGATTGCAAGGAGTGAGTACAGCATATAAAATGTGAGGTCCCCAACAAAGTTTACGGTCAGAAATGTAGCTCCCTCAACAAACGGCACCAAGAGAGACATAGGGAGCAGGAAACTCTTTAAGACAGCGGGTTTTTCTCCGCTGAAGATTTAAACTCATTCTCCAAACTTCAAGTGTGTAAGATATCAAGAAAGTACTGAAGGCGCGTACCCCAGAGCCACAACAAATTGCAAAATCATCTACAAAGAGAAACGGCGTGATGCTCATGGAATGCTCGACACTATGGAGTTAATGGCTATAGCAAACAAAACAACACTCAACACTGCAGCACACCATTCTCCTGTCTAAAGACCAAGGAGAAAGAAGATCTCACCCATACTCAAAAAGTACGGGCATCCATAAACTGCTGTAAAAAGACAGGAAGATGGCCTCGGAAATTCCAATGGAAGAGCTGACAGAGGATGCCCATAAGCCAGGCGCTATCGTAGGCTTTTTCTAAATAAAAAAAGACTGCGACCGTCTGTTGTCTGTGCAGAAAAGAATCACAAATGTGAGTCGCCAATGAAACCAAATGGTCAACAGTAGACTGCTGTTGTTGAAAACCCCATTGTATAGGAGTGGGGAGAGAATAGGTTTCAGGACACCACATCAATCGCTTAGCAACATTACTTTACAAACACAACTTGTTAGAGAAATGGGTCAGTAGTTAGTTGGCAACCGTGGGTTTTTTCCAGGCTTAAGAATAGGAACGATAATGGAATCGCGCCACTGAGAGGGGAAAGCGCCATGCAGCAAAATAAGGTTAAAGGTGTCTAAAAGAAAGA
Organism: Deroplatys truncata; assembly: GCA_030765065.1. NCBI lineage: Eukaryota > Metazoa > Arthropoda > Insecta > Mantodea > Mantidae > Deroplatys > Deroplatys truncata. The sequence continues at coordinate 2,265,178 of JAUKNL010000032.1, forward strand.
GCCAACTACTTGGAAGCAAGTGTTTAACCCTCTGCTACATGTGCAATCCACGAGTCCACATTGCATTTTATACCAGTTTAATGAACAATTTTAATGTCATAGTTAGAAAATATAATATATTTGAACCTGAATAATGTAAATAAGGCACTGATTTCGCTTTGAGCATCAATGGTGTTAGTAAATTTTAAGTCATAATTTACCCTTAAACCAATAAGAATGTTTACTATAATCACTGAAGTTAATATCCATTCTGTTTTTTCACTGTTTTTATGAATGCATATTAACCAACAGTTATTTTCAGAAAAATAGTTAAGAACATTTTTCAGAGAAATGGTTCTTTACGGCATCACTGTCAATTTCAGGCAAATCATTCACAGTGATTGCTATTTTCACTGCACTCACTGCACAGATATGCTGCGACATGTTCCAGGCACACAGATTTATTGTACAAATTGCAACAAAATCTTGTTGGTCTGTTTTTCTTCCTATTGAAGAAGTTGCATCTTTCTCGAGTAGTTGCTTGTGGAGCTTTAGGGGTAAGTTCAGCTTTTGGTTGGAGTATTCATCTGATTGTCAAATAATCATGCAACAATTCCTTGGCAAGAACTTTTGGATAGTCTTTTCTAGGAATGGTTAAGTTTGAATTGCTCTTGTAAATTACATATCCATTGATTGCAGCAATATTCAGAAGAGAGGAAAAAATTATAAATGGCCATCTTCTGGTAATTTTTGTCACAGAGTATGTACGCTTCATCTCATCAACTTTATCCACACCAGATTTGGTATCACTGTAAAAAATTATGTTATCTGGCTTGGACTTTTCCGAATCACTGTCAATACTATCATCTTCATGTGAAGTAATCAGTATCAGAACGACCCTGTCTTTTTTAGGCTTATATGAAACAAGTGTCATATTCTTCCTAAATGCAAAATTGTTGGATTTCAGAGGATGATTTTTTGCTACTGTCATAAATGGAGGAATTTCACGCTTATTTTTTTTTAATTGTTCCAACCATTGTCAGCTTGTTATTTTCCAACAAGTCAAGCACAAGTGGAATTGATGTGAACCAATTATCACATGTTACATTTCTGCCAGATTTGCATATGCATTTCACCATTCTTTTGACAATAGCATGAGATGTATTGTCACAGAAATATGGCCCATCCACTTGTTTTTCACAATATATTTTTAAATGACTACTGTAATACATCTTCGCATCTGTAAGTGCAAAACTTTTTATACCCTATTTTGCCAGTTTGATGGAATGTATTGCATAAATTCACATTACCCCTGAACGCATCCAGCATTCCATCCACTGTAACTAGTTCTGATAAACTGTAATGTTTCTTGCAGTTCTCATTGAACTGATTGATCAAGAATCGAACAGCGGCTCATTCGTCTGTTTCTTTGCGATGAGCTCTGGTTCTGATGTCATCAAACCTCAGACATGTCAGCAAGAAATGAAAACAATTTATGCACACTGAAAGTTTGAAGTACTCCACCCCAGTACCATCTGCAGCCCAGAGATCTTGTAAATTTGTGTGTGAGGTTCGCAGAACACCCGCCAAGAAAATAAGTCCTAAACATGCCTTGATTTCTGTAATGTTAGTGTCTGCAGCATTCCTTTCTCTGGAATATTTAGAACGAATTGTAGATATGTAAATATTAGTATAGCAAACAATTTCTTCTAAAATGTCATCTGTGAAGAAAAGCTGTAAAGAATTAACTGGACACTTGATGTTTTTTGCATCACCTATGACTCCCAGCAAATGCTTGACAATATTATGTTGAGCTCCTCTTTCTCTCCTATTTTGAGTTAGAGGTCGATGACTCCATTGCATACCATCTTTCCTGGCATACAAGTCAAATTTATCTATAGTATCACTTTCGTCCAAAGACTGCTCACTTTCAGAATTGTGATTGCTTTCAAAGATTCACTCTAGATCATTACAATCTTCATTAGCAAGCTCTTCGTCCAGCCATTTCAACAGCTTTCATCATCCACTCTTCTGAAAATAATAATAAAAAATAAATAAAACTTCTTTCAGTACCTAATAAATGTTGGTCAATGACAAGGTTCACAATTGTATGACAATTAGGATAAATACATTTTCTAAATAAAGAAATAAACATTTTTCTAAATGTTATTATTTATATTTTGTGTATTACCAAGAAAAAATGTGTCTTACCTGCAATACATTATAAAAGAATTGATCACAGAACTGACTCACAAGAATGCATGCACATGACCTGACACTCTGCACCTCACCAATTTCCTGTTTCAGACAATAATGACTGTCTCCAATTATTGCCAGTGGTTTGTTAAGGAACAAGGGGAAGATAGAAAAAGCCGCTAATGGAAAGCTTTCATTTCTAATTCATTGTTGACGGAAAGTTAGAACTGTGGACTCACATTCCGCAGTGCGTGTAATGGAGGGTTAAGCATTAGTGCATGAATACCATCCGGGACAGGGGCAGTATCAGGAGTCACCAACAAGGCTAATTCCAATTCAGCTAAAGAAAAGGGCAGATTATAATCTTCATGATTCTGAGTGGTGAAATCAAAACCAGAGGACTCTACCCGATCCTTGACAACCAAGAATTGGGGATCATAGTGGGAAGAAGTAGAGACAGAAGTAAAGGCTCCACCCAGGGAATTGGCTATATGATGGGGATCAGTAACAATGTTGCCAGCCACAGAAAGTCCAGGGATAGATGTAGCAGAGTTTACCACAAAGTCGTAGGATTTTATTCCACACCCTGGAGGAGCAGCAGCAGCAGCATGACAAAGTGGAGACAAAATGTTCACAAGAAGACTTCTTACACCGCCGAAATATTTTTCAAGCTTGAGCATGCAGCTTTTTAAAAGTAATCATACTCTCTAGCGTTGGATGATGTTCAAACACTTTCAAGGCCTTTTGCGAGCTCGGAGAGCAGCACTACTTTCCTCTGACCACCAGTGTACCAGAGTATGTCATCCAGTAAATGACATTTGAGGAATGGAAAGCTCAGCACCGTCTAGTATCATGTCCCAAACACAATTAGTGTAATATAGTCAACAATAAATAAACAAAAATAATTTAATGAATTAGTAAAATTAGTTATGAATTATTAGTCATTTTCTCTTGCTTTGTTTATTGCCGTCCTATTTCTAGAGAGCACACCCATGTACACTCTCAATAAAAAAATAATATATCAGCAGAGTCTTGAAGCATAAGCTCCACTCAGAGCTGCAATAGATTCACACAGACTTCTCTGAATGGGAGCCTGTAGGTGTCATCATCATTCAGATTAACTTTTGAATGACAAATTTATTCTGATATTTGAGGGATTCTAAGCAGATATGTAGCAGTGAGAGCTACTGAGCCATGTAATCCTTATCATGAACATGAAAGGTTTTGCCCCCTTCTTTTTTTTCTGAATAAAACCTCATTGTTTAATATAGACATAATAATATAATTTCCAATTGCAGAGAATTATTTGATTATAGCATTTATGCTCAACACAAAAACAGTAATCTTTTTTTCAAAGTAAATATGAAATCAATAAATATTGTAACAAATATGAACACCAGTTTATTTATTTATCACTTAGGCATTCAGCGAAGCACAAAGTTACACTTGAGTCACTTTTGGCACACACTTGGAACACAACACAATTGATGCATTGAATCAAATCACAACTGAACTGCACTGTCCACTTTTTACTTCATAACTTCTTAGCTCTGAACACCAAACACATGTCTGAACAAGAGTAGCCCCTTATATAGGACCTGCATACAAAGCAGAACATTCAAAAAAGGGAAGTTAATAGAAACAGCCCAAAGGAATCTACTGGAACAGTAATTACCGAAATGGCAGCGAAATGTTGTGAGACTTATTATTCTGAAGGGATTATCAGTAGCCACACCTAGTCAGTCAGGGTGAACTCTCACTGCTGTCCTGTAGGTAACATGTACGCATGACCACAATATTCTTAAATGAAAAACAAATCAAAAACACAAATTAATACCAAGTGTATAAGCCCTCCTTCTTATTTTGAAAATGAAGCTGATTCATTTACATTTTTACTTTCTGTAACAGAACTATAGCAGTTAAGAGGAAGTGTGCATTCCATCCAAAATTTTGATATCACCAGAAGTAAATGTTTTGTGATACTGTGAAACAAAAAAATAGCATTTTTAGAAACATTTTCATATATGACGTATTTAAGTAACATTGAGTCGAAATTAACACTTAATGCTTCACTAAATTTACTTACACGTAGAACACGTATCTCAGATGTCTGCATAATGAGCTACATTCGACTGCCAGAATGATTTGATATGTCCCCTTTGGAATCTTGAGGCTCTCTTACCTGACCTCAATGAATCTATGGAGTGCATTGTCTTCGGCAGGTATTTCAAAATTCATTAGCATTGACACATATTTTTTTCAAAAAAATCTTCTCCGAAGTTTCTGTTTACTATGTTTACACAATAATCTGTGTAGTAGTGTTTCAAAAGATAATGTTGTGCCTGGAGTTCTAAAATGGTATGCTGCTGCTGATTTTTCTATATGATTGTATTTTGTGTACCTAAAGTGTTCCTTGAGAAGGGTTTCGATGTTTCTTTTAGTTTTTCCTACGCAAATTTTCTTACAATCCCCATAGTTAACGTTATAAATTCCAACACAAATTACTCAACATCCCATTAAATAAAACCTAATACAAGAAACAATTAAAACAAATAGAAACAACGGCAGAGAACAATGGTTTCAACAAGCCATTGGTGCATACACAAATTAGAAAAGAAGAAACAGATATCAGACATAACAACTCTAACAGCAGAAAAAGGAAAGAAAAGTTTTAAAAAATTCACAAACCACCCAAAGTTCATGAGAAAATTGTAAAACATTTTCCAAAGTTATAAGATAGCACTAGTCCCACAAAATAGTCACAGTATAAAAAATTAAAATTAAATCAAACCTATCTGTTGTATCACTTCCTTCAAAGAAACCAGGAATTTATAAAATTAGCTGTGCAGGTTGTGAGAAAATTTACATTTGAAACAAGACCAACTTGGAGATGATTTTCTTGAAAAAATATGAGTCAACGCTAATGAATACAATCCACTCATAGATTCATCAGAGGTCCAGTAGGAAAGCCTCAAGATTCCAAATGGAACATATCAAATCATTCCAGTAGTCGAATGTAGCTGATAATGTGAAACATGTTCTACGTGTAAGTAAAATTAGTGAGTAGTGTTAATTTTGACTCAATGTTACTTAAAGAAGTCATCATTTTGCTTCGCTGTGTACCATTCCCAGTTTGCTTATTTATCATTTTCATATATGTGTGTATGAGCAGCATAACTCAAAAACTAAAACTTGATTAAATGCTAAACTTCATATTTAAGACCTCCATAAGTAAGAATTTTCCAGAATTATGCCTGGCTTGCTGTAATGTGATTCAGCGCTAACATCACATCATCAAAGCAGGGTAAAGCTTCAGGGGAAAGGCAGTGCTGTCGCCAACTACCTCCCTTCCCTGGCACCGAAAAGTGGCTTGCCCAGCCTGAGGAAAGAGGAGTCAGTCTGCGAGAATCCAGTCATTGGGAAAGTTTACAGCAGGGCTTGCAAGCAGTGAACACGAGACATACGTCCAAATTTTTGGTCGTCTAAAATTTTCAAACTAGCCCTTCATAAATAATTATTCTTTAAATTTTTACCTCAGGGCGTGCCCACGTACATTTTCTTAACTTTGAGCAGTCTAAGTTTTGTTTGCATGAGGTTGTGGGAAAATAATTGTACTTTGTATATTTGCTATTTGATATTTTGTATGTGTTTGAGCAAGTTTATGAATTAATAAGATGAAAGGGGAACAAGTGTAACTTTTACGCACAAATGTAAAAAGGGATTTTACCTAAAGCATAACACACTTTTATATAAAAGCTTAAAACCGGTTAATTGTTATTAAAATGATACCTATGTATGATGTAAATATTGGTTTGTTAACAAAATATTTGCACTGTGATATACAAACAGTAAATTTCAGTCCAGATGTATTCTGCACAGTCATTTGTTTTCCTTTTTTGTATCGCCTTGTTCCATTTCCTTTGTTTTTCCTGCTTGGTAAAATGATGGTATTGGTGTTGTGAATTTCATGACTAAGGTCAATGAGGTAGATAAATTTGTTAACTCAAAAGAAATTAACAAAATGGCAGCAGAGCGTGCAGCTAAACTAAAATATAAGATCAAAACCAACCATTTGGAAATTATATTGTCTTATAAGTTCTACAGGAAATATTTAAATGACATATTAATTTGACATTCCTTAAGAATTTTCTAAGTGTATGTGAACTGACTGTGTATATTTCTTACCCTTTCTCTTTAAACTTTGTGACATCTTATTTCATTTTCATTGGAATTTTTGTCCACCTTTACTGGTGAATACCATAAATTTTGTGCAATGTTCTACTCATTCCTATGTTTAATAAGTAATTTTGTATTATACGTCTTGCAAATCTGGAGCATCTTCAGGATGAATAACTTTTTCATTTAAAATTACGTGCATTACCAAGTGTTAGGACGCAGCCATTGTCTTCATTACTTTAATTTTTGAGAGATAATGCAACTGTGCAGGCAGATACTTCAAATATCACACAGATTGACTTTAACGATTCTTTTCATTCTACAAAATTTCAATTGGCTGAATTTCAGGACATTATTTCTAATACTCAGACTATGTATACACCTGCTATGTTACATAGATTGCGAGCTACAGTTTCTTATTACATAGAGAGACTGCAAATTGCTTCGACTTAACAATTTGCAAAATCAGTTCATTCCGATATTTAAGACCTAACTTCTGCATATAATACTTGCTTACAGCTGCTTCTAAACTCTTCTTCTTGTTTAAAGGAAGTGGAACCCTCAGTGTCTATTCCATTAGCTTCCAAACAGTCACCTAATGAGACATCATTTCAAACTTCTGAATTTACCTCTAGTTTCCATACAGTTATTGGCTGTAAAGCCTTACAAGTCAAACATCCAGCACAATCACTGTTAGATGAGGCCGAAGGAGTGTTGCATTTTTTGCAATTTTTCATTACCTTTTGTCACCATTGTACTCTTACTGGTAATTTTCAGGCTGAAATTTATCACTTACTTTTGTATATTGTTCAGGGTAAATTGATGTTTTTGTTACGGACAGCTTTAACTAAACAGCTTATTTGTCTGACTTTCAGTCATCAGTGCTTCAATTCTATTTTCTCCATATTATTTAATCAATATTTATCACAGCATTATTATGCAACCCATACTGAAGATTTGCCTTGCAGGTTAAAAATTATGCTCGTGTTTTTCAACTATCTGTTACAGAAGTACAAATTTTGTACTTTAATATTATTTGGTCTTAACTCCCCACACCCATTTGAATTGAGTCTTTACTACAGCTGCGCGATCATTTTGGGAATTGGATAATGCTCTTTCCTGGCATCAACAACTGACTTTTTCTCAACCTCCATTACCGATTTCTCAGCACACAAAATTGGAGGAATTTCAAACAGGGTCAAAGGATGTGCATTTATTTGATGAAGTCTTTGTCTTTAGCTCACACATTTTCTAACCAGGTAACTTTACATTCAAATTCACGTTTTTGTACTTACTGTTCATAAATCAGGCCTTTTGTTTCCGTCTTCTGAACAATTATCGTCGTTTTGTCATAAGCATTCCTTATTTCAGCACTTAACAGAATTCTGTTTTATACTTTACTGTTCTTCAGGTTTTTGCACTTTGGCATTGCTCGACTCAGGATCTCAGATAAGTTTACTTAGTGTACACTTTTGGCGTATTTTACCTGCAAAATTACAGCTGCCACTTCTTCCTTTATCGTTGCGATGTAGTACAGTCTCTGGCATACAACTTCAAATTGGTTACCTTGTATGGTTACTTTGCATATCAAAATTTCCTGTTTCCTGTGGACTTTAACCTTTCAAGTTCCTTTCCCTTCTACTTTCTTATAAATTGCAGGATTGTGTTACCGGTAGGATAACTACTGCTTATGCTTCACAACTTAAATCTGGTGTAAATTTTGACTGGATTGCTCGCTGCCTCGCCCTGGCAGGAAATTTTTTTTTTTGTACCTCACTCCTGCATGTGGTCGTAATTCTCCCACCGGAGTATGGTTTAATTTATTTGCTGCTTTTCAGTACAATTTTTCCCTGCCAGACTGTTTCCTTTAGCCTTTTCATTTTTCTTTATCTGTGTTTTACTTTTTAGATTTATTTTTTCATATTGATTGATTTATTATTCTTATGGTTTAATAAACACAATAGGCTTATTTTTGTGATATTTCATATGTACCACAAATGAATGACAAATCACTTAAAATTTAAGGGGTACCACAATACTACTTAATGCCAGCCATCACCTTTTTACTTTAGTTTTTATGTTACATATTATCATTCTTCCATTTTATTAACTTTATATGTGAAGTTGTATCTTTGCCATTTTCTGGTTTTATCCTCATTCCCCTTCATTATTTATATGTGGCCTCCCTTTTATCATATTTGCTTTCTTTGTTGTTCATTGTCTTGCACCTGGATATTTATGCTGTACTTGGAATTTTTAATGTTTGGTATCTGGGGAGAGATGTGCCAACCTGCAGCAGAGTTTGTTTCCTGCCTTTTCAGCTCTTTGTTGCATAGGGGCCAGGAGTTTGTGCCATTTTGGGCACAACCATCCCTCAAAACCTGCTACAAGTGCTGCATTTCTGATGACACGTCATCAACTGGCAAATAAGAATTTTCCAGAATTATGCCCAGCTTGCTGCACTATGATTCAGCACTAACACCATGTCACCATTGTCAGGGGAAACGCAGTGCTGTTGCCAACTACCTCCCCTCCTCAGCACTGAGAAGTGGCTTGCCCAACCTGAGGAAAGAGGAATCAGTCTTTAAGAATCCAGTCATTGGGCGAGTTTACAGCAGGACTTGCAAACAGTAAACATGAGGCATATGCCAAATATTCGTCTAGTCTAAAATTTTCAAACTATCTTTTCATAAGTAATTATTCACTAAATTTTTACCTCAGGGCGTGCCCACGTACGTTTTCTTAACTTTGAGCAGTCTAAATTTTTGTTTTGTTTGAGGTTGTGAGAAAATAATTGCACTTCGTATATTTGCTATTTGATATTTTGTATGTCTTTGAGCAGGTTTATGAATTAATAAGTGCCAGCATAAGATGAAAGGGAAATGAGTGTAACTTTATGCACAAATGTAAAAAAGGATTTTACCTAAAGCATAATGTACTTGTATATAAAACTGTTAATTATTAAAATGAATCATATGTATTTGAGTACGGATCTTGTAAATATTGCTTTGTTGAGAAAGATATTCACATTGTGATATACATACAGTAAATTTCAGTCCAGGTGTGTTCTGCACAGTCATTTCAAAACCATGCGTTTTCCTTTTCGTATCACCTTGTTCTACTTCCTTTGTTTTAAGCCTGTAAGTTTTCCTGGTTGGTAAGATGATCCACGTTTGATATTTGGTGTTGTGAGTTTCATAATTAAGGTCAAAGGAGTCACGCCACTAAATCACCAGGTAGATAAATTTGTTAACATAAAAGAAAAATAACATTACAGAAGCAAAAATTTTGTACTAATACTATTAACAACTAAGAGTGCTGCCAATTATCAGCATCATAATTACTGTTAACTGCAACAACAAATCATGGCTTATCAGCAGAATTTTTCAAAATATGTACAATGTTATCTATTCTGTTAGTGTCCCACATTAACAGAATTAAATTAAATTACATTAAATTCTTAGAACTAATGTTAGATATAAAATTGTCATTTGACAGTCATATTGACTTAATCTGTAGGAGAGTAAGTTTACCATTATATCTTTTAAAGAGACTATCCAATATCTAAATACAACTGCTTTGAGAATTGTACATTAATATATGATTGCTTCCAATATGGAATAGAGGTTTGGGGAAGTACTAGTAAGCATAACTTAAATAGGCTGTTAATTTTACAGAAGAACTGTTTAAGCACTGCATATAAGCTAAGTAATAGGAGTTTGTGTCATAGTGTTTTAAAAGAAAACAACTTGTTTACTGTAATTTCTCTATATATGTATAAAGTAATAATATATATTGTAAATAAAAGCTACATATTACCAATTGTAATAATAAATATTATAACTATAATTATTAATGTGGAAATAATAATATACAGAGGATCAATGTTAATAAAAGCACAAGTGAATAAGAGCCATTTATTTATAAGTGGAGTGAAACTTTATAACCAATTGCCACATACCTTAAGAACTAATCAAGGAGTAGACTTTAAAAAAGAATTAAGGAAACACCTAATAGGAAAATGTTTATACTGTTTAGATGAATTGTAATTTTAGTAGTATAATTTGGCTTGATGGTGTGCCTCATTGATACTACTGTTGTGATATAATGACTTATGTAAATTCTGTTGTTTTTTATCCTACTTATAGCTTGATCATGTTCGAAACATTGTATTCGGGCAAATGAACATTATTATCAGCTCAAAAGATGGCAGCTAGTAGCAATCATATCTTAACTGTAGCTAATACAAATGTCATAAATTCAATTCCGATTGGTGAATCAGCAAAAATGAAAGTATAAATGGAATAACATGTGTTAAATGTGGCTGCACAAATGAAGATATATATACTTATGCAAATATAGTAAAGAAAACTCTGATAGTTGAAAATAGGATTATGAACCACGACAATGAAAGAATAGCGTCTCTCTACAAAAGATAATCGAAATCCTGCAACAAGACTTTAATAACATGCAGAGAGAAAGAGATCATTTAAAAGAAGATAATATAAAGCTGAGAACTCAAAGTAATGCATCTACTACATTGTCAGAAGGAATCAAATGGAGTTTACCTCGGAAGGCTTCGAAGAAAACATTGTAAAATGTGGAATTCACACTTGCAACAAAGAATATGTACGATCCAATAAAGGAACGTGAACAGTAATCGACCATGGAATGAGATATGGAAGTGACACACACATGTGAAGAGAAAATGGAACTCACAACTAAGCAAGATAAAGGCAAGTGTGAAATTGTAATGCATGGGGACAGTCATGCACATAATATTGCTGTGGAAGTGAGTGATCGTGTGAAAAATGTAAATGTTACAGAGTATGTACGACCTAGTGCTAAATTTGCTCCAGCAACAAAAAATGTGCTAAAAGATTCTAGTGTAAAAATGTATATTATAATTGCGGGTGCAAGTGATGTCTACAAGAAATGTTACACAGGTTAGATCATTTACTGGTATAATATCCAAAGGACAGGCAAATTTTTATCACCAACATACCACATAGATACTGCCGAATTCTTGTATAAATAAGGAGATTTGGAAAACTAACCTAAAACTGAAATTGTTATGCTTGAAATTTATTAATGCTAAGATATTAGATGTAGGCAAATTGGAAAAAAAATTGTACTTTAAACGTGATTTCCATCTAAACTCTTTGAGTAAAGGCTATGTAGCTAAAGAGGTTACTAAAATGATTGAAGACATGGTGAATAAACCTCGGAATCCACTAGTTGTATCCCCTAATGGAGTAATAAAAGTGCCACAGTCTGAAAACTTAGGGATATTAAGGAAACTAGATCAAACAAAAATAATAGGACACTCAGAATCATGCATCAAAATATGTCTAACAAAATTGATATGTTAATGAAATTAATGCTAATATTGTAGTAATTACTGAACATGGTCACACAAAGAAAGAACTAGAATTAGCTAAGCTTAATAAAGCTTTAGCCTCAAATAAAGCAGGTGGTATAGCCATATATGTAAAATATAATTGTGTGTTTAAGGAATATCAAAACTGCAGCATTGAAATGGTCCTGGAATGTTGTGCAATTAAAATAATATCTGAAATTGCAATAATAGGTATTTATAGATCATCTAACTGTAATATCCACCAGTTTTACAATAAGTTTAACAATCCCATAAGTATGCTAATTGGTGAAGTACACAAAATTGTGATTTCAGGCAATCTCAATATAAATTCAAGAACTAATTCCCGGGATTATAAACTGTTATGTGATATCCTAACAAGCCATAATCTGTATAAACTGCCCAACAAGAATCACAAATACATCTGCAATTGACTACATAGAACATATTCAACATTGTGTTTCTGTAAATGACTTTCATCTATCTGCAAAAAGTATTCATATATACAACTGTATAATCGGCGCAACTGTTCTAGACACGTGAAAATCTTAATGAGAGCTATGATGCGAGTTGCTTACCAGATCAGGTGGTGACCGGTGGACTGCATACTGCAGGAGTGCGTGGGACAGTCATCGTCAAATATCCACACCGGTTATGCACTGCTTTGCGCTGATAAACTTAGTTATATACAGTATATTAAAATCCACGCTGTAAAAAGCGCTTAATATAAAAAACGCTGTCAATCATTGCCTCCAATTCTTCCACAACTAACAACCCTTCCTCTTCTGCGGAATCACTCACATTATTGCCGTCATCGCTGCTGTCACTACTTTCTGCACCATTATCTTGGATGAGAATTCTTTCTATTTGATTTTCTGCAATTCCGTATTTTTCGAAATATTGATTCTTAATTTATTCAACATGTCGACATACATTTTCCCATTCTGGCCTTCCAATTTCAGCAAATTGCTGGCGTTATAACTGCTCCACATATTTTAATTTAAAAGTCATATTTCTGCATGCCACCCATTTTTTGATATCAGCCCAGATTAATTCGATTGGGTTTAGATCTGGGTGATGCGATGGGAGTGTAAGTACATTATGGCGATGTTGTATTACTATCTGGTCAAGTATGTATGACGTCTGAAGCTGTTTGTTGGTTTTAATTACGTTATATAGCTTTGTTTTACTCATGCTTTCATCTAAAGCTATATTATGTCTAAGTAACCAAGCTCTCATTTCTTCTTTCAATGAATTTGAGGTAGGTGGTTTGTCAATTGAGTGTTGACGCATTGTGAAGCATTGTCGATGACCAGAACAGACCCAGCAGGCATATTAGGTCTCAACATGGCGTTGATTCACTTCATGTACTTTTCTGTATTCATTTCTTGATGAAAATCTCCTGTTGTTTTTGCAACTTGTAAAAGAAGGGCATTTGGAACGAAGCCGATCTCTCCAACAGCATGAATGATAATAAGTATTTGCCCTTTAGCAACAGGAATCTGCAACCTAATTCGCTATCGTCACTCCAACTTTTAGATGCTGTACGACTGCTGTGTATGTATGACTCATCTTCATACACTATAGTATTTTTCTGAAATTTGTAGCACCACCTTAAACATTAATGCTGATATAAGTACACACTGATATAAGTACATATAAAATTATACTCATTTGGAAAGGTAGAATCAGACTGAAAAATTCAATGCCATAGCCGGGATTTGAACCACAGATCTTAGGCTTTCCGTGCCGTTGGTCTAACCGACTAAGCTATCATGGCAACATTTACTTTTTTTATTTTATTATTTATTTATTTATTTATTTATTTATTTTGCTTTTCTGTTAGAGTTCTATTTGATTTCGGTTTCTTCCACTTGAACCCTAAATCTTTAATAATTTTTCTGAGATTTGTAGCACAACCTTGTAAGTTTCTGCTGTGTTTCAGCTGGATGAGCAATCTGCTTATTGTTAGCACAATTTTTTCTTCCACATAGGAATTGTGAATCGTGCGCCGAATGACGCATTCGAAATCGTCTATTTCTGTAATACGTTTAGGGACCTTATGTTTCTTCCCAGGTGTGTCAAATGGTACTCTTTCATCCATATGTTTTTTTTTCTTATCTTTGTGAACTCTGGAATCGGAACTCGGTGAAACACCAGTTGCTTTGACTACTCTTTCTTTCATTCTCTTAGGCTTTTGTGGAAATCGGATGAACATATATTTTCTTCCTTCATCTCTGCTTCTTGCTTCATGAAGTCAAGGACATTTGCAATTATTTCCCTACTTTGACTATGTAACACCTTACCACTTAACTTTGAAAACATAGGAGCCATGATTATAAATATAACAAATATGAAATAAGTACTATTTAGATACTGCAGCTCTCTTTAAAATTACAACCAGATGCAGACACTTTCTATGCAGACTGTATATGTTACGCACTGTGAGTAAGCAAAGGTGTTATATCGCTTTCGTTGATAAAGCTAAACATAAACCATTCCTAGGCTCGGCAGCTGGGTTGGCAATCAAGGTCACAAGTCCAGAAGTTTTGCGCAAGTAATAACTGTGTATTAAAGCAGGCAGGCTACATGGATTGAAAAACGCTTACTTAATGATTTTAATTTAGGAAGGTTACAAGAAATCTTAAAATCTATATAAGCAGTACCTAACTAATGTGAATGAAAAATGGTATATGTTCTTCAAATATTATCGGTACATTTTAATGCAGCTTGCCCACTAAAGGTAAAGAAACTTATTGTTGAAGTGAAACATAAAATGCCACTGACTATTGACTAATACACTATGGATGTTTTTATCCACACATACTCTATGGGATTGCATGCATATGGATAAATTACTTATATACCAAAAGAAATGCATCAGAATCATGTTTAACCTAAAACCAAGGGAATCGTGTAGGGAAACCTTTGTTAACAATAAATTGCTTACTATTTACTCTCTCTATGCATACAGAACAATAATGTATGTAATAGATAAGTATAAACCAATTAAAAACAACCAAATCCATAAACATAATACAAGAGGAAATTTGGACTACAATTAGGCATAGTGTAAAAAAAAAAATGTATCTTCAAAGGATTTATATATTTCTGGAATCACGCTATTTAATAAATTACCACTGGAAATCAAATCTGTAGTTGATGTTTCTAAACAACAATTCAAAAGGAAATTGAGGGTGTATCTAATAAACAAATGTCTGTATGATTTAAAGGATTTGTAAAGATGTAATTGTTTTGACATGTCCAAAATCAGATGTATGATAAACTGGATGAAATAAATTATTATTATTATTATTATTATTATTATTATTATTATTATTATTATTATTATTATTATTATTATTATTATTATTATTATTATTAAATAAATTAAAAGAAAGAATGAGATCAATGTACGAATTCTACCATGCAACCAAATTGGAATTTTATAACAAATCCAATAAAAAAACTAAAAAAAAGAATATGCCAAAGCTCCCTCCTAACAATTATATCAGGTTTATAGTACGTCAATTCGTCAGTCATCAAATAAAACAATTACAGCATGGAATATAATCAATAATTACAGGAAAACAACAAATGATGATAATCATATTACCTTACAAATTAATGGGCAAAAAATAATAAATCCTAATGTTGTATGTCATAGATTTAATCACTACTTTACAAATGAGATCAATACTTTACAAAAACTCCCAATCAATTATGTACATACAAATATCTATCTTACTTCAACTAATTGTATTGAAATTCAGAAAATAATCAGTGAATTAAAGAAGCAAAACTCTTGTGGGTGGGATGGTATCTCTTCCAGAGTACTCAAGCATTGCAAAAATGAATTGATTGATATAATTGTACATTTGATAAATATCTCAATTGAACATAATATATTCCCTGTTTCCTTAAAGAATAGCATAATAATACCAGTTTTTAAAAAGGGTGACAAAAGTCATATAACTAATTACACAGGTCAACAGTGATTTTGCTGTTTTAGATATTCAGGTCTTTTTATAGTAATTTCTGTGTCCAAAAATGAAGTCCATATTGTTGTATCACATACCATTTCTTTCAAAAATTCATATCTTCCATTTTTATTTATTTGTGTATATTTTATGTGATCATGAACCATTACACTACTGCAACAATGCCATCTACTGGAACAAAGCTACTAAAAGGAAATAGTTGACTGTTTTATGACAGGTGACAGCACATTCTAAGTTGCTTACACAATTTTGTATTGAGAATTCATCTGTTACAGGGCCAAATAGTTGTATAAAACAAGAAATTAGCATTCAAATAACACCATTTTGTTATCTTTATCATGTGTGACTCAGTACAGCATAATGGAAAGAAGTTGTGTAAATAATCCAAATTCATTTTGTTATATTTGTGGTAGTTTTATTGTGAAGGAGCAGAACAAAACATAACTTCATTTGTAAGAAAAGTGTACAAAGCTTGCTTTGGAATTGAAATAGGAGATCAATCCAGGTCTTGGGCTCCTCACAATGTGAAGTGTTTGTGTTGAAGACTTACAAAGTTGGACAAAGGGAAAGAAACAATCACTATATGGTGTGGCGTGAACCTCACAATCACAGTACTGACTCTTACTTTTGTACATGCAATGTGAAGGGTTTTAATGCAAAGAACAAAACAGGAATTGTATACCAAACTTGCCATCTGCTATGAGACCAGTGGCCCATGGCCCTGGTATTCATATACCTAAGCCACCTACAGACAGTAGTGAGCTACTTATTTCAGATACAGACAGTAACATTCACCATCATCACTTGTGTCCGAGGAGATCCTTTCTGAAACTTCAAATGCGCCACAACCTTTATCACAAGCCAAGCTAAATTATATTGTAAGGGATTTAAATCTTCCCAAGGATGCAGCTGAAATGTTAGGTTCCAGACTACAGGAAAACAACTTACTTGCAGCTGACACATCAGTGACTTTCTACAGCAACAGAGAAAAGGATTTCTTGCAATATTCAGCGAAGAAGCAAATCTAGTTTACTGTAATAACATTCCAGACTTAATAAAGAAACTGGCCTGTGTTACATATGATCTACATGAATGGTGG
Organism: Deroplatys truncata; assembly: GCA_030765065.1. Lineage (NCBI taxonomy): Eukaryota > Metazoa > Arthropoda > Insecta > Mantodea > Mantidae > Deroplatys > Deroplatys truncata. The sequence continues at coordinate 2,282,006 of JAUKNL010000032.1, forward strand.
GTATTTATTGATTCTAGTAAAAGAAGTCTTAAGGGTATGCTGCTTCACAATGGGAATACTCTTTCTTAAGTTCCAGTAGTGCGCCCAGTGCAGCTGAAGGAGAATTATGAAGGTTTGAAGTATGTTTTGGAGAGAATTAAATATGTTGAGCATCAGTGGTTGATGTGTGGAGATTTGAAAGCAATCTGTATGATATTAGGCCAACAACAGGGCTTCACAAAATTTCTGTTATTTATGCAAGTGGGATAATAGGGCAAGAGACAAACAAAGACAATGGCCCAAAAGACAAAGTTTAATGTCAGATAGTAAGAATATAATAAGGGGTAGCCTAGTGGATCCTAAGAAAATTCTTTTACCAGTTCTTCATATAAAACTTGGTGTAATGAAACAGTTTGCAAAAGCACTTGATCAAGATGGTGATTGTTCAAATATCTCAGTGTCAAATTTCCTGCTCTTTCTGAAGCAAAAATAAAAGAAGGAATCTTTGTGGATCTGCAAATCAGAGCTCTATTTAAGGACAGACAATTTGAAGAGAAAAATATTTGGAATGCATTTACAGAAGTTATAAGACAACTTTCTAGAAGCAATAAACATCCTGACTATGTTAAAATCGTGAATAACATGCTACAGAAGTTCAGAACTTTAGGATGCAACATGAGTCTCCAATTACAGTTTTTGTTTTCACATTTGGACGTCTTTCCTGGCAACCTGGGGGCAGGTAGTAAGGAACAAGGGGAGAGCTTTCATCAACACATGGAGAGGAGATAGCAAGGATGATGGAATTCTTCAATAATGGCAGATGTTGTGTAGGGATTCCACGGTAACACATAAGAAAAAATCCAAAAGACAAACATTTAATACCAAACAAATAAGATTTTATTGACCTGCTGTTTATAAAATGAATTTAAATGTGATATTTGGCAATAAAAACCCTCACAAATTCATTTGTAGCTCTTATACAACTCATGAGTATATACATTTTTCAAAGAAAATATGCAAGTACTTAATTTCTGATTTGTAAAAGAACCTGATGTGATGGAGAAGTCATCTTTGAAATCAGCAGTACTGAAATACCAAGAATCACCTTTCAAATGTAAAACAGCTCGCAAAAAATTTTTATTTGTAGACCTGCGTTATTGGCCTATAACTCTTACCTCTGTCTTCAGTAAAATATTTGAAAAAGTCATGAATTCAAGAGTGGTTAATTTCCTAGAAAAACATGACATATTAGTCAAAAGTCAAAATGGCTTTAGGAAGAATTATTCTATTAGTACTGCTATCATAGACCTTGTACAACACATATATTCACAGTTAGACCAAGGTAATCAAGCTGTAGGATTATTCTTATATCTCACTAAAGCGTTTGATAGTGTAGCCATAAATTTGTTATTAGACAAATTAGAAAATTAATGTATAAGCGGTAAAATGCATGATCTACTAAGATCATATTTAACAAATCGCAAACAATGCATGATGTTAACTTGTAGAAGCAATGGCTCAATAAAGTGTTACGTGTCGTCATATGACACAGTTAAGTTTGGTATGCCACAAGGATCAGTACTTGGGCCTCTTTTATTTCTTTTATATATAAAGAACATACCCCGTTATGAAAATTGCAAAAATGTATCCTATGCTGATGACACCATGCTACTGTATTGGCATGTCACTGAATCATGTGCAAAATTCAATTACTGATTCTTTAAGTGAGGTTCTTACATATTTAGAACATAACAATTTAAAAATGAATACAGAAAAAACAAAAAATGCTATATATACAGTATTGTACACAAAATTTAGACAGCCCTCTAATTGTAAATGTAAATAATACTATAGTTGAACATGTACAAGAACTTAAATTCCTAGGTCTAATTTTAGATAAAAACCTCTAATTTGATCAACATATTAACTTTGTTTGTAAGAGAGTAAGTTCTGGCTTATACCTGTTAAGGAGGCTCTCGAAATATTTAGATACTGCTGCATTGAGAATGACATATTTTGGTGTAATCTATCACTATTTGTAGTATGGAATTGAGGTATGGGGAAGCACCAGTATACATAACCTAAATAGGGTATTGGTTTTACAAAAGAAGTGCATAAGAACTGTGTATGGTTTAGGAAATAAGACTTCATGTCATAATATTTTTAAAGAAAACAAATTGCTCACTGTAGTTTCCTTATATGTATATATTGTAAATAAGAATATACATATAACACATTGTATTTTACAATTTTATAACTATAACACAAGTGGCAAGAACAATATATATAGGATTAGCATTAATAAATGTACAACTGAACGAGACCCACTTATAAGTGGTGTCAATTTATATAATTTATTACCAATTTCCATAAAAGACAAACAAAGTGTAAATTTCAAAAAGAAATTAAAGAAGTATTTAATAAGCAAATGTTTATACAGGGTAGATAAATTGTAAATAGTTGTAAATATAAATTATAAGACCAATTGTATTGAAATTTATTGTACTCTCGCTTGTAAATATATCATAACTTAACAATGTCTGAAACATACCTGTATCATTCTATGGGCAAATAAAGATTATTATTATTATTATTATTGGAATGCAACACAGAACTGAAAGAGTTGCTGCAGCAGCATATATTGGCCAAAGAGTTCATAGCGAAAACTATCCTAAAATTTAAGCAGTTTTTATGTCACTTTTCATGATCATTTTAAGTCATTCTATTGAATATTTTAAAAACATTACAGGCTCTGATATGGATGGCACACACATTTACCTTGCATCAATGCCCTTTACAAGCACTTGTAGACATCTAACAGTAATCCGTACATCTGCACCAAATGCTGCAAGGCGTGTGCGAAGCAAGTTAGCTAGTTTGCAGAACAAACTAAAACAGAAAAGGAAACAGTATCATGGCATAAATTTTTTTTCTCAGAAACACAAAGTTGTACATAAGCACTGGTGATGACTTTTGTTAACAAAATGGGGCAGCTATCTACAAGAGTTATCTAAAAAGCTTTCGATACCAGATGGTTTCAATTTACTTAACAGCAGTAAAAGAAAAGTGGATGGGAAAAATTAAAAGTTATGGTCATGTGCACAGCTCTTGAGCCCTCAGAAATAAAGGAATGATGCAACATGCAGTATATTCAAGGCTTCACCTCTCCCCACTCTTCTTCTTATGTCTCTCACATTTATATTGTGATCCCGGGGTTCCTGTGTTCTTCTGGGCATAATTTGGGGAATAAATATCCCAGAGTTGTCCATGACATCTATAATAATAGAAATCTCCTTTCAATGCAACACTCAGTTGCATCTCTCTTTATTCATACATGCACACTCAATATAGGCTACAAGAGCTTGGAAAACACATCTTCCTTCATGAAGGTAACACCATGTACAAGTAGGTAATGTAAAGAAAGCTTACATTAAACTGTAGCAGCAAAGAAATTAATTCAAAGCTTTTTCCTTTGTTCCCCTTGAATGCTCTAAATTGGTTTGGCATGATTTACAGTTTGTCCCTCATTGTGACAGGAATGTGGGACATTACAGAATCAAGGGGAGAAATTTGAACAAAGAACAGGTGACAGTATGAAACAATGATCTCCAGGACAGAAATGCTTTGAATTTCTACCAATCACAGCTGTCTATCCTGTAAATTTTATGATTTTTACTTTCTCTACTATTTGCAGGAACTTACTCGCTATGGCATTACAGGTAAAATGCATGATCTCCTTTCTTCCTATTTACAAAATCGAACTCAATGTACTGAAATATATTGAAAAAATGCAAATTGTTTAAACAAATATAAATTAAAATATGAAATAGTGAAATCAGGAGTACTACAAGGATCGGTTTTGGGTCCTCTCCTATGTAAATGATATGCCTATTTCTCCAGACTAAAATCTAATTTCTTATGCTGATGACACTTCATTTACATGTACAGGTACAGAATTAAAACAACTAGGAGCTAAGGCTGCATCATCTCTAATAAAATTGACAGATTGTCTGAAAGCAGCTCAACTCAAACTCAATGTTGATAAAACAAAATGCATTCTTGACTAATTTTGGGGATTTAGAAGCTAGTAACAGTGATGCGTCATAATTTAAAATAAAGAGAGTTGAAGGTTGTTACACTACATCACTAAAATGTTCTTACTTGAACGCATTTCGGGAGATGGTTTGCTCCCATCGTCAGCATGTTTCCATCTGATTTTGCCGGTTATTGTCTGGGGAATGTCTGTGGTTAGTGGTGTTCTCTGGTGCTGGGTTGATGAACTTCCAAAGGCTGCTGGGTGGCAGTAGTTCAAAATTCATTAGGTGATTCCTGTGTTTGACGATATGTATTTTTTCCCAGATGTCCAATTCATTGCTGCTGTTGATTGGTTTTAAAAGTTTTATGTTTGGAGTGATTTCATGGTTTGAAGACTAGAAATGATTTGCTACTGCTGATTTATCCATCTGTTTTTGGTAAATGCATCTCATATGTTCTCTAAGTCTTATTTCAAGATTTCTTTTGGTTCTTCCTATGTATACTAGGTTATGGTCATTACAAACTATTTGATATATACCAGCTGATTTATCATTGGGGATAGGGTCTTTTGTTCTGTTGCATAGTGGTTTCTGTATATTGCGGTTATTCTGTGGAGTCAGGGTGATGTTGCATTTCTTGAAAATCCTTTGAAATTTATGATGTGTCCAAGGGTGGTAAGTGAACTTTCTATATGTTTGTAGTTTTTGTTGTCTGAGTAAAGTAGTCGTTCGTTGGATGTATTTCTGTCTTTCAATATTTTTTATCTTCTTATCTGTTGTTTTTTTCTGGTATCCATTCATGGTGGCTATGCGGATAATGAGGAATACCAGAAAGAATACCAACACATCAGTTGGAAACATGCTGACGATGGAAACAAACCATTCTCTCGAAAGCGTTCAAAGTAAGAACCTTTTAGTGATGTAGTGTAATAACCTCCAACTCTCTTTATTTTAAATTATGACACATCACTGTTACTAGCTTCTCAATTAATTAATAGGTTGAATTGTAAATAGTGTCTTGTAATGTGTTTTTTGTGGTGTTGTATAAATAATAGGCCCAAATTGTAAATAGTATTTGATAATATATGTCATTCGATTGAAAATTACTGTTAGTATTATAGAGTGACAAGTCAAATTATAAATAGTGATTGTATAAGCGATATGTCAAATTGTGTATTTGATAATATGCTAATCCTTCTATGACAAAGCCTGTAATAACAATGTCTATGGGCGAATAAATGTATGTAGTAGATAAGGAAGTATTATATTTACATTCCACCCAAAACTTTGATGTCAATATTTCAATGGAAATACATCTTTTGAAGCCACTGAATAAATAAAAAAAGCCTATTCAGAAAAAGTAAGAAAAAGAGAGAGAGTGTGAGTGTGTGTGAGTGGGGTGATACTAAATATTGTATATAGAACAAACTTGGTATTTAACTCATTGCCAGATGGCCATTTAAACCCTGCACTAGCTGTACCCGGTTACCCAATAAAGAGACCCAGATATTTAAATTGACCTGCAAATTAAATTTCTGCTTTTCAGAACAAACCTTTATATTTCGCTTATTTTTTACCATATTTTAGTGAAACAAAAACTAAATTAAAGAATATTAAATGCAGTATGTACAAACTACTACAAGTAATATTGTATTTATTTACAAAATCACAACAACAAAAAGTTTAAATTTTGGAGGGTATGTTATTACAATTTATGGAGCTAAAAGAGAGCTACGATGATTGAATATTCTTGTTTTGCAAAGAGCTATTAGTAGCAACTCAGTTCTTTCAAGCTGTGTTTGTAGCACAGCTTATAAATATTGTAAGGGGAGAGAAGTTTATATAAAAGAGTAATGAATGCAATAGCAACAATACCTTTAAAAGGATGTGAATGTATAGGGTCTAAAGAGAGGAGAAATGGAGGTACATCAGCTTTCATCTTTGACCTACATTGCTTGGCATGATAAACGGTTAGTTACATCTTTATGTAACTGTAGTTACAACATTTTTATGAATGGTACAGGAAAGTTAGATTCCAAAACCAAAATGACAACTCTGAAGCCTGATTTAGTGGATCAGGTATTACTATTCCTTAATTATATTATAGTATAGAAACAGTTGATAGTGAAGGATTTCAAATTGAAAATAAATGAGGAGTAGGAAAGCTCATTTATACACTTCACTAAAATACACAATACTTCGACATGTTTTGAGGGTCTGTTTACATTTTGAAGATATTGACATCCCAGCAGAAGACAACCTTAGCAGTACATCATACACTCACCAGAAAGACAGATACAGGACAACCAAACAAACACCAACCACTAGGTCAGCAGCTGACAATGAGAGCAATGTCCAGGTATTGTGTATTTTAGTGAAGTGTGTAAACAAGCTTTCCTATTCTTGTTCATTTTCAATTACTATCCCTCTTTACAAAAACTCTAAAATGGTACCAAAAAACTATTTTTTTCACATGTTAGACACCATCATATACAATTTCTTGATAATTTGGAGACTTCTAAAGCTACAAAACATGGCATATTTGTAATTTTGCACTTAATTTGCTTGCTGCCTATTTACAAGCTATCAAATTCAGAGGTTTGTATCCCCTGGTAAAAAGTCTAAAGCACCTGCCATCCTCAGATTAGCAGAAAAATACTTCCCTAAAAGGATACCATCTAAAGGGAAAAGATAACATTTACTTCAGAAGTGTGTGATGCACTACAAAATGGAGTATATTCAAGGAACATGATTTATGGTAACTGTGGAGATATACTCTTATGTTACTACCCATGCTACCAATTTATTACAATTAGAAAAATTCCTGAACAGCTTTTGTGTAAAAGAATTAAGGATTGCCTCCTCAAAATCCAACCTCTGTGGTCCTTGTCCTAATAGGAGGGCAATGGAAAGTAGAGGAATGCCTGATGAGATAAAGCATGACAGAGCTTTGTGTGCCCCAAGGCCATCAGGAACCTTGAAAACTGGTAGAAGAGGCTCTGGTAATGCTGCTGCTCCTTGTAGCAGAGGAATTGCTTCTCCAAAGGCTAAGGGAGTAAACCCTAAACAAATGAGACAGACCTGGAGGACTGTGCCTCCATTTGGGTAATAACCTACCTGAGTGAATACTAATTTATTCAGAGTATAGAAGGAAGAAATCACAGTTGATATCTTTACTGAATCTCTCATCACCTCCTTTTGTAGTCACAGCACTGACAGACAGATCCAGAACATGTCACACATCGTTCAGGACCAGATTTTGAGATTCGATTTCACCTTTGACATTTGAACTCAACATCTCATTTTCTTTTGTGTTTTCATAAGCATTCTTCAGATTCTCTTGGGTTCTTCAACAGTCTTGAGTCTTTGAACATATGATTTGAAAACCAATTATCTGCAATTAATTTTTTTATCCTTTGTTTTCTGTCACAAGACACTCAGCAACAGAAGATTCAGCCAACCAAGCAGCCCTCAGTTTAGATCCCATTCTTGTTTTCTTCTTTCTTCTTGAAGTAGCACTTCTTGGTATGATGATTTGTCTTCTCACAATGAGAACAGAGAGGAAATTCTTTACCTGCATAACCATATTTTTTAGTGTGATTCAATTTTCCACACTTTGCACATTGCAACATTTCATATTTATTTTCAGATTTGTTTTATTTCTATCCTTTGGAGTTTGCACTTAGTTTTTCAGGATGACCAAGTTCACCACAATTATAGGAGGTATTCAATCTTCCAAAGGTTTTGTTTCCACTAGCTTGGCAACTTTCGCATCATTCCTTTTCTGATAATTTATTTTGTCTTATTTCATGTTTTCAATCATACTTCAATCCCATGCACTTCCAAGATGCTTGAATTTCTCAGGCAAAATATTAATTATTTTGGTTATCAACCCATTTGCCAATATTTTTTCATCAAGTTGATTTAAAGAATGAGACAAATTTTGCAAGGCAATAATGTTACTTAGTATACTCTTTGACTTGTCATATTTATAATTGTAGAACTCAATGAAAAGGTTATGTATTTGTTACGGTTATCCTTCTTGATCTCTTCAAACATAGCAGCTGAGGTGGTACAGGTAAGAAAATTTTGTTTTACTTCTCTCCCCATGGCTCTAAGCTTGGACCTTGATGTCCTTAACCTTCCTCAGCAAGATTTTCTTATCACCAGAAGTTGGTAATGTCTCTGAACCATCAGCATGTGCGAACTCCCACATTGGTAGGTCTCAGCACTTTTCAGGATTTGGCTATTTTTTAGTTCCTCACTTTCTGACTATGCTTTCTCACTGACGCTTCACAGTCTTTCCAGAATCACACAGATTTATGATGCACTTAGCTGGGTCTACAACCTGTCATTATTTGCAGCTGTTTGTTCAGATGCTATCCGATAATTTCACGATGGATGGAGCAAGGATTCATTAGCCAACATAGCATTTTGTTATTCAACCATATTTTTCCAGTATTTTTATTTGTATGCAACAGTTGACACGTATTACACACAGAACCATCACAGAACACACATTATATTCACAGTATTATCAATATGAGGAACAGAACTGAAAATATATATATATATAAACAAAATAAATGTTAAAGTCTGAATATATGTTCTGTATAAGGAAGTGGATACGTGGATGGCATATTACAGATTTTATTTTATTTTTTTCTTGAAATATCAAGGAGAGGATATGGAATTTCAAGGCCAGCACATAGCAGTTCACTTTTAAACATCTGACTATTGATTCAGTTTCCTCTATTCCCCTTGTAACTACAACAAAATGTGTATTGTAACTACACTGCAGCAAAAAAAGCAAAACAGTAACCTATTCTCTATTTAGTTTCTTACAGCTCTTAAAGTGGGGTTTCAAACCTTGCATATGAACAACTTTACGACATCATAGAAATGCAATAACATCCCTAATACTTAATCAATGGATTTAAAAAGCTTTGATCAATTCCTTGGAATTCTATTAATATACTGCTAATTTTGCACTAAGTCAAATTTTTACAACAATCACTGCAAAGGAATGTTTTAGTGTTCAAATTGTTACAGTGCATTGTTGTGCTGCATGATGACTTAAAGCATTCAGGCTTGCCTAATAATCAAGTCTTAGGTGAGTTTTAAGGGCTTAAAATGGTTCTTAGAGCTAAAGATGCAGCAAGGGCTGTGACATTGTGGAGGATGGACAAAGTTTGCGATTTGTTGCTGCCGTCATTGGTATGTCTTATTTCAATGTACGCAGGACTGTCCAGAGGTTCAGGAAGGATAGTATCTACATCTGGTGGCCTGGTTCTGGCCATAGGAGGAGTACTTCTGATCGCGATGATCGCTTTCTTTTACAAGTTCTTTGCGATCGACACGCAACATTGGTAGAGGCCAGGAATAATTTGCAGCAAGTACAGCATGTTAACATAAGTGAGAAAACAGGAGGAGTCTGTATGAAGCAAATTTACAATCCAGAAGACCTGCAAAAGGACCACTGTTGACAAGGGAATATCATGTCTCTCAGATGCACTTTACTCGCACCAATCAGAACTGGGCTATGGAGCACAGTGCTCCTCATGGATGAAAGCAAATTCTGTTTGAAGGCCCCAGATGGAAGGGAGAGAGTTTGGAGAAGTGTATGCACCCTGCAGTTTCTCGTCTCCATCCTTTTAATGGAGGCTCAGGATTTGGTTTGGGCAGGGATCAGCATTGAAGCAAGGATGGAAGTGATGGTTCACTGACAGCTCATCAGTACATTGAGGAGATTCTTGCTGATCATGGTGCCTTTTGCACTCTTATTTGTGACAACTCTTGCTTGCTATGTTTCTGATTTCCTGCATGTATGCAGTCCAGACTTGAACAAGCTTAGGAGGCATGCTCAGTTGATTCAACTCACTGGACTGCCCTTCAAGTGGAATGGGAGCTCATCTTCAGCAACACATATTACTGAGACTATATTTCACAAACAGCTAGAGAACCATACAGTCATTAAAAGTATCATTTTCCAACAATTTAAAAAATTCTGTTTATTGTCATTTTGCCCAAGTTTTATTTGATTAAAATCCATAATCAATGATTATGCTATAATTTATGCTTAAAATATTCCTTTAGCATTACTTTGATAATAAAATGTTGCTAAATAACTGTTAAATGGATTCTAGTTTAATATTTATGTCTTTGATTCATTAAACACATATTTATATTTAAAACATGTATAGTAATTGTTTTGCTTTTTGTTTTGCTGCTCAGTGTATTTCTGCAAAGGTTTATTTAAGTTAACATAAGGTAAATAGAAGAATAAGCTTTTGTAAGAATAATGTGTAGAAGTTACATAAAAATACATGTTAATGAATACAGAAAGTCATGTGAATGTAACACATCAGATGTATCTTTTATCATGTTTGTCTTTTCCTAGCTTTTCCAATTGTGTCATCCCATAAAGCATTGTAACTTTAACCTGCATCTGTTTAAATGTTGGCAGAAATTAAAATGCTGAGCAGAACATAAATAACAAAGTCTATTTTGTATCATTATTAATAGTACTTATATAAGCACATGTTATGAATATGTTATTTGACTTCATCATTTATTTGTATAATAATTGAAATAAATACAATTGAGTGCAGATTCTCTGAAGATAAATTCTAAATGTCTCTTTATATTATTACTAAAATGACCAATAAACTGCTGTATGCCAAAAAGTATAGAATTAACAATGCACTGTAGTTCATGTAAAGCATCTGATAAACAATAATCGATAACATAATCATCATTAACAATTTAAATTTTATCATCTAGATTTTATCAGCAAATTTTATCATCTAGAAAATCTAGATTTTCTCATGCTTCCAGCCAGTGTACAGTTGGCTAGAAACCAACAATTTGGGAATATATATCGTTCCCATTTTCAGGATAGCTGAATTATGCAAAATTAGGAGTCCACCATATTTATATGGATGACTGGTTGGTTTTTCTGTAGTCAGTCATATGCTAGTGGGCTGTTTGCATGTGGCTCTTTTGATGGAGACTTTGATGTTGTCTATTGCATAGCCGTTCTGCCGGAAAATGTTGCTGAGGTGTCATAGCTCTTCTTGTAGATTGTTGCGGTCCGAAATGGTGACTGCTCTGTGGGTGAAGGTGTTCAGTACACCTACTTGTTGAGACTTGTGATGGAAGCTGTTGGCATTTAGATAGAGGTCCATATGGATCAGTTTCCAGTAGATTGCATGGCTTAGTTTTCTGTTGTTTCTTGAGATCATGATGTCAAGAAATGGCAGGACCCCATTTTTCTCTACTACTATAGTGAACTGTATCTGTGGCCAATGACTGTTCAAGCTGGGCAGTTCGAGACCATCACTTCTAGACTCAGCACCATCGACAGCTCCATCCAGACCTCATCTTCAGCATTGGACACCATTGCTCAACACCTCGACACCATCGACATGACCATCAGATCTCTGGAAGTGCAGCAACATGAACTCCAAGCCCACTTCCAGCAGCCAGCCAAACCGGAAGTCCCAAGCAACTGCCGAAGGCCTCTGACCAGCGCAACGTTCTCAGAAGAATATATAAGCTGGATGCATTTTCACAAGAAGTAAGTTCTACACCAACCTATACCTTCCATACAATCACCATTCAAATTCCTTCCTAAATCCTCGCCATTTTCACTAGTGTTGCAGTCAGGTTTCATGGCTGCAACCTGGTAGCTACCTTTACCCGCTCCCGCCCATAGGGCGGCAGCTTCCATCTTTCACGTACTAACGCAGGTGCTATGCGGGACCGCACAAAGCCACGTTTTATTCCACTTTTTCCTTCTTCCATTTTTCCATCCGGTGGAGGAGTTTTTAGTGGGTATGCCGACTATTGGTGAGTCCCACACTCTCAGTCCCAACTCCCATCGGGGCTGGGGTCATTTTCTCCTCCACTCAAAAAAAAAAAAAATGTTGCATCATTCAGTTACTCTGAAGTTGAGTACATTCCCAAAACATTTGTTTCTAAGCAACTCTACACCTGGCTGAAACCCAAGAAAATCTAGAGTATTCATAATGCCAGGAAAGCTTCAGCTCATATTTCAATTCCAATTTTATACATAAAACATTAAATGAGTAAAAAGTAAATAAGTATGGTATGGTTTCTAGCTTTGAGTTATCATCAAATTTAATCACATAAGTAACAACATTAAATTTTAATTTTCAAGAGAGAAAAGCTGATTTTGCTGTATGTTAGACATAAACAGCACTTGATAGATTCTGTGCAGTACTTTTATAGTTTCATAATTTTTTACACAAAGAACACTGTAACTGCAACTACTGAGAATCAAATAAACAAATAAACAAAATATGATATATCAATACGTCTACTGTTAATAAAACATTTCAAATATTCTTTATATATTCTTAACATTACCTTGCTACCATCTCCTTTTCTTTGAGTGATGCAGCACCTACATTATTTGTAGCAGTGGCAACAGCAATAAAATAGTTTCTATGGGTGCTGAAGTATTTTTCCATCAGCGGCAACACCACCTGCAAGGTTGTTTCGCATTAGTCTTGTATGTTAAGGTCTTAAAATCCTTTTGTTTTTAAATTATGAAATAATTTTATTACAAAATCAATCTCAACCATAGAAGTATGAATGAGCCAAGACATTGCAATAACTGTAATAAGCAGGTATATGTACTTCTTAATAATCATACAAGTGAACTTAGCTACAAAAATATGTTACAAAACATTAAGAATTAACCATAATTAACATTACTCAGATCACAACAACTTCCTCGTATAAAAATACATTCAAGACAGCAATATTTTCTGCATATAAGACTAGGTATGTATTTAAGCTTTAAAAAGTGCTAATACATATTAGAAAGCTTTTGTGCCTCGTTGTGCCCAATATTCCATAACAACAATTTTCCTCAGGACCAAGGGACAAGAGTAAAGCCATCAGGTCTTTTCCTATCTGATCAACCTATTCCAAATGGTGGTTCCAAGATAGCAGGAACACCAGCAGATGTTAATGCTCTTGATTAAGTCAGTGATCATGAAGTGTCTGGAAAATTGGCCTGCATTCTTGGGACAGGTAAAGCCATGATGATATTGGCCCTACAAAGGCATACATGGGATTGACAGATTTTGCAACCAAGTCTCAGGCTAATGACTATCCTGAGGGAGATATGGTCCATTAAAGTGCCTACATGAGGCAAAGAACCATGCACCAGTTTTTCTCTTGAATAGTTCAGCAATGAGCTTGATCCATGGAAGATAAGAGATTCATGGATATACAAGTGTTTAGATTATTATCTTTGGATGACCTGGAAGATCATGACATTTGATTTACTTATTTATTTGTCACTAAGTAATAAACTTACTTTGGTAAACAACTGTTTCTTGGGGTTACCCATGCATCTTCAGCAGTTGCTGACCAACTGGAAGTCTTGGGATCCATTTTAGAGTGGTTAGGGGGGGGGAGGTAGAAAGAGGCAAGTGTGTATTTAATATGTTCCTGATAACTATGTAAGATCAGCATATTTTGCTTTCTTTCAAAGCATAATCTTATAGAGAATATTACTCTGGGGAAGCAGTTCTTATGTTAATGGCATTTTACTACTGCAGAAGAAAGTCATAAGAATAATCACAAACTCACCAAAAGTAGCTCATCTGTAAAAAACTAAAATGACTTACTCTTGTTCATCTGTATTAGTATACACAAATAATAAATTGCCTGGTCTGCAGCACAGATATAATGTTCAAGCAACAAAACACATCTTCATATACCATATTGCAGATTAACTAATAAGCTTCCTTTTCAACTATCTAAAACTTAAAACACTTTTAAACCCAACTTATATTACTTCTTAACCAAAAATCCATCTTATTGTATAAATTAATTCTTTGAAATGTATTTCAATTCACTGGTTATTTAATGTATATACTCTAAAGTTTCTTGAATAGTTTTATGTATTGTATTATTTATCGTAATTGTGCAAATTGCGTTAATACCTAATTCTTTGAAATTCATATCAATTCACCAATCATGCAGTTATTGGTTATAGGTTATATTTATTGTGCTAAGAGTTTTAAAATTTGATTGTCTACTGCACTTTGACCCTGGCCACTCATTCCGTAGACAATCACTACAGTTTATTTACATTTTACAATTTCCCGTCAATGCATTCTGTAGACAATCACTACAGTTTATTTACATTTTGCAATTTCCCGTCAATGCATTCTGTAGACAATCACTACAGATTATTTACATTTTACAATTTCCCATCAATAAATTATCTTGTTTTTTAAGTTTTTTCATGTCCCATTTCCACTTGTTTTTCTCTTTTCACTTATCGATTACTTAACCATCACACATTCACTATAGTTTTCCATTCAAAGTAAGATGCACTACCTCTTACTTTTCTCTATCCACTGTCCAAAGCCATTTATTTTTTACTTTACACAAAAACTGCCCAATGCTTCTAGCGTCCTTGCATATCATTTCAATTATAAGCGTATTTCTATCCCCCTTCAACCACTTCTTATTAAAAAATTCTTTTCTGCAATTTTCTGTTCCTTGGCACTTAAATACTATGTGTTCAATGTCTTCATTACCACCACATATCGGACATTTGTTCTGAGGAATACCCTGTCTTAACCCTCTTAGCCTCCATGCTCCGGTTCTTACCCATGCAATAGATTCTCTCTCTTCTTTATTTACTATGTCTATATATTTTTCCCTACCCCATGTATTTTTCATTGGCCTATAATAAACTAATGAGCTCTTTTCGGCAATCTCACTAAACATGATTTGTATTTCTATATCTTCCAGTCTTTTCCAAAAAAATTTTCACGTTATTTTATTTCCTTCTCCACATATCTCCTAACCCATTTTTCTCCAAAATGTTCCGTAAATTTCTTACCCATCCATCATTCATTAAGCTATTCTCTTGGTATTCTACACATTGTCTTAACACATTACTTTTTAAAAATATTACAATTCATTAAACTATACAGTGCATCTTAGAATATATTAACTAAATGATAAAAATCATTTACAGTGCATCTTAGATTATATTAACTAAATGATAAAAATCATTTAGTTAATATATTCTAAGATGCACTGTATAGTTTAATGAATTGTAATATTTTTTATTTGTTTATTTATTTATTTATTTATTTATTTATTTATTTATTTATTTGTGCTAGCAATCTTCCTTAGAATATGACTATACATCAGCCCAAGCTGTTATCTTGCCATGTTCTACCCATATTACTTTCTTTAACTATAACATAAAAATGATGATAATAATAATAATAATAAGAATAATAATAATAATATAATAGAAGTAATACCAAAATAATAATCTAATAATACTAATATTATCATAATGATAATATAATTACATAACTTAGCATCTCATGATGAAACTAATTCGCATCTCTTTTTATGTCCATAACCATTTCTTTTTTACTTTGGACAGGTACTCTCCTACCTTTTTACTATCCTTGTTAAAAATCCTGCTTAAGGCCACTTTCCTGTCCAGTTTTAACCATTTCCCATTTATAGCTTGCTTTCTCCAATGCTGTGTACCTTTACAATAAAAAACGATGTGTTCTAAATCTTCTCTTTCCCCACATATTGGACACTGGTTTAATTGTAATATTTATTGTAACTGTATAAATTATGTTAATACCTAATTATTTAATAAGGATAAATGTAATCATGTATCACTATTGTAATTATTGTTTGGACATTGTCTTTTGTTGTATAAGCTTAATGACAATAAAAGTATTATTATTATTATTATTATTATTATTATTATTATTATTATTACTATTATTCCATCAAATAGTGTGTGGGGTTTGAAGTTGAGATGGCGGTTCAGTATGGAATCAGTGTGCTTGTGAATTTCTAACTGTTTGAGGTGTTTAGTTTGTGCATGATGTGTAGTATTTCCATTTCTGTGTTTATGTTTTTATAACTATGATCTTATATAAATATGTCCTCTGCAAAATTATACTTGTTGAGTGCTTAATGGATGGCTTTTATAATAAGCGCTTTGCATCTGATGTGTAATGATACTGTTGGTTGGCCAATGTAGGGACAGTCTCACAATTTAAATTTGTACACTCCTTTTTAGGAGATTAAGAATAATGATGTAATTTAATATTTGAGGAAGAATTTGAGCCAATTAGTAACCATTATACACCACTCATACTAATAACATAATCACATATACTCTGATATATTCATGATATTTTTTCTATTGTTCCTAGAAAACATGTAGGGGATGCAAAAAATTGTTGAAACTACAAGAGAGGAGCATTAAATTGGAAGCAGAAAAGGATGACCAGTTACCATTCCTGGATTTAAAAATTATCAGGTGTTCAATCAGAATATACTTCAGCATGTAAAGGAAACCCATCCAGTCAGAAAATTACATACAATCCAATAGCTATAACCCCAGATCATACAAACAAGCAGTTTTCAACAGTTTAATTCACAGATTAGTTTCCATTCCACTATCAAAAACAGAGTACATGAAAGAATACAAAAAACTCATAGAAACTACAGAACTGAATGGCTACAAATGTTGTTTAATTTATATTTTTTTTAAAAAGAAAAGCAGAACTAAAAAGAACACACATTTGAACGAAACTACCAATTGTACACTAAAAGAAAAAGATGGAACAACCTTCAACTAATTCACATTCCATCCAAGTACATACCTACCTTTGATTTCTTTAACAAAATCTTTAAAATACACAACATTCAGTTAACACCAGTCAATAGCACTAGTCAACACTGATTCAGCGGTATAAAGTAAAATATGTGACTTTAATGGAAATCATTGCCCTGATTTAAAAAAATGAAGTCTGTTTTTAGCTATCACATGTAGTTTTTATATGTCTATGGTGCTAAATTCATTCAGCTTATACAGCTTACTGCTACATTTCATTATGTTATTGTAAATCTGTTGTTGATTTTCTTGCTAAATCCTCCCTTTATCGCTCAGATGTTTATGTTTATATTCCCAGCACTTATCAGTTTTGTTCTGTGTCAGGTCTGTCTTGTTGTGAGGTATTTATGTTTACATTTACAGCTATCATAGATCTCAACTCCAGTTGAACTGAAAACTTGTGTTAATATGCAAGTTCATCTTCTATATGTGTAATGCTAAAACAAAAATTCAAGTATGACTTCTACATCAGGATTACTCAGGAGACAGTGTCCACAAAATCCTCAGAAGTTTTGTCACATTTGTGGCTTTTATGTATTTGATGGGAAGGTGTGTAAAATAGACTAAAAACAAAGAAACTATATTACTCATTTTACAAAGAGAGAGTTGGTGGTCAGGATAAATTGTTCGCACCTAATATTGCATGTAACAATTGTGTTGAGGGATTACTTCATTGGTATGAAGGACAATGGAAGGCAATGCCATTTGCCAAACCAATGATGTGGAGAGAGCAGCAGAATCACCATGACGATTGTTAGTTTTGCATGTGCAAAGTTGCTGCAAAAAAAAAAATAAATAATAAAATCAGGCAGGAATTAAATATCAAAATCTGAACTCAGCTACACAGCCTATTGCTCAGGGACCCAAACCTACACCACCAGCAGACCTCAATTTTAATAAATCTGAAAGCAGCTCCATGACTTCCGACACTGAGTTGTTTCTGATACAGAACAATCTGACAATTCACCACAACAGTTTAATCAATTTGAGTTAAATGATTTGGTGAGGGATTTAGGCCTCACAAAACAAAAAGTTGAATTACTGGGCTAAGACTACAGGATAAGAATTTATTTTCACCTGGCATTACATCTTTGTGGTATAGGAATCACTAAATACAGTTCCACAAGTACTACACAGAAGTAGATCAACTTGTGTTTTGTGTGGATGTGTATAATCTTATTTGACAGCTTAGCAGGGAAGCATATCGGCCAAGTAACTAGCATCTTTTTATTGATTCTTCCAAATGAAGTCTTAAGGCAGTGTTACTTCATAATGGTAACAAGTTAGCTTCAATATCGCTTGCACATTCTATGAAAAGAGAGTCTTATTAAAACTCTGAAGCATGTTCTTGGGAAAATTAAGTACCGTGACAATGAGTGGCAAATATGTGGTGACTTGAAGGTCATAGTTCTGTTACTAGGACAACAGGGAGGATACACAAAGTTCCCTTGTTTTCGTTACAAACGAGATAGCAGGGTGAGGGACAAACATTGGGAAACTGACCAATGGCCTGAGAGGCAGAAACTGGAAACTGGATCAAAAAACATTATCAATGTGCCTCTTGTTGATCATCAAAAAATTCTACTCCCTCTACTACACATAAAACTTGGCATGATGAAACAATTCATGAAAGCACTTTACAAAAGTTGCCCTAGCTTCCAGTACTTATGCACAAAGTTTCCATCATTGTCAGTGGCTAAAATCGGAGTGGGAGTATTTGATGAATCACAGATAAGGAAATTGGTGAAAGATGTTAATTTTACCAGCTCTATGAATGGAACTTAAAAAGATACGTGGAATGCATTCAGAGAGGTTGTTATAAAATTTTTGGGCAATATGAAAGACCATCAATACAAAGAAATTTTCAGAAATGCGCTGGAAAATTTGAGACTGCTCAGCTGTAATATGAGTTTGAAGCTTCATTTCCTCAAGTCACATCTTGACTGCTTCCCTCGAATTTAGGAGCTGTCAGTGAAGAACAAGGTGAAAGTTTCACCAGGACTTGAAAGATGTTGAATAACATTATCAGGGATGTTGGGACATGCATATGATGGCTGATTACTGTTCACATCTTGCACGCGGCAAACCTACCAGAGAACAGTCCAGAAAATCACGTACACTGAAGTTCCATGGGAAAAGAAAAAGGAGTACACAAGACAACTAACACACATTCTCAAATTCAGGTACGGTTTCATGTTATTCTTCTTCTTTATTTTCCTTAAAAGTTGTATATGAGTGTGTAATATTTTTGCAAATTTTACAATTATATTTTCATTGAACATTGTCATATTACCAAAATGAAATGTGCTACGGAAAAATGGAATGCATTTTTTAATTCTGCGCACGGAAATTAGTAAAAGTTACCATTTTAAATTGCACCACAGAAAATGGTTTTCATTTGTAACCTAGTGTAGTTTTTCCTTGAAAAACATTTTGAATTTAAGAACAAAGGATCTGCTCCCCCGAAAAAAATAACTCTAGCATACCCATATACAATAGAATGCAACAACTGCGAACAGTTCTACATAGGGGGAAACAAAGAGGAATTTGGAAATTAGAACACTTAGAAACACTTCAGGCAATTAAAATAGAAAAACAATTGTATAAAAAACAAACAGCAGTAGCCACCCATTTCTGGACTAAAGATCATGATTTAAATCCCGCTTCTATACTCTTAAAAACAATTAAAAAAGCAACAGGAACTGACCACATGGGAGCAAATCTACATTTGGAAAAACAGAGTCTTCAATATTGAAACTCCAGTGAAAATTTTTTCAGTGAGCTCTTGGAACCACAAAAATTGGCCTACAAATCATCTACATCAACAACAAATCAGCAATTTAACAAGGTTGAAAATGGAGGTGATTGATCCCCAAAATATGTTCTTAGTTATTAGTGTAAGTTGTATACAAAAGTCATTAATTGATTCAAATTCTTCGCCAAATAGTGTACCTACACTCCTACTTGGCTGTATTTGTCTGCTTGTGTTTCTTTCAAGGTAAGGGGTTTTCTGAGTGTTTTGTTTGTTTTTCATGCTATTTTGTATTTGAGGAGAAAGCGGCCAGTTTTTCTGTATCAAGTGATTTGATGTGCTATGTATGAGGGTATTTGTGGTTGTAGGCTTCCTGTAAATTTTGAATTTGTGTTATTATTCTATTTGGTTATGGTAGTTCCAGGAAGTTATGACTTGTTTTGTTCAGTATCAAGTGTGAATTTTATTCCAGGGTGCAGTTTGTTAATGTAGCATTGTAGTTGTTCTACTTGTTGGTGTCACCATTGTATAGGAAAAATATTTCATCTACATATCTTACAAGTACATAATTTTGTGCTAAACAGGAGAATCATCAACCCTAATGCACTCATGAAAAAACAAAGGTTCTTCACAGTCAGCTACCACCGCATTCAAGAAACTCAAGTATAAAATAGCATACAAAACAAACAAAATACTCAAAAAAAATTAACGAGAAAACAAACATAAGCAGACAAATACAACCAAACAGAGGTGTATAAACTCAAATGCCAGGACTGTCCCAACTTCTATATTGACCAAACAGGAAGGTCATTCAATAAAAGGCACCCATCAAGCAGATAACAAATCTAATTTTGCAGAGCAAATACTTGAGATCACAGCTACAGAAACCAAAACCCAGACATGGAAATACTACACAACATGATATCTTGCTATTATTACTACAGTGTAAGGAGAAAAATATGGGCAAACAAAATTATTTAAAACAAATCTTTATTTATGAATATGTTTATTGATGACATAATGATAATAACAATGATATTGGTGATGGCAACATTAATGGTGATAGCTATAACATTGATATGGATATAAACATTTTTCTTTAATTACCTGATTCTTTAATTACCTGATTCTTTAATTCTGATTTCTTTCTGGAAGTTTAGCTTACTTTTTTTCTGTTTATGAGTGCCTGACCATATTACTAGACATACCTTGTCTATTCTTATGAGGACTAGCTTAGTTGTATTACTCATCTATCATTGTAAATCTCACTGAGCAATGTTACAGAACTATCACTGTCTGCAATGAATATGTGTAATGTTGTTTCCTGTGTTGTAAGAATCAAAATTATTGCTTCACAAACATTAGTTATAGTAGTGCTAACAAGAGGAGAAGACACATTTAAAGCTTGTGTCATCAATATTTAAATTTTTCAGTTTATTTATGATTTCAAAGGTGAAATTTACATTTGAATTTTCTTACTATCAATCTATCAATGTTTGATAGTGTAGGAAAGACTTAATCATAAACAGTCTTGGCTAGGTAAGATAAAGGAAACCTTGATGAAGATAGGTTTTGGGAGATTTGGAGAGTTAAAGAATACTACAAATAGGCTTCTGGAATGAAATTAGGATAAGAATAGAGGATATGGAAAAACAAGATTTATTATCGAGTTTTACTTTTAAGAGCTCACTGAGATTATACAGAAAAATGAAAGTAGTATGGAGCAGGGAACAGTATGTTGATATATGTGATAAAATAGCAAGAGCAAGATTTATATGGGCTAGGACAGGGGTGCTGAATTTGAAAGGTTTGAGAAAAGAGATTGATTTGGAGAAATGCCCACTATGCCAATGGAAAGTTAAAGAGTGGCATATAGTTTTAGAGCATGAATAAATGAAGTTGCTTAGAAAGAGGATAGAGAAGAGAGAATGGTTAAATTTACCAATAGAAATTCAAGCTAAAAACTTAGTAAATGTAAAATCTAGGAAAAATATAATAGAAGTAGGAAACTTTTTGGGCAAAGTAAGAGCAAAATGGATTAGGAAAATTAGCAAGGAAGAGGCAAATGAGTATTAAATTACAGTTGTTTTTATTTGATATGTTGCAAGTAGGACCCAACAACTCGACAACCTCAAGGTTCGAGTTTGTTGGAGTCCAAGGAAAGCAACTCAAGGTAGAGTTACAATTGGTATTGGAGATTAAATAAATTGATAATTGTACTTTTAGATTAGGAGGAATGCTGGCTACCAGTATTCCATACTGCTGGATACCAGTAGTTAAGAGGTTAGTTTTCTTTATATTTTATTTTATCGTTATTTTTAGAAATTGGGTTAACGATAAAATTACTTACTTACTTACTATCAATCTATGTGGAAAATATTAATTGCTTACAAATACAAAGAGCAAATCATGTGATTTTAGCTGCAGAGGTAAAAGTACTGATTAAAAATGATAATTTTTCAGATTGTGAGTGTTGAAGTTATGCATTTTAAATAATGAAGCAAGTGATTTTATTCATAACTTAAACTTTATTTGTATAAAAATTTGTTGTACACACAGCATTTGTGTTCTTTTAGTTACTGTGGCAATAAAGTGATAAAACACAATCAACATAATACAGTAGGCTTATATCTTTAACACCTCCTCCTAAGCCACTGCATTATCCATATAGGTAAAGAAACAATACATACATTTTTAAACTGATGTAACATATTTCCTTTTCTTTTATTTTTTATGCAGTGATATCTGATTTATGTTGCAAATCTTGGAATCTAACTCATACTAACATTTTAGTGAGTATATTGGCTAATTGATTTTTGCCCTTCAGTATGATCCACTTTTATCTCGTTATTTAAATGACATTCACTACAAAATAGTGTTGTACATCAATGTGCTTAGATCTTTTATGAAACTGTGGTTCCTTTCCAAGTTTGATAGCACTTGCATGATCCACATATAGTAAGGTATCTCTTTGATTTGAATACCTACATGCTTGAATAAACATCAGTTTTTAGCCCCTTCACTGGTTGCAACAAATTTAGCCTCCTCTGATTTTTGTAGTTTACTGGACCAAGAAACAGCAGTTCCTCCACATGTTACCACTACACCACTAGTTGAATGCCTGGTCATGGAGTCTCCAGCAAAGTCTGCATCACTTAATGCAAACAGCTTCTTTTCATCACAAAGAGCTAACAGCAATCCATAAGCAGTGGTTCTACAAAGATATTTAAATATTCTTTTAATTTCTAGCCAATTAGCCTCTTTAATATGCTTAGTATCTGAATGCGAAACTGCAAAAGCCAAATTGGAGCGAGTGGCTGTTGTTAAATACATTAGGCACCTGATTGCCTCCAGTAAGGCACCAAGAACCTCTTGTGAACCATCTCTACTCTGATTTGAAGGAGTTTTTGCTGGATTTGCTTCACTCATGTTGAATCACTTCCCAATAGTTACAGCATATTGTGGCATGTGCACAGATTGTAGTAATAGCCGTGCCCTCTGGTTACTCAAGCTGAAGGTTGGCAGCTTATCCGAGGAGGGGCGTTTGAGGGGAAATAGTCTCATTGGAGGGGATATGGCGTTAGGACGCCAAGCTTAACGAGTTTTTTCAAGGGTCAGTGTCTAGTCTTCGCGGTGTTGAGATGTACGGATAGTTGTGCAATGATAGGGCGTCCTCGTCCCGGCAGACACATGGGTAAGCATATTTAATAAATCTTCTACTTAAGCTTCTTCCTTGACTTTTTAATTATGGTAGTATAGAATCCTTGCCTTTCCCTTCAGCCAGGAATTATGTTAGTGTAAGAATATTTGTGAATTTAACTTTAGCTGCGTCCCTTTGTGTCGGTGCCTCTTAAAGTAAAGTTTCCTTAGTTTGAATAACGATCCCTCTCGTAGCGAGTAGCTCTCCTCTGAAAGTTAAATAATAAATTACAAATTATTGAGGCACGCGACAAATTGGCGGAGGTGCCGAGCAATTAGTTTGATTTGTTTTGAGATTTTAAGTGCAAAATTTTTTTTCCCTCCAAATTTAACGGTTTGTCCTCCACGTGGTCGTGAAAAATGTAAAGTTCTTTCTGGCTAAAGGGTAAGGATTTTTATACTTTTATTTGTGGTTCTCTTCTTCTAAATTTTGTTTCCATCATTTCTGAAAGTTTGGTATCGAAATTTCAATTTTGAGTTCATTTTTGCATTTTTTTTCATTGTCTGCCGGGTGCCGCTAAAACTTCTGACTCCATTTTCCCCTTGTTTTGGCTTCATTTCCTTTAAATTATATCACTGTGTTCCGTTCTTTGTGCTGGTTATTTTCAAAAAAAAAATGTTTTTGTGAAAATTTGAGAAGAAACGAGCGAGATAGTTGTTTCAAAATGTGCTCGTCACGTGTTGGCTATCCGTTTGCAAATCTTCTTTTCTGTGCTTATTAGCAGTGGTTTGGAAATGTATAACTTTATATTCCAGTGATTGTGATTTCTAGCTATTTACTGCACTTTTCTGAGTTATTTTTCGTGTAACTTTTATGTACGCACGTGTGTTGTGTAATTCCCACGTGGTCGTGCATTTCAGCAACAATTTTTAGCTTGTGTAACCAGTCTCCTTCAGCACGTGTTTTGGCGCGTTTCTTTGCGTGTGCATATCAGATTATATACATTTGATTTTAGAAAAAAAAGAGAAGTTTTGTGTGCTAGTTTAAATTACATGTTTGTATTCTGCTCCTTTTGAGAATCTTCGCGGTGGTCACAGTAAGTGTGACGTAGTTTTTTTAAGTTCCAGTTCGAGGTTTCTCACTGCAGCTATCATTTTGTTATCGTCCATATGTCCATTCTGCTTAAAAATCTTGGTATTGTGTCCAAGTGGCTTGTGTAGCCGTGTGTTAGTATAATTTTCTGATATTTCGCCGCGGGCGCCTTAATTGTGTTCTTTCTGCAACTGTTTTATTTGGCTATGTTCTGATCTTGCTACTTACATTCATGTGATGCTATAAGTGTTTAGGTTGGTGTAATCTGAATTGCTTGGTCCTACTGTTTGTTTATTGGTTGCGTTATCTTTTGTGCTACAATCATGCCTAAACGACGTACTGCACAGAAATCTGATATAGCAATTGTTCCAGTTACCGAGCACAGTGAGATGGAATCTCTGTCCAGTGTTAGTACGCCTGTTGTTACGCAGTTGTCAGTGATGCCTACTCCGCCTGTCGTGGCACATGTCCCGCCACCAGCTGCCTGCCGTCCGGTCATTGACCCCTCGTACTTTTGAGAATTCTAGTAGGATGTCGGCACATGAATTTCTGCAGAACTTTGAAATGGTCGCTGCTGCTAATGGCTGGTCAGAGGAAATTAAATTGAAATGCTTTCCATGCTATTTACGAGATACTGCTGCATCATGGTTTCAAACTTTTCGCCATCGGCACCCTCACCATGATTGGATTTTCTTATCTACACAATTTTTAAATGCATTTCAGTTAACAAACCAGAGTGATATTCTGGAAATGAAACTCAGACAGCGGGTACAGTTGGATGATGAACCTGTTATTAGTTACATCTATGACGTACTATCTTTATGTGACCAAGTTAATCCAGCTATGTTGCAGTTGGAACAAATTAAACATTTGCTTAAAGGTCTTAGACCTCTGTATGTGCAAGCTTTATTGCCATTAAATCCTCAAACTGTTGATGAGGTGATTCAAATCATTCGACGAGTGGACAAAGCTCAGTTTTACATGCAGAACCGTGAACATCTAGTGTCTGCTCAATCTCAGGCTGCAGTGGTTACGCCACCCTCTGCTCTATTTAATACTGCATCTGTTCCTGCTGTTATTTTACCAGCTTCTCCTCAGCCTTCTCTTGTGGGCGTACCTATCGACCCTATGCATCAGCTGATTGATTGTGTGGAACAGTTATGTAACAGAGTTAACCAGTTTCAGTTACCATCTGCGGAGAGAACTTCCCAGCATTCACAGCTTCCACGGTCAGCTGACTTCAACCGGAGGGACCCACCCGTCACCTGCTATAGATGCAACAGGCAGGGCCACCTGGCTCGCTTTTGCCGGAGCCGCCTCCCGCAGTCAAAAAACGACTGGCGCCGAGCCTCGCACGACGAGACGTAGCAGCACCACCACCCACCAGCATGGCTGCACCTCAACGGGACATGGCTACACCTCAACGGGACATGGCTACACCTCAACGGGATGTGTCTGCAGTATCAGGTCAGATATTGCAAGTTCCTGGTCGTATTGCCCAGACAGAGCTCTCCATCTTGCTCGATACAGGAAGCGCAGT
The DNA here is from genome assembly GCA_030765065.1 of Deroplatys truncata. Classification (NCBI taxonomy): domain Eukaryota; kingdom Metazoa; phylum Arthropoda; class Insecta; order Mantodea; family Mantidae; genus Deroplatys; species Deroplatys truncata. The sequence continues at coordinate 2,307,758 of JAUKNL010000032.1, forward strand.
GAGTATTGTGAATGCTGCACATGTTATTGATCATTCTACACTAAAACCTATAGAGATGATGCTCCGCACTGCAGGAAACAAGTTACTTGATGCACCTTACCACACTGTGTTAGATTTCCATATTAATGATGTTCTTTTTCAGGAGGATGTACTAGTTGTGAAAGAGTTGTCCCATGATTTGATTTTAGGTAATGACTTTTTGCAAACCCATGATGTTATAATTGATTATGCACAAAATCTGATAACCTTGAAATCTTCTAAGAATGATGCATTCAGTATACCAATAACTCTCACACAAGGACCTTTTGTTGATATGGCAGTAAACCCTCTCCAAGATAATGATTGTACAGATTCTGGTGTTAAAATGGCAGTTATGCATGATGTTAAAATTCCACCTCTGTCTACATGCTATATATCAGTTAAGCCTTTGTCAACCATTAGTAATGAGGTTATGTTTGAACCTGCTCTCAACATAATGCAAAAGAAGAATCTTTCTATTCCACCGTTATTGTGTCATTCTACCTCTGAACTTAGTATTCCAGTGCATAATAATACTTCAGTTCCACAAACATTGTTTGCAAATACAGTCTTAGCTAAAGCGTATGATGTTGCACTTGTTCAGAGTAATTCTGTTTTGTCATCCGATGTTACTCCTCTGCCAGCTCCAAATTGTAATTTTAATGTTAATGGTAAACTCTTGGAAACACAAAGGGCTGACTTACATGCTTTGTTATTGAAATATAGTGATCTTTTTGCCACAACATTACAAGAACTTGGTACTACAGATGTTGCAGAATTTGATATCAAAGTAAATGATCCTAAACCAATTAAGCAAAGACCATATAGAGTTCCCCATAAACAAAAAGAAATTATTGCTGAGCAAGTTAAAGAGATGCAAGACGCTGGCATTATCAAGGAATCACAGTCCTCCTGGGCTTCTCCTGTAGTACTTGTCAAAAAGAAAGATGGCTCCATGAGATTTTGTGTCGACTATAGAAAATTGAATGCTGTTACAGAGACCACCTCTTTCCCTTTACCATTGATAGATGATTTGTTAAGTTATTTGGGGGAGGCTAAATGGTTTGTCTCATTAGATTTACTGTCAGCATACTTTCAGGTACCTATTGCAGAGGATAGCCAGAAGTACACTTCTTTTGTCACTTTTCAGGGTCAATATCAATTTACACGCTTGAGTTTTGGGTTGGCAAATGCCCCTAGGTTCTTAAGCTATATCGCAGACAAGTTGTTAGGCGATTTGAATTTTAAAAAGGCTATTGCATATCTGGATGACATTGTTGTTTTTGCTAAAACCTTTGAGGAGTTGTTGCAAAATCTTGAGGCTGTTTTTCAACGTCTGGATCACCACAAGTTTAAACTTAAACCAGAAAAATGTTTCTTCGCCATGCAAAAGATCAAACTCTTAGGTTTTGAAGTTTCTAAAGATGGTATTTCACCTGATTCTGACAAAGTTGTTTCCATTCAAAATTTGCCTCGTCCTAAGAATGTTCGAGATGTCAGAAAAGTTTTAGGATTGTTTAATTTTTACAGGAAATTCATCAAGGACTATGCTAATATTGCTCAACCTCTAATTCAGTTGACTAGGAAGAATCAAAGTTTTATTTGGGGATCTGATCAGCAAACTGCATTTCAAAATTTGAAAGACTTATTAGTTTCGGCCCCTGTCTTAGCTCACTATACTCCTGGTGCTTATACAGAACTACACTCTGATGCCAGTGGATTAGGGGTTGCCTCAGTGTTGTATCAGAAGATTGATAATGTGTTGAAACCAGTGGGCTATGCTTCGAGGACACTATCTAAATGTGAACGTAATTACAGTGTTCCTGAGTTGGAATTGTTGGCCATCTTGTTTGGACTTACCCACTTTCGCAGTTTTGTTTATGGCTACAAGGTTCATATTGTATCTGATCATCACTCTCTTTGTTATCTAAATAATTTGAAAGATTTGACTGGGCGTTTGGCACGATGGAGTTTGATTATACCATTTCTTATAAGTCTGGCAAGAAACATCATGATGCTGATACTCTATCGAGATTTCCTGTGTTACAACCTACAGAAGGTGATCTTGATCAGCTTGATGAACTCCCCACATGTTTGCTGTCATCAGTTGAAGTTGCTGACCATCAGAAGAAAGATACTGGGTTACTGGAGCTTATTAATGCTCTCCATGATCCTCCGTCGGCCCCTGCTAAGCTTCAGAGACAAGTTTCCAACTACACACTCAAATCAGGTGTTCTTTATCGTAAAAATGCTGGCTCTACTGGCCCCCTCCATCTACTGGTTATTCCAGAAGCTCTAAAACATGAAATTCTTTCTTCATGTCATGATGATCCTCTTTCAGGCCACTTAGGTTTCTCGAAAACATTTGCCAAAATTCACTCCAGGTATTACTGGGTTGGTATGAAGAAAGATATTGAACATTTTGTCCGAACCTGTCCCAGCTGTCAAACAAGAAAGGGACCGAAGAATCAGAAACCAGCAGGCTTATTACAACCAATTCCGGTTACATCTGTAGGCGAGCAGTGGGGTATTGATTTGCTTGGGCCTCTCCCACGCTCCAATTCTGGACACAAGTATGTTGTCGTTGCGACCGAGTATGCTTCTCGCTGGGTCGAGTCTGCGTCGCTTTCTTCAGCAACAATTCCTCAAGTTGCTAAATTTATTTTGCACAACATCATCTGTAAGCATGGAGCCCCTGCTGCCTTGTTATCTGATCGTGGCTCAGTTTTCTTGAGTGAGGTGACACAAGAATTGTTGAGATCTTTATCAGTGTCTTCCAATTTCACCAGTGCTTATCATCCAGCTTGCAACGGACTTACTGAAAGATTTAACCAAACCCTCTTAAATATGCTCAGCCATTTTGTGGATAATAATCAGAAGAATTGGGACTCAATTTTGCCCTATGTCATCTTTTCATATAACTCGAGTGTTCAAGAGTCTACTAAATTTTCACCCTTTTTCTTGATATATGGTCGAGAACCTTCTTTACCTAACCAGGTTCAGCTACAAGCTACGTCGAATGACCTTTTTGTGAGACAGACATTGCAAGAGATTCAAAAGGCACGAGAGGTTGCTGTTGCTAACATTACAAAGCAGCAGGTGAAGCAAAAAGAAGCATTTGATGCTAAACATAGAGATGTGGTTTATAATGTGGGTCAATTAGTTAAAGTTTTCACTCCCATTAGGAAGAAAGGTAAATGTACAAAGTTGTTACATAGATATTTTGGTCCTTTTGAAATTATCCGACAGATCACTCCTGTTACCTACCTTGTTGGTCGACCTCATGCTCCCCGTACCAAACATCAGAGTGTTCATGTGTCACGCCTTTACCCTTACTATGATCCTGTGGGTCCTTATAGGCTGTAAAGTCTGAGTTTTTGATGCTTAATTAAGCTTTGTTTTTCAGGAATATGTGATATGAATGTCTCTGCTAAATTATAAGTATATTGTTATTTTGGGTGTAACTTAACTTTTGAATTGTGTTTTGGTAACTGCAAATCATTTGTTTTGTTGTTGTATTATGCTGCAGGAATGTGTTTTAGGTGTACAATGTGCTTAATTGAGCTTTCATTTTCAGGAATGTTATGTGACAATATTGTTTTGAATAATGCTGTGATGTTGTTTTGTTGCATTTGATATGATTTGATATGATTTGATTTTGGGTTCCATAATGATGCTGTGATCTTTATTTGCAGAAATTTGTTGCATGAATAGTGTTTGTATGTATGTGTGTATTTGAGGTTATGTGATATAGTTGAGATTTGCCTCGGTGGATGTGCGTAAGAGTAACCCCGACGGTGTTGATGAGGAGAGATGAGAAGAGATGAGATGTCAGCTTCGGTGGAGGTGCCACAGTGTAACCCCGATAGTTGAAGTGTATGAATGTGTTGATTTTTCAGGAGGGCTACATGTACCTGGAAAGTTGATGTGATGATTGTACTGATTTTGCTTATTGGTGTTGCTGTAACGTGCCCAGTATAGCGTGTGTGATGAATTCACACGAGAGATTAAATAGATGGAAGTGAATGTAATGAAAATAATTTTTTTTCTCTGTTTATGCAACAAGTTTCTTACCATCTTAGATAGCAAATGTTAATAACACCTGTTTTTCCAGCTTATTTCTTGATTTTGAGGATGTAGATGCAACATTATAATGTCATGTTATTTGTGTAATTCCTGAATTAATGTGATTTCTTGAAGGTTATGCCTATGTCAAATGTTTTGAATTTACAGCATGTTAAATGAGACACGTAAGTGCAGATGTTTTGTTTTGGAGAGAAAATTGAAAGATGATGATGATTGAAGTAATGATTGAGATTGCACTATTACTGCTACTGATGATGATGATGATTATGGAAGATGATAGTTAAACTGCGATGAGAACAATAATGATGTGGATAAGAAGTTGTATTCATGACAAGAGTAGGACACTAGTAGTTGAAAGCATGTCACGTGGCGTAGTTTAGAAATGTATTGTGGATGTAGCTTGTAGTGATGTATACACTAGTTTGAGTAGATAGTTAAGTTAGTGTTGTGTGTAATTTGGGGCCATGGTCAGTGTGAATGAGTTCATTTCATCGTCATGTGTGACTGTCTTGTAAGTGCACTTACTTTCTTTCGTTACTGATACCAGCTGGTTATTGAGATGTAATATTGGGATCCCAAGATAAGGTTATGTTTCATTTCTGTCATGTTTATGTACTTTGAGTCTGTTTTACTGTTATTTGGATTATGAAGCATTGTAAGTTCAATTTTGGATGGCAACTCTGTAAAATTTCTTTTTATGCCAATTTGTTCTAATTTTCTTTTCTCTTTACTTGCCCATGTCAAAAGAATTTTTAGTGTACACTTTTCATACTTTAAAATCTTTATTTGTAAAGGACATACCCTTCTTTTCTGTGTGATTCTTTGTGGGAGCATCCTGTTTATTGTGTGGTGGTTTTGTTTTAGTAGTGTGCAGTGGCAGAGAGCAAGAAGATGCACCAGCATCTCCAGAGCATCCCCAGAGCACACCAGAAGTCAAGAAACACCACAGGGAAGCTGTCGGGCAGCCACTACACTGCCGTGGCATAAGGAGCCACCATGTCGGGGGGCAGTCCAAGCCAGCGACTGCCCACCCTGTTGTCATCACCAGAGACCTGCGGTGCTAATCCTACACCAGGACAAATCGTCGTTGTGGGCACTGTCTCAACCACCCACAAACAGTTACGGCAGTTCATCACCCTTTTGCGCAGTGTAGTGTGTCTGTGAACTAAGGCAGCGTGGTGTGTGCGTGTGCGGGATGCCGAAGCTAGTGCATTAACAATATTACGTCGACTGCACTTACATCGCTCTCGCTTCTCGTTATCGCCCAGCACCATTGTCGTCGGCTGGGTGCAACCACAAATTTGTATTGCTCTTTTATTTTACATCACACATTTCTATGTCATTTTTTTTTTTTTTGGTATGTCTTTCTTTTGTTTTTTCCTGTATTTTGTACTTATGTTCTTTCTGTCGACGAGGACGTCGACTTGGGTGGCCAGGGGGAGATGTGGCATGTGCACAGATTGTAGTAATAGCCGTGCCCTCTGGTTACTCAAGCTGAAGGTTGGCAGCTTATCCGAGGAGGGGCGTTTGAGGGGAAATAGTCTCATTGGAGGGGATATGGCGTTAGGACGCCAAGCTTAACGAGTTTTTTCAAGGGTCAGTGTCTAGTCTTCGCGGTGTTGAGATGTACGGATAGTTGTGCAATGATAGGGCGTCCTCGTCCCGGCAGACACATGGGTAAGCATATTTAATAAATCTTCTACTTAAGCTTCTTCCTTGACTTTTTAATTATGGTAGTATAGAATCCTTGCCTTTCCCTTCAGCCAGGAATTATGTTAGTGTAAGAATATTTGTGAATTTAACTTTAGCTGCGTCCCTTTGTGTCGGTGCCTCTTAAAGTAAAGTTTCCTTAGTTTGAATAACGATCCCTCTCGTAGCGAGTAGCTCTCCTCTGAAAGTTAAATAATAAATTACAAATTATTGAGGCACGCGACAATATTAACAGTGATTCAAGAAAATTCCATCTGTGCGCTTCTCAATCTACATTCCCAGAAAACTATCCAAGGGTCTTGATGTAATTTTAATTTTAGAATTAGTTCAATCTCTTCCTTGCTAGAGCTGGCTACAAGTCATTGTCTACATATACTGCAACTATCTCCTTGTCTCACAAATAAGCAAGGATCTGCTGTAATAATCTGGAACTCTTGATTTGTCATGAATTGTAGTAGATGCTGGTTCCAACACCTAAGTGATTGTTTCAAACTATAAAGACTTCATTTTAATTTATAAACTCATCCAGAACCATTGTCAAATCCTTCTGCCTTTCATATATACTTCTTTCAGAAGAGAACCATATAAAAAGCAATCTCTACATCAAATTGATATAATGTTACGTTATTGGGAGTGCTAAGTGAGCAGGGAAAGAGGAAGGTTGTGCTAGTAAGGAGCTCTGTGGCTGAAGAGGAAAAGTGAATTAAGGAACAATGGGAGTTGAAGTTACAGTATACACAATGAGAATTGGACTGTTTATGGCAAAACAGGTTACTAAATGTAAAACATGTCGATGAATTGGTTGACAACAGGAAGTGTGATACTTATGCTCCTAGTGATTGGAGGGATTGGATTAAATCCAGGCCCAAAGAATATGCAAGAAATGATGGAGGATCTCGTAGGAAAAATCAACAACATGAAGGGAATGGAACAACGCATAAAAGATAATTTAAACAAAGTGGCTGAAGCAATAAAAGGAAATGTTAGTAAAGATGTGCAAGGAATAAATAATATAGAAGTTGATAGAATTCAAGAGAGAATGGAAAGAATAGATGAAAGGAGGAGGAGACTCGATTTGGTGTTCACAGGAGTTGAAGAAAGAAGAAATAAGAAAAATTTTAACAAATAAACTACAAATGGATCTGATAGGATGGGAGATTGTGGAAGCATACAGAATGGGTAGGCAAGGCAGAAAAAGACCAATAATAGTACAATTTGCAACATCCAATATAATTTACGAAATTTTAGGTAGGTCAAAAATGCTAAAAGGAAGTAATATATAAGTGAATCCAGCCCAGAGAGACCTCAAAAGAAGCCTAATACAGAAGATGAAGAAGGCAAGATCAGAAGGCAAACGAGCATTCATTCGAAACTTACGGCTTTGGATAGATGATGAAGATGTAACATATACCGGCAAAAAAGATCTATGGTGGCGAGAACCAGAATGGAAGGAAAATAGTGGCGAATGAAGTAAATTAACACCAGTGGCGGCCAGCAGAAGTACAAAGTCCAGAACAGAGCTGAGAAAAGGAAAGAAGATAGATCCAACACGAAAGGAAAATGATGTAAATGTAACAGGTGAAGGTATGTATGAAGCAATAACACCGAGCCAGAGGGTGAAGTATCATTATTGTTTACGTAATATGTTTTTACGTAAATTATTAGAACTTGAAGATCTTATGTTGTGTTGCTTTTGTTTTGTTTGGTTACATAATTTTAACTGCCCCACGTATGGGTAGCCAATTTGTAACGGTATTACTTACAAATGTTTGTTTACATCACGTGTGTTGAAGCCATCTTGTGACGTGATTCTTTGTTAAGTTTGTAGCTCCATCTGGTGTTAGCAATTTGCGGTAGTATTAGTGTTTGTTTGAAAGAATGCTACTGTTATTTTATTTAATTTTGGTTTACTGTCCTCCGGCTAACTATGATCTTTTTGGTCGAGCACATCTCTTTATACAGGTTGTGTAAACGGAAAGGAGTCTTTTATCCAAAAATAACACTGATGAAAGAATTTGTTTTACACTTTTTATTGTCGAACACATTCACTATCACATTTACACATTGATCTAGACACTTGCCAAACTGAAACTGTTATAATAACTTCTTACTGATAATTCTTTCAATCCACGTACTTCAATCTTTTATATAATTAACCTTGCAATACATTAGATCTTTCATAATTCTGCTGCGCGTAACTTGTGAATCTATATCCGATGTATGACGTACTAATACTTTCGACGAACTGACTGACTGAAGACGACGTGTAGTGTACACAGATTTTTGATGAACTGAGCAACTGAAGACGACGTGTAGTGTATGAATGCTTTCGGCGAACTGAAGGACTGACTGACTTTACCTCCAACCTACCTTATTTATAATCCTGCATCCAGATATGCCTAAAGATTATAACTGAACTGCTATTGGCTAATAAAACGCGCCAACATTAGCGTCTATTTTAATATCCAATGAAAATTATGAATACATATGCTTTAGGGAGGACACATTCCAGAAGTTTCTACCGAAAACGCGCCAACATTACGTAACTTCCTCGTTTCCAATAATGATAAACAGCTCACCCCCCTCTCTGCATTATTGCGCTATTATTGACAGTTTCAGTAAGGCCGTATAAACTTATTTCCCAATAATAATTACAATTAATAAACATCTGAAATCAATATCACATAAAAATGCTTATTCATATTACAATCATTATTTACATTTAAGTAATTTGTGATACAAATTACTGCATCATATGCCCCACTAGAAACATAATTATAAATATTTACAACTTGTTTGGAAATTTTATAATTGGGTTTTTAGTCTCCTAAATCTTGGAACACACGCTATCACTTTCACTTAACACTTCACACGCATTTAACACACAACATTTTTTTTTTTTTTTTTTTTTTTATCTTGCCACTACTTACTGGCTCCGGTTTAATTTGTTTAGATATTAATCTGACATCACAAAATTTTTTTTTAGCAAATACTGTACCCTAAATTATTTAATTACTGTTACAAAAAATGGTTTGCTTTCTTATATTGTTAACAAAAATTTATCAATTCAAGAATTTTTTTTTTAATTATTAAACATATTTACCAAAAATATTCACCCTTTACACAAATATATTTACATCTCTTAAATCTAGGCACTGTTTCACATGTTCTGTTTGCTACATAAGTATTTGTTTTTAATTATTTTTACCCATTTTTGTTATTTTGTACTTTATTTTAACCATACTCTTGGAATTGTATTTACGTACTTTTACTTTAATATCATATTAAGTTTCAGTCTTTACTTTCTTAATCTCAAATAATGTTACAGTTACTAAAAATTTAATTTTTTTTTTTTAAATAAACATTTCTCTTTTTTTTTTTTTTTATAATTTGTTTCTCTTTTCAAATGACATATAAATAATTAACCCTCTTACGTTCCAATACATTGCTCTGCAAGTCATCTTTAACTATCCAGCATTTACTTTACATCTCATTGCTATTTACCCTCCTGGATCAAATTGTATGTGGCTAAATTACTCGTAGCCGTATCCTAACCTTCAAATTTTTGTTCATGAATAACCTCTTGTATTCATATGAAATTTCATCACATGATAACATTTGAAAACAATCTAAAGTTTCCTGAACTACACATCTTTTAACAACTTTCATTTTCAATTCATCTGCTATCTTTTTAACTTGAGAATACTTTGACAAATCTGTACTAAACTGTACTGGATTGGAGTTTTCATTTTGAACATCTTGGTACAATTTATTTCTTTGCATTACTGTCTCATTCTGTATTTCTGATATTTCCCCTCTGAAATTGACTTGCGCCTTATTCACATCTACATTCATAACCTCTTTCATCTCTCTTAGCTCACTTGAAATGATACTCATTCTACTACCTAACTCTGTACATTCTACATCAACATGTTCACTTTTAGTATTAACCTCACTTTGTTTGTTACCTATTTCCCTGCTCATGTCTAGCATTTTCTTTGAAACTTCTCCTATCTCACTTGCTATTACTTTTTGATTTTCATCTCTCATTTTTGGCATACTACTATCTAGCTTCATAACTTTCTTTTCAGTTTCTTCCCTGCTTTGATCTACTTTTTGCTCTAATATCTCATTCCTCCTACCAATATTTTCCATTAATTTCCTATGATCTTTTTTTATAGCTTCTCTCAGTTCCATATAATTCTGATCTATTTTTTGTTGTAAGCTCTTTCCTAATTTTTCAAAACTCTGATCTATTTTTTTACCAAGATTGCTCCACATTTCCATTATTTCCATCATTATACCAGCATCAATATTAATATTTCCTGCTATTCCATTCTTACTTTCTTTACTAACATTTCCTCCATCAAATACTACATTGTTTAAGCTATTTTCTGTATCCTGTATTGAATTACAGCTAACTGTTACATTATCTCCCTCCATAATTATTTCTTCTGTATTATTAGTGGACATTATTTTTTTTATCCTACCACTCCTAAGGTACATTTAAATTTGTTTACCTCTTTTTTTTTTTTTTTTTTTTTTTTTTAGAATTAACATAACATTTTTCTAACCTTTCTGATGCTATCTGCTGATGTAGCTTTGATGTCCAGCTTTCTGCCCCTCTCTCCTAGGTTTGTATGTCGCTTCGATGAATCTTCGTCGTTTTGTTGTCCTATAGTTTGAATTTCCCTGTTGCCTTGTAATCTCGGAATTACGATCGTAGTCTGTCGTCCCTGTTGTTTCTGGAATCTGCGTCTTGTAGATCATTTCACTGCTGCATTCGTTCCACGTCCTGGTTATGCTGATCCTTTCCTGGTCATCGTGTTCCTTTCCTGGTCACTATGCTCCACGTTCTGGGCGCCAATTTGTAGCGGAAACTGTTCTTACGTAATATGTTTTTACGTAAATTATTAGAACTTGAAGATCTTATGTTGTGTTGCTTTTGTTTTGTTTGGTTACATAATTTTAACTGCCCCACGTATGGGTAGCCAATTTGTAACGGTATTACTTACAAATGTTTGTTTACATCACGTGTGTTGAAGCCATCTTGTGACGTGATTCTTTGTTAAGTTTGTAGCTCCATCTGGTGTTAGCAATTTGCGGTAGTATTAGTGTTTGTTTGAAAGAATGCTACTGTTATTTTATTTAATTTTGGTTTACTGTCCTCCGGCTAACTATGATCTTTTTGGTCGAGCACATCTCTTTATACAGGTTGTGTAAACGGAAAGGAGTCTTTTATCCAAAAATAACACTGATGAAAGAATTTGTTTTACACTTTTTATTGTCGAACACATTCACTATCACATTTACACATTGATCTAGACACTCGCCAAACTGAAACTGTTATAATAACTTCTTACTGATAATTCTTTCAATCCACGTACTTCAATCTTTTATATAATTAACCTTGCAATACATTAGATCTTTCATAATTCTGCTGCGTGTAACTTGTGAATCTATATCCGATGTATGACGTACTAATACTTTCGACGAACTGACTGACTGAAGACGACGTGTAGTGTACACAGAGTTTTGATGAACTGAGCAACTGAAGACGACGAGTAGTGTATGAATGCTTTCGGCGAACTGAAGGACTGACTGACTTTACCTCCAACCTACCTTATTTATAATCCTGCATCCAGATATGCCTAAAGATTATAACTGAACTGCTATTGGCTAATAAAACGCGCCAACATTAGCGTCTATTTTAATATCCAATGAAAATTATGAATACATATGCTTTAGGGAGGACACATTCCAGAAGTTTCTACCGAAAACGCGCCAACATTACGTAACTTCCTCGTTTCCAATAATGATAAACAGCTCACCCCCCTCTCTGCATTATTGCGCTATTATTGACAGTTTCAGTAAGGCCGTATAAACTTATTTCCCAATAATAATTACTATTAATAAACATCTGAAATCAATATCACATAAAAATGCTTATTCATATTACAATCATTATTTACATTTAAGTAATTTGTGATACAAATTACTGCATCAAGGGGAAGGAGAAGCCCAGTAATGTCACGGCATACGTCATCGCCAAAGAAGATAGTGTGACCGGGGAGAGAGGAGAGGGAAGATGCACATGTCCTTGCAGAGAAGAGGAAAGAGGTATGGCCACAGTGAGCAGTGCAAAAAAGCATACATCGGGGAAGGGAATGGGAGAGAATCACTGGAAAAGTGGGGAGTATTCGGAGGAAGAAGGGGAAGAAAACATTTTATCATCACCGCATGGAAGTATATTGATGCTCCAGAAAGAAATGCAAAAATCAGTGGAGGGAATCAAACTGAGAAGTAAAAAAAACTCTTAGAGAGATTTACACCTTTCCGTAATAGAATGGGATCGCAATAGCAGCCAACAAGGAGATTGGGATTTTGGAATTGTGAAGGCCAAACCAGCTGCTTCACAATTCCACAATCTTGGATTGTACCATCTTTTGGAGAAAGATATATAAATGTTAAAGGATAAATATACTAACATAGAAATCATAATAATGGGGACTGTAACATAGGAACAGGGGAAAGAGGTAAGTAGAGAAAGTAATTAAAATTATTAGAGAAAATAATGTGAGTAAAATATGGAAGGGTATAAAATCAATGTATCTAAAGAAAAAGAGATTAGGAGAAAAGAAAGTTCATGGTATGGAATGAATAAGAATAAATGGATATGGATGGTTAAAAGAAGAAAATAATGTAAATATAAATAAATATAAGAATTACTAATTGTATTAACATGTAATAGTAATCTGAGAAGGCATCTAATATTTAATAACTTAATGCCCAATAGATTAATATATTATTATTATTATTATAATCAAAGGAGGGGAGATGGCCAGGGCCAGAAGCAGTCACTCCCAATATGATTGTAATTATTTTGGCACTCAATAAATATTACATTACATTAAGTTATCTTCAGTAGCTTGTGTAAGTATAGTCCTGATTGTATCATACCTTGCAACAGGACTAAAGGTCTCTTCATAATCTATCCCAGCCTTCTGAATATGTTCTCTGGCAACAAGTTTTCTCAAAATCATTGAATATTTCCATTCTTATTAAATTTCTTCCTTAGCACCCAACGATTCTGAATTACCTTAGAATTTTCTGGAGCTTGAATTAGATCCCAGGTATCATTTTCTTCCAAAGCATCCAATTCTTCTTGCATGGCTGCCAACCACTGAACTCTTGATTTGAATTCAATGCTTCATTATAATTTTGTGGACCTTGTATATCAATTGTCAGCTAGTCCACAAAAATATTCTTCTGAAGTTTACCCAGACTGGTTTTCTTGTCTCTCTTTGTGCACGTTGTTGCTCTAGGCATTTGTGTCTTTCATTTTCTTTCATCTTCTGTAGAATATTTTCACCATCTGTTTCCTTCAAATCTTTCCTTCCGATTTGATGTGATAGTTTTCTGGAATCTTGCAATGTTGATGCACTAAGCAAACTCTGTGCACATTTGCTCTGGTTTAAAAAATATGTCATGTGTATTCAGTATTCTTCCAAGAGATTTAACATAAACTTGATAACCATTTTTCACATCCAATCATTCGGCCAACTATACTTTTATTGTCAAACTTCTGTTGAAATTGCTTAGGAATATATACATAACATTCAGTGACAAAGCTATGCAAGTGATATCTAGTTTTCTGTCCTGTCATTCAAAAGCTCATATGGTGATTTCCTCTCAAATGAGGTTTTACTAGTGTGATTCATAGGCAACTGCTTTCACAAGCCTGAACCCACATGGAACTGAGACATCAATCACTGACATCCTGGACCTTACTAGTTCTAAAATCGTTCTATTCTTCCTTTCTGCTGTCTCATTCTGCTCAGGTGTATAGGATGCAGAAATTACTATTCTTTGCTATGTCCTGCATTCAATGCATTTCCACACTGTCAAATTCTCTTCCACCATGACATTGGAATTCCTTTACTGCATGACCATTTATAGATGCGTTATTCAAAAACACTTTCAGACAATTTGAAACTTCACTCTTGCATTTGGTGAACAATATCTGATGAAATTTACTGAAATCATCTTTGAAACAAACAAAATATTTCTCACCTCAAATACTATTGATGTCAGTATTAGTGACTCCGTCAGTAGTGTTGGATATTTCCTGTCTTCATTTGAAAGGTTTACAAAGATCCTTATCCAAAGCACATCCATCACAGAAGTTTTCACTTTCTGGTACCTTAACGTCAGAGTCCATTTTATTCAGCAACTTTTGAATATGTTGTTTGTCCTGATGACCCAGTCTTTCATGCCACAGCAGATGTGTTATGTTACCTTGAATTGGATTACAACATGAAATCCATTGCATAAACATCCATCATCCATTTTCTCTAAGCTTTATCCTTGCATTCTTCTTTAACCTTAAAGATCCACAATCTATTGTCACATTCAGCTTATGTTTTGTAGTACTTCAAACCAAGAACAGATTATGTCCAACATCAGGCACACACCATACATTTCAAAGTTGTGATGATTGTCATTTGAGGTAGGCCCGGAGACCAACCAACGGGCAATGGACGTTTGAGTAAATGGGGAGATAAATTGTTAAACAGATCTTTTTGTATTATTACGGTCACAATTTTTACTAACATAATAAAATTAACTTACCACTACCACTACTAAGCACCTACTTATGCTACCATTACCACTAATTGAACCTATACAAACTAAATAAAAATACTAGTAAAGAATTACTGTTATCAAAGCGTACCTTATTATTCATAATTTTTTTGAGGATCTCGCTGCATTAAGAAGTGTCTTGTTTTTAAGAACCGTGCTGTAAAAATCTTCAGTTGTTATTTTCAAATTCATCTGAACACAAATCTCGGCCTTCACAAGTTCCGTTTCTAGCATCCGACCATAATGCATTCATTACACTAAACACTCGTTCAACGTGCGCGTTACTGACAGGAATTATGAGGACATGCTGCATTATTTTAAACAGATTTGGTGCATCTGTCCTTTCAAAAAACTCACTCCCCATTTACAACAATTATTATCCTTCCTATCAGGATTTGATACTACCAATTTCAAAACAGTAAACTTATGATACAGTTCCTTTTCATCAAAACTAATTTTCAACTTCTTTCCCACTTCGGCCAAGTCATTAAATGGTTGACATAAATCTAGCACAGACATAATTTTGTACACAATGTCATTCCCAGTAAAGTTGCACCATTTATTAAGATAGTTTAATAAGCTGTCGTAAACAAGTGTGCACTCTTTTACTAGAATACTCTTTTCTTCTTCTGTAAGATGTTCTAAAGACATGTTGACATAACACTTATCCTCCTTACGACCCTCTATTTGTTTCTTCACTTCCAACATAATCTCGTGAACATCTGTGGAAAGTGTGTCCTCTTTTTCCAAAAGTCTAATTACTTTAGAAAATACGGGTAGAGTTGCATTTAAAAAAAATCTGATGTGTTACACTCACATGATTTTCTCTACTCTTGTACAAACTCTTGTATTTTTATAAACGCTTATTCTCCATCTACTTCATGTTAATCAAGATAATCATTTGCAGAGTCTATCTTATTGCTAATTTTCTTGTAGATGTAAGGGGAAAATATATTCACAAGGGCAATATAGAAATACAGTAGCCTTTAAGCCCATACATATCTCTTAATAGCTGGTTGCTAGGTGCAGCACCATTCCCTTTCCCACAGATTATAACTCTTTGCATATCCAAGACAAAAAAATGAATAACGAATTCCCATTTTAGAAAATAAGTATTGAATAATTTAATGGAATAACAAGCAATATCTCGAAAATGGTTCACTCAACAAAAAAACTGTATGACATAAATTGTGTATTTTAATGCAATCTGCGAGTGAAATTTTGCTTGTTTACGTAATATGTTTTTGTATTTGTTAGCTCCACGTTGTGGAGCCAATTTTCAAGTGAATAATGTTTCTTACGTAGTTTGTGTAGCGTAAGTTATTAGAACTTGTAGATCATGTTGTGCTGCTTACTTCACGCGTTGCCATCTTGTTACGTCATTCATTTGTTTGGTTCGTAGCTCCATCTGGCGTTAGCAATTTGCATCAGTTTTTGAAATAATTTTAAGTTTTGTATATTGTCCTCCGGCTAGCTATCATCTTATCTTGGTAGAACATGTATCTCTGTGCAGGTTTTGAAATGGAAAGGAATCCTTTATCCAGAAATTATACTGATGAAGAAAATTTGTTTTATAATTTTTTTTATTGCCGAACACGTTCACTAACACTTTTACATATTGGTTTAGATACTCGCCAAACTGAAACTGTTTGTAATAACTTCTTACTTATCACTTTTAACTATGTATTTCAACTTTGTGTATAATTAACCTTATAATACTCTAGATTCTCGTAATTCTTCTGCGCGTAACTTGACGAACTGAAGGACTGACTGACGACGTGTAATGTATTGAGAATTTTGTTGAACTGGGGGCGATCTACCTTGAACCTGGCCTATTTATACTCCCACTCCTCGACATGCCTAAAGATTATAAATGAACTACTATTGGCTAATAAAACGCGCCAACATTAGCGTCTATTTTAATATCCAATGAAAACCACAAATACATATGCTTTAGGAAATATTCTAGAAGGTTCTACCGAAAACGCGCGAACAATACGTAACTTCCTTGTTCCCAATAACGATAAACAGCTCACCCCCTCGCTGCATTATTGCGTTATTATTGACAGTTTCAGTAAAGCCGTATAAACTTATTTCCCAATAATAATTACAATTAATAAACATCTGAAATCAATGTCACATATAAATGCATATTCATATTACAACCATTATTTACATTTAAGTAATTTATGATACAAATTACCGTATCATATGCCCCACTAGAAACATAATTATAAATATTTATAACTTGTTTGGAAATTTTATAATTGTGTTTTTAGTCTCCTAAATCTTGGAACACACGCTATCACTTTCACTTAACACTTCACACGCATTTAACACACGACATATTTATTTTATATATATTTTTTTTTTTTTATCTCGCCACTACTTACTGGCTCTGGTTTAATTAATTTAGATATTAATCTGACATCACAAAATTTTTTTTATAGCAAATACGTTACCCTAAATTATTTAATCACTGCTACCAAATTGTTTACTTTCTTAAGTTGTTGACAAAAATTTATACATTTAAGATTGTTGTAATTATTATACATATTTACCAAAATATTCACCCTCTACATATATTTACATCTCTTAAATCTAGACAATGTTTCACCTTTTCTGTTTGCTACATAAGTATTTATTTATTTATTTATTTTTTTTGTTCTGAATTTATTATTATTTTAACAATACTTTTGGAATTGTATTTACGTACTTTTAATTTAATATCATATTAAGTTTCAATCTTTGCATTCTTAATTTCAAATGTTGTTACAGTTACTAAAAATTTAATTTTTTTTTTTTTTTTTAAACATTTTTCTTTTTGTAATTTATTTCTCTTTTCAAATGACATATAAATAATTAACCCTCTTACGTTCCAATACATTTCTCTGCAAGTCATCTTTAACTATCCAGCATCTAGTTTACATCTCATTGCTATTTACCCTCCTGGATCAAATTGTGTGTGGCTAAACATTACTCGTAGCCATATCCTAACCTTCAAATTTTTGTTCATGAATAACCTCTTGTATTCATATGACATTTCGTTCCCTGATAACATTTGAAAACAATCTACAGTTTCTTGAACAACACATCTTTTGACAACTTTCATTTTCAATTCATCTGCTATCTTTTTAACTTGAGAGTACTCTGACAAATCTGTACCAAACTGTACTGGACTGGAGTTTTCATTTTGAACATCTTGGTACAATTTATTTCTTTGCATTTCTGATTCTTTCTGTATTTCTGATATTTCCCCTCTGAAATTGACTTGCGCCTTATTCACATCTACATTCATAACCTCTTTTATCTCTCTTAGCTCACTTGTAATGATACTCATTCTACTACCTCACTCTGTACATTCTAAATCAACATGTTTACTTTTAGTGTTAACCTCACTCTTTTTGTTACCAATTTCCCTGCTCATGTGTAGCATTTCCTTTGAAACTTCTCCTATCTCACTTGCTATTACTTCCTTTTCATCACTCATTTTTGGCATACTACTATCTAGCTTCGTAACTTTCTTTTCAATTTCTTCACTGCTTTGATCTACTTTTTGCTCTAATACCTCATTACTCCTACCAATATCTTTTCTGTTTTGTTCAAAGCTCCTACGAATATCTTCCCTCAATTCCCTATTATTCTTTTGCATATCTTCCCTTAATTGATCTGTAATACTCTTACTAATATCTTCCCTCAATTCTTTATTATTCATTTCCATTTTCTGAGTTAGTTTTTGTTCTAATTTCTCATTACTCTGAGTTAGTTTTTGTTCTAATTTCTCAATATTCTTTTCCATATTTTCATTAGTCTTTTTCATATTCTCATTCAAATTTTTCAGCATTTCCATAATCATCATACTAGTATCAAGATTAACATTTCCTGCTATTCTATTCTGACTTTCTGTACTAACATTTTCATCCTCAAATCCTAAAAAGTCTGGGCTATTTTCTGTAACCTGTATTGAATTACAGCTAACTGTTACATTATCTCCCTCCATAGTTATTTCTTCTGTATTATTGGTAGCCATTGTTTTTTTTATCCTACCACTCCTCAGTAACATTTAAATTTGTTTACCCTTTTTTTTCTAAAAAAAAATTAAGATACTCTAACCTTTGTGATGCTGTCTGTTGATGTTACTTTGATGTCCAGCTTTTCTGCCCCATTCTCCTAGGTTTGTATGTCGCTTCTGCGTTGTGTTGTGATGAATCTACGTCGTCTTGTTGTTTTGTAGTTAAATTACCCTGTTGCCTTGTAATCTCGGAATTACAATGTCCAATTATCCATGTAGTCTGTCCTCCCTGTTGTTTCTGGAATCTGCGTCTTGTAGATCATTTCACTGCTGCATTCGCCCCTTCCTGGTTATGTTGATCCTTTCCTGGTCATCATGTTCCTTTCCTGGTCATTATGCTTCTTCCCTGGTCATCGTGTTCCTTTCCTGGTTATCGTGCTCCTTTCCTGGTTATCGTGCCCCACGTTCTGGGTGCCAATTTGCAACGGTATTAATGTTTCTCACGTAATATTTGTATTTGTATTTGTTAGCCCCACGTTGTGGAGCCAATTTGCAAGAGAAATTGCTTTACGTAATGTTGTTTACATCAGTGTTGAAGCCATCTTGTGACGTCATTCATTGATTTGGTTTGTAGCTCCATCTGGCGTTAGCAATTTGCATCAGTTTTTGAAATAATTTTAAGTTTTGTATATTGTCCTCCGGCTAGCTATCATCTTATCTTGGTAGAACATGTATCTCTGTGCAGGTTGTGAAATGGAAAGGAATCCTTTATCCAGAAATTATACTGATGAAGAAAATTTGTTTTATAATTTTTTTATTGCCGAACACGTTCACTAACACTTTTACATATTGGTTTAGATACTCGCCAAACTGAAACTGTTTGTAATAACTTCTTACTTATCACTTTTAACTATGTATTTCAACTTTGTGTATAATTAACCTTATAATACTCTAGATTCTCGTAATTCTTCTGCGCGTAACTTGACGAACTGAAGGACTGACTGACGACGTGTAATGTATTGAGAATTTTGTTGAACTGGGGGCGATCTACCTTGAACCTGGCCTATTTATACTCCCACTCCTCGATATGCCTAAAGATTATAAATGAACTACTATTGGCTAATAAAACGCGCCAACATTAGCGTCTATTTTAATATCCAATGAAAACCACAAATACATATGCTTTAGGAAATATTCTAGAAGGTTCTACCGAAAACGCGCGAACATTACGTAACTTCCTTGTTCCCAATAACGATAAACAGCTCACCCCCTCGCTGCATTATTGCGTTATTATTGACAGTTTCAGTAAAGCCGTATAAACTTATTTCCCAATAATAATTACAATTAATAAACATCTGAAATCAATGTCACATATAAATGCATATTCATATTACAACCATTATTTACATTTAAGTAATTTATGATACAAATTACCGTATCAAATCTACATTTTTTGTGTAGTAAAAGTTTGTCTATCTCTTATGGTTTACCAGTTATGCAAAAGTTGTTCACAATGGAGAATACTTTTGGAGACATTCCCAGAAAATTCAAGATGTACATTTTGTTTGTCATGCAAATATCTTAAACATATGATATTTTAATCAAAATTGTTAGAGCCATTTTTGAGAAAATTAAAATTTTCGAAAAATGTTCCACGTAAACGGTACTCTGGGGAGGGGGGATTTTGTTGAAAACTTTTGTGTTGCATCTCTGAAAGATACTGAACCTAAATACCAAGTTTGGTGTTTATCCAACTGTTCGTTTCCGAGTTATGCTGTTCACAGACAGACAGACACACACACGGACATGTTTCCAAAAATGTTTTTTTGGATTCAGGGGATCTCAAAACATGTATTTCCGGTGAAATCTTGGTATCAAATTTTTGGGTGGAATACAATCCTTCCCCTACTTACTCTACGTAGTAGAGAAAGTAATACAGAAAACGCTCTGGTAGTGTTAGAGAATACTCGTTTATTTCATCTTGTTGTGAACTAATAAATTTCCAAATTAGGGGTGCATTTTTCTTCGCCCCATGCTACATAATACATCTTTAAAACTCGCCACATCTTAACAAGACACTCCACAGTTGACTGCAAAGACAACCATTGCACAATAATGTGTTGCAATATTTCACTATAGTCATGCTGAGCAAAACTCGCAAAATGTTTTTAGTTCCTTGGAATTTTTTGATGATGAAAAGTCTGAATAAATTTTAGGAACTAGACTTTCTACGTCATATTTTAGAAGCTTGAGACCAAATTTAGGACAATTATGTAATATATGGCAACAACAATTGGCTTTGATTAAGTTTGCATTTTCTTCTTTTAATCTAGTAAAGATGTTTACTGAAATTAACTGAAGCATTATCGCTGAATAAGAAACTACATTATTTAGTGTTAAACCATTTTCCAATAAAATAGATTTGCAGATTTGTTTACATCTTCATAGAAATCAAGAACTTCGTTACATTTTCCTTTATCTTTGTAAAAGTACGTTACAACTATCAGGTAATGATTTTTATTGCCCTTATTTGAAGCCCTAATGAAAACGGAACACTTTGCTTTAATTCGCTTAATAGCTTCTCTTTAGCATAAGGCAGAAGCACATTTTTACTAAGACACATCTTACTTTCGTTGTTACCGAAGAGTCTCTGAAAACATGTGGATATAATTTATTGCCACAATCTTGAGAATTGTAAGAATGGTGGTGTTTCACACCATGATAAGTCAAAGTTAATTCCGTTGCAGTGATTTTGTCATCTTCTGCAGAAAATAGTTTTGGTAAGAATTTAAGAAGAGATTGATTTTGCTTTTGTGTGAGAATATTCGTTTTGTGTCTTTCTGATTGTAAATGTTTATTCACGGCCTTCATGCCATCATATTTAACAGTAAATGAGATACTGCACTTACACATGCACTCATCACTATCCACGTTTTGTAACCACCCTTTTTAATTTTTGTCCTGCAACCATTCTTGACAGAACGAACTTACATATCACCTCTTCATTTCACTGTTATTACTCACTATCACAGAACAACAAACTATTCCGAATTATGAAAGGTAGTGGTAGTCTGTCCGCTCATGATCCGACTGTTCCAATTATTGCCGGTAAACTGCCAACTGACTAGCGACAATGAATGAGCGAACACAAAAAATTGATGTTGCCGCAGCTTGCCAGTGTTTCTTTAATAATGTGAGCTGAATACTAAAGATGCAACAGTTAAAAGTTGCCATAATAAGAATAGAGACATAGCGTTTTGTTAGAATTAGAAATTAGCATTCGAACCAAATTATTCAAAATCATTAATGAGTACGGTGACATTAAAGTCATTGGCCCATATCCCTGGAGAATTCATTCCAAACCTGGGCACTGCAGGCGGCGTCCGGAGATCTGGCAACCCTATTGCCACTCACCATTGACCAACATTTCAACATCTACTCATCTGTTACCCAGTGCTTGAATTGTCTCCTTAATTGCAATTTGTACATTTATTGGAACTATAAAACTTGTAAAATATATTTATCTACTGTCATATGGTGAGCAAATCCAAGCATCAGATTACGCACACCCATAGCTTGCTGAAAATGCTGTGTCATTTCCTATTCCAGACTGCTTTTTCCACTTGTAGCTTGTGAATTGAAATGCCTTGTAGTTTCTTGCTCATTTTTTTTTTTTTTTTTTTGAATTCTTAAAAGAAATAGCAATTTCTTTTTAGAAGTCCAAATTTATTACAATAAGAACCATTTTTATTTTCTTCCATATTATGCACCTTTTTTGCGTTTTGTATCTGATCAGTTGATCTGATCTTTGAACTTTGACAATTATTTTGAAGAATGAGTTCTAATGCACATGTGTCAACTGTAGTGCCTGTTACTTGTAAACGCTTCTCAACCATGCACAACTTTTCAATTAAGTTGTTTGTCATCCAAGGATTCCCAAACATAGCTGAATTCTTGATATTGTGGTGTAATTGTTGCCAAAATCCTAATATGCAGTAGCTCAACTGAAATTTCATGTGATCTGAAGTTCCACATTCAAGTCCAAAAGCACCTTAGAATTGTATGACAAACTTTGCTATCAGGTTCACATTGAAGTAGATAGATAGATAGTTTATTTGTACATTTTTCTACATAATTCTTTTTACAATGTTCCACTTATAATCTAACTTAACATATGTACAAATTTCCTTGCCAGCTATGCTGCTCTTTTTGCCTGGCACCCTGGCCTTCTGGCTCCTCTAAGCATTCCTTACTACCTTTTATCCCTATTTGCCCATCTTCTCCTTCCTCCGTTTGCCTTTCTACCTTTCTTATCTCTCTTACTTTTCTAATCCATTTCTCTTTTACTTTCTTTAAGAACTCCTCCATATTCTTAATTCCATATTTTCTTTTCTCGTTAGCATTTTAATTGCTACTATTTTCCTATCCATTTTTTCCCATACTTCTTGTCTCCATTCTGCTAATTCTTTGCATTCTGACATATAACGCTCTGTGCTTTCGCTATCGTCGCATAATTCACAAATTCCATTTTTTTTCCCTCTTAACCCTCTCAAGTACATTGCTCCTGTTCTCATCCATGCAAACGCTTCTTTTCCTGCTCTATTACAATAATCCACATACCCCTCTCTTCCCCATTTCCTTTTTACTAATCTATAGAACCCTAGTGACTTTTTATTTTCTAAGCTTCCCCAAATCTCTTGTCTTTCTATGTCCTCCACTCTGTTTTTTACTGCTATCCAGAAACCATTGCTATTTCTTTCTCCTATTCTCCAGATATCTCCCATTCCTATCTTCTCCGTAATTTTTTCTACCCCTGTCCACCAGCTATTTTTATTTTTCATACTCTTTTGTTGTTCCATGCATATCTTTAAAATTTGCCCTTTATCTTTTCTCAGGCACCTAAACCAAAATTTTAATATCCTTTCCAATATCACTCCCTTTCTTCTTGTTCTTCCTAATTCCACTAATGCTACTTCCCCTGGTGCTGATCTTGTTAACCCCAATAGCTCTTTACAGAACATTCCGTAGCTCTGATCTATTTTTCTGCTTAATTCAGATCCTCCCCAAATTTCTACTGCATATAACATTCTTGTTTCTACCAATGCTTCATACATTCTTTCTAGCCATTTAGTTGGCATTTCCAATTTATATTTGCACATCCTTACTCCTGTCATTGCTACCTTTCCTTTAGCCGTAACCTTCCTGCTATGTGCCCCCCATTCGCCATTACTGCTCATCCTCACCCCCAAATAATCCATCTCCTTGACAACTTCTAACTTTAAACCCCCATCTGCCATTTCTCTTCTCTTTTTAGTTTATTTCCTCTTTTAAATACCATAACTTTTGATTTATTTATATTTACTTTTATTCCCCATTCTTTGCAGAATTCTTGTATTCCATTGACTGCTTTCTGTAACCCAATTACCGTTATAGCCCCGACCATAAGATCATCCGCATATAGTAAACCTGGTATCTCTGTATTTGCTATTATGGGGCAGTGGAGATTTTTTTCTTTCACTCTTTCTAATATGACATCTATGAATATATTAAATAGTATAGGACTCAATTTACACCCTTGTCTTAATCCTATTTTTTGCTCCGTCATTTCTGTAACTCCATTATTTTTACATCTTATACAGAATCTTACATCTTTATAAATCTTTCTGATTTCATTTATAAAGTTTTTGCTTACCCCTTTCTTGCTTAATTTATATGCTAATGCTTCCCTATTTATTGTATCAAATGCTTTTTCAAAATCTGCAAAAAACATGTATATCCTTCCTCTTTTCCTGCTCAAGTATTTATCTATTATAGTCTTCATTATAAATATGTTGTCTATTGTTTGCCTTTCCTAAACCCTGCTTGATATTCTGACAGTATTCCTTCCTCTTCCACCCAACTTCTTAATCTGTCGGCCAGCATACCTGTGTATATTTTTCCTAATATTGATAATAAACTTATTCCCCTATAGTTTTCTGGTTTATTTGCTGCTACCTTTCCTTTGTAAATTGGTACCACCATACTTATTTTCCAACATTCTGGTACGTCATTCTTTTCTTTAATTTTATTTAATAAATTTGTCATAACTGTTAGCCCACTTTGCATTTCCCCATATATTTTCCAGAATAACCCTGGTATTCCGTCTATTCCAACTGTCTTACCTTTTTTTATATTCCTTATTTACTGGTGAACTTCCAGCTCTGTGATTTTACTGTCTAATTTCTCATTAAATATTCTTCCTTGTCCTACCTCTTTTTTGTCTAACTTTATTCTCTTCCCTTCTCCAATTAGCCTTCTAAAGTACCCTATCCATTCATTCGGTGTAATTTCGTTTTTGTCCTCTCTCTTCTTGTTCATCATCCTCACTATTTCCCATATTTTTTTACTATCCTTACTCTCTATTGCTGCCTTTAGATTCTTTTCTATACTTCTCTGCCATTCTTTCCTCTTAGCCTCAAGCAAACCTTTATATTCCCCCTTAAGTTTCATCAGATTTTGTCTATCCTTTCTTTCTCTGACCTCCTCCAACTAATAAGCTCTTTAAATACCTCCTTTTTTTTAATTCTGCATTCTTCATCAAACCACCCCTTAATTTCTTGGCCTTTTCCGTGCCTTCTTTCCAGCCCTGCCCCTGCTCTTGTTAGTAATAATTTTAGTAACTGTAACACTTTTTCTGAATTTCCCTCATCCATAGCCATTTTTATACCACACTCCACAATCTGACTTACCTTTGACTTTAATTCTTTCACAAATTCCTCTTTTAGTACTTCTCTCCATTTATACACTTTTATTGTTTTTATTTTAGCTGTTTCCTTATTCTTTACCCTCTGTTCCAGAACATTTATTTCCATCATTAGTGGGAAATGGCTACTACCTGCTACTTCGATTATTATTTTAAATGTGGTGATTCTATCCTCCAGTTCCTCACTACATATCATGTAATCTACTACACTTTGACCGTTTGCATTTACGAATGTAAACTCCCCCTCCTTGTCTCCTTTCATTGATCCATTACATATTAGCATGTTGTTTATCTCGCAAAATTCTAGTAATTTTTTCCCTCCTTATTAATCACTACATCCCTGCTTTTCCTTGGCCTTATCACATCCCTATCTTCTTGTATCTGCTCTTTACCTAATAACCTTCCATTCTCTTCTCCCAATCTCGCATTCAAATCTCCCATCACAATAAATTCTGTCTCTGACATCTTTTCTTGTATTTCTTCCATATCTTCTTCTAATTTACTATAAAAGTTACTATCGTAAAAAAATGATGTTTCTGGTGGTTTATATGCCACCCCTATTCCTAATCTTACCCCGTTATTTTGCTTAATTATTGACCATAGCACATTGGTGCCTCTATTCTCCATTTTTTCTATATCAATAATTTTTTCTGAATCATTCTTTATAAACAGACCTACTCCTCCTGATGCTTTTCCCCTACCGCATCTTTTCCTTGCCTTTTTCTCTAGAAACTTGAAACCTGCTATTTCTACTACCTCATCGTTTCCCAACCATGTCTCTGCTACTCCTACAAAATCCATAGAACACATAATATTTTTCATTTCCCTGCTACCTATCTTATTTCTTAGCCCTTCCACATTCCAAAACATTAATTTTAGCCCCTTTCCCTATTTATTCTTTGGCTGTTCTTGGAATTTAAAACTCTCCAACATTTTCCCGTATCTTGTAGTTTGAGGCTCCATTTCCTTTTCTTCTCTTACATCCTTAAGCTGAATATAATCCTTGGCTAAAAATTTTGAACCTTTCTTTTGTTTTTTGTTTCATCTGCTTCACTTATGGACCCTACCAGTAACACTTCCCCACTTTGCACTCTCGCTTTTCCCTGCCTCCCTACCCTCACTCAGCACAATTCCTGCTGCCGCTCCTCCCTCTCGGTTATTTCGTTCACCAATGTTGCCTCTTCGCTTTCTCCCACCACTACCAACTCTTCCTGCCTTCCCCTTGTCTCTTGTTGATGTGTCTCCCTTGTCTCCTCCTCTCGTCTCTCTTCAAAGTTGCTTCTTCCACTTCTTCTGTCCTCTTGCTCAGCTGTCGCTCTTTCATTTTGTTGACCTCTTTCTCACCCATGTTTGACTTTGCTGATGATTTCATTCTCTGTTCAGGTCTTTGTCCTGTGTTTTCCGGTCGGTCCATATTTTGCTGTAGTGCATATGTTCCTCTAGCTTCGTTTCTTTTGATGCTCATGTTCCAATTTTCACCTTCCACTATTAATTGTAGCCCTCTTAGATATGCTTTTTTTCCTACTGCTCTTGCTTCATTCATTCTTTTAATTAATTCCTTCCTTTGGTCTTGTTCTTAGTCCTGTTCTATGAATATTTTTGTCCCCCTTAGTCTTCTTGTTTGTCTTAAAATCTCCCACTTTTTTCTCATTGTTGTCAGTTTCACAATAATAGGTCTCGGCTTTCTTCTTTTCTTTCCTATCCTATCTTCAATTTCCCAGCCGAACATCTGTATTACCATCACATCTTCTATAATTTCATACACCGTGTCTTCCAGATTTCTTCTGTCCTCTGCCACTCCAAATATTACGCAGTTTTTTCTTCTCTTATCCATTTCTAATCTTTTTTCCATCCCAACTATTCTTTCTTTGCATTCTGATATCTGTTTCTCCCTTTCCTCTCTTTGTATTTTCATTGCTTCTTTCAACTCTCTTGTATTGTTATCCATCCTTTTTCCTAGTTGCGTTCCATCTCTCTTATTTATTCCATTATTTTGTTCGTCTCTGTTGGTCCCGGGTTTTGCTCTACTCCTCCTGTTATCAGCAAAATCATAATTATCATCGTGATGGTTCTCCATATCTGAATTTCCATTTTTATTTTTCTGTCTTTTCCTATTTTTTTCCTGCCAAAACTTCCGATTCTGTATCTGTACATTTGTACATCCACTCCCATTCTTTTCTTGTTCTTTTGTGCTTGCTCCGTTACACAGCCTTCCCCTCTCGCTGCTGGCTTATGACCCACATTGAAGTATGAAGAAATTAGTAATGAATAAACTCAATCTCTGTTCATAAACACTCACCTTATGTCTTTAGCTGATATATACATTAGGACCAAATGAGCCAATGACTGAGTGCACTTACCGCAGCAGGTGCATTGTCATATCTCCAATAAGTTGCTTCTAATTGCTAGTCGGCTTAAGAGCAACCAGACACAGTCGTTAGCCATGTTGTACTTGTTCAAAATGCAGGTTCATTTGTCATTTCCAACCTTCTTGATTTTCACTTTCCATTCTGTCATAATTCTAGCCTAGTTTCACAATTATGATGCATTCCCTGCATCTTCTCTACCAGGAGCATCATGGTATCACCAATCTGGAGCTTGTTATTGACTTGTACGCAATTACACATATAAATTGCAAATATTCACCCAATTTCTTGAGTTTTTTACTTATGCATGAACTAGGCCCAAAACCTGTTGCAATTATGAATTTTAAATGATAAATTAGGCAATTTTATTCCTAACTGAAACTTTATTTGACTGCAAATTTGTTGTACACACAGCATTCATGTTCTTTTAGTTACTGTGACAATAAAATGACAAAAACAGAATTGACATAATTAACAGGGCAACATAACACAGTATAGGCTTATATCTTTATCACTGATATTTCTTAAAGATTGGGGGTGTCTGGATCATTGAGGCAAATTACGACATTTAGGTATGTTAGTGGACTGCTGATATCATGCTGCAGTCCACTAAGACAGAGCACTTAGCGGTAGTATTAGTAATGATGCATTTAAAAATAACTTCCTAAGCAATGAAACAATTTAACAATATAATTCAAGCTAGTACTATTATCAGTACACTAAAAGTTTTAAAATGGTGCATAACTACATAATTGGAATCAATCGCATATCATAAAAAATAGCTTTAAAAGAAATGTCATAATGTTGAAAAATAATAAAAGTATGAAAGATAATAGCAAAATCAGCTAAAATATGAAACAAAAGTTTTGTCTCTCTATAAATAATCTCATAAGTCACCAGGAATTTGTAATCCAACCAATGTCAAACACATTCAAAGTCAGTCCACAAATCTGAGAGCAACATTACACCCTGTCTAAAAATAATTAGCCTTTCACATTGGCCATGTGTAGACCAAAACTGGGTATAAATGGTGGAGTGTCAGGACAGATACTTGGTTCAATTTCTGCTATGACATTCAATGACCTTTTCAAATATGATTCAATTTTCTAATAAGAACTGCTATTGAAATGTAAGTAGAAGATTATTCTTAAACAATCACTATACTTAATTGAACAATACACAGAAGAAACAAAGAAAAAAATGCTATTGCTGAAATAGAGTATATTTTTATCACATACTTTGAGTACTGTATCTCTAATACACAAATTAAATGTCAGTATTATAATAAACGAGTGACCTAGATCTACAGCCTTAATGCAAAACTTAATTATGACTTACATTTGGAAATTGTTTAAGTTTTTGTGTACTTTGTTAAGTTTTTAACTTTAATGTGAAGTATAAGCCTATAGACTAGAACCTAAAATAGTTTTCTTATTACCTTTGAAAAGAACTTGATATCTCTAGTAGAAGTTTTGAAGCTATTCCTTCTGCTAAATGTGCTGGATGGTTTGAGAAGCTTCATGTTTATGGAAGCTGAATCTAGATAATGAATCAGTTTCTCCAAGAGACTGTAGGCAAACCTCTGTTCAATTGCAGCTGCAGCTACTGCCTGCTCTGATTCAGTACCTCCTCGATTAGGCCTGCAAAGTGAAAATTTTAGTAGTCATCATATCCATGCTGATGCATTAGATTACAAGAGTGTTTATAATTTTCAAACATGTGGTGGTAATGGTAGTCAAACTACATCAACATTAAATTTATGACTTCACTATTTTCAAGTAAACTAAATGAAATCTAAACTCTAGATTTTCTCAGGCTTCGAGCCAGGTGTGGAGTTGGACTGACATTTCAGGACATACATTGTTTCCATCTTCAGGGTGGCTGAATGATGCAAAATTATAATTCCTCCATATTTATATGACTCTTAGACACTGAGATGGCAAAAAGCACAGATTTAATAGAAAATTGTTTAGTCTATAATGTCTGTGCTTTTTACCATCTCAGTGTACCCAACCTGTTTCTAAGAGGTCTAGACTTAGCTCTGCAGACACTCATATAAATATGGAGGACTCCTAATTTTGTATCATTCAGCTACCCTGAAGATAGGAACGATATACATTCCAAAAAAATTAGTTTCTAGTGAACTTTACACCTGACTGGAAGCCCAAGAAAATCTAGAGTATTCACAACACTATGAAAGCTTCAGGCCATATTTAAATGGAATATAATTTGCCGAATGCTATATTCATTAACAGCTTGTACTTACTAAGTAACAAAATTCATCTTAAAAAAATTATATGACACTGTGCATTTCCCATCACTCTTACTTATCCAGAAGCCATGTAATTTATCAACAATTTTGTGAGAAACTATTGCATAAAGCACTTAAAAGAATATAAGTGAAAATATTTCTTATTTCGTGCATGTAGTTCCTCTTATATGATCTTAATGATTGCAAAGAATGGTTATTTCAGTCACTAAAATGCCACAAATTTAGCAATTAGTACATCCTAAATTTATTCAACATATACCATAAGTGAATTTTTTCTGAAATGATTAGTAAGAAATACACTTATATACTCCAGAATGAAAGACCACCCTCCTATAGTGAAACATGAGAGTTTGATAATGCATTTTTGTGCAGGGTTGGTTTGAGCATTGTCAGCCTGCACGGAACTGTGAGATGTGATCATTTGATTTGTGCAGGGTTGGTAGAAAACGAAGAGAACAGCAATACATTTAGTTAGCAACAAAAGACCAATTCATCAGTTGAAACAAGGGCTTATTGGAGTTTGTTTCACAGGGATCGGTTGTCTCATGTTTTCCTGTATAGTACTAAGAATTACTAATTATTAACTTTTGCTTTTCTGCAGACTAATATTGCTACCCTTATTTGTTTATTTGATATTGCTTTTCCTTTAAACACTACACAAATGTAGAAAAACAAAAAAGATGGTTAATAAAAGGTATATTAGCTTTTTGTGGTAAAAAGATTAATGATGAAATTACCAAAATAAAAGACAATACAAAAGAACTTAATACTTGTTTAAAAATTATAAAGCAATTCCGAATAAAGTCATAATACAAAATAAGCGAATGAATGAATAGTGATAGATACATTTAACATTATTCAACATAACGAATGCTACTAGAAAGGTAAAAAATGCAATAAAAATACTTCAATCAAAATTTAATGCTAAAAGCAGACATTGAATCTGAGCTTAGTAGTAGACAATTTAATTAACTGTTTATAAATGCTAGAAAAAGCTTAGCCATCAAGTTTGCAAATTGCTCATAAATTCCATATGCAAAAGATCACATTCTTAAAACTAACAGATTATACAAATAGAGCACATAATGTCACAGTTAAAATAAAATAATTCTCATGGACTTGGTCAAACCAAAAGTGGGCTAACTCTATAATACTTCCACACTGTGCCTGGCATGGAGCAGTGGTTAAGCTCAAACTTGAGTTTCAAACTCCGTAGTGGATTGTTTTCTTTTACTATAACATAGTTAAATAATTTTGCTTGTGTTACTTCATTTTACTAACAAATTAATTACAACAATAGTGAAATTTGTGGTTATAAAATTAAATTGACTGTGTATGAAACCTCCTCCTGACTGATAAATTAATGTTATGGTTACCATCTACTGGCATGATGGTCTGCTAAATAAATGTCACATACATAAGAAATGAAGAAAACCTGTTTTATTTTTACTCATGTATTCAAAATTAAAGAGGAGAAAAAAAAGCTGAGTAGCTCTTCAGAGATCTGAATTTAAAACCTTAGGAGCAGTAAACTCTACCACTGAGCTAAGAGTGCTGCCATTGTAACGAGCTTCCACTTGAGAACCATAAGTCAATAAAGTGTGTTTTGATTACAAATATTCAGTGTTAAAACATCTGTCTGTTTGAAATCTAATATATGAATTATTTTCTTGGAAGACTTTTGTGATTATAGTTGTGTTCCCCATTATAACTATTACAGACTATACACAGTCTTGTGAGCAAAGACTGACTGTCCTGAGCACTCACAGAAGTACCCAATTTGAGCTCTATCTCTCAGATGCCGTCCAGTTTTAAATTGACCAAGTGTACGGATCTGATTCTTTATTAAAGAAATCTGCTTACTAGATTACACATCCAATAGCAGATGTATGCAATAGCTCCTTAGAACATGCAGTCCTTTCCAAATTCTTAAGCAGCTAAAAACCTCTCCATAAAAATGGTTTATATATGGATGTATGTAACTCCAAACCCATGACATTGCTCTTTGGCCTTTTGTGAAAACAAATTCTATGATTCTGAGCATGGCTTTAAGAAGAGTAGATCAATAGAAACTGCAATATTCCATTTTGTAAATGACATTCTAAAAACACTAGATAGCAAAGAAAATATTGGAGAAATATTTCTTAACCTATCCAAAGCATTTGAAGTTTTAAGTCATGACTATTATTACAAATAGAAAGTTTAGGTATTTGAAGGAAATCATTAGAGTGGCTCAAATCCTATCTGGAAGACAGAAAATCAAATGTTGAAACTCTATTAACAAAAATCAGATGGTTACACAATATTTAAAACCAAGAGAGATAAAAATAACACAGTGATTTAGACTGTCAATCTAAAGAGAAAAGTTACAACAAGCAATGTTTTCATGCATCAAAGTCTGCCATGTAAACAATAAAGCAAAGTAGATGGGGAGAAAATAAAAAATCCCCACCACTATATGTTGAGGACTACCCAAGGGAACTAAGTATCTGCCCTTTTACTATAACAAGTTCACTTGCTGCAAACAATAACTGCATAAATGTCTTACAGTGGTTTAGCTACTATATTTACTGACTTAATGTGGACATGTCATTGCCCTCCCCTCTTATGTCAAAATGCAGTAGACAATCTAATTTGTAAAACTCTTAGCACAATAAAAATAAATAAATATACTGTAGCTATGTTTTTGCTTTTTTTTTAGACCATAACTATTTCATTTTGATCTTTGATAGAAACTCTCCTAATTTCCTAATCTGATTATTATCTTAAATTTTCTTATGGCAAGTGGCTTCTTCATTTTTAGTCATTTTCCTTTAATTAAGTTTACCTTCCTGTTGTGAGTATCTGGGCATTCAAGCAAAATATGACATGCCTCTTCCTTGCTTTACATATGGGATGATATATACCCTGTTCACAATTACCTCTTATATCCCTTAATTTACAAATTCCCAGCCTAAATCATGCAAGTCCCTCCCTTTCCAATTTATTACATATCCTTACCTGACTTTCTCTTTTAAAATTTCCTTTGAATTCCTTGTAAAATGTAAGTGTGCTTTTATATTCTATTGAAGTGTTCATAGCTTCTCTATCCTATCTTCAAATCTACATCTTATTTCTCTTCAAAATCCATTTCTTAAGTAAATATTCTCTAACTAAACATACATCTCCCAATTCATTCACTGCTCTTTTACCCACCTGTCATTGCTCTGATTCTCATGGGCTTAATACATTGTTTTAAAATACGCCCATCTTGCATCTTAAACCAACTTCAGGACTCGCTCCATCAGTAAGCCCCCCACACTTATCTTCCCCATTTCTAATAGGGCATCAACATTTGTAGAGTAGATACTTACATGAAAATCAGAATGTATATCTTATTTTCTGTGAATAGTCTGTGATCTTCATTCTGAATGACTTATATAACTAACAAACTATGAGAGAGAGAGAGAGAGAGAGAGAGAGAGAGAGAGAGAGATGGACAAAATCTTATAACATCTACAATCTACACAAAAAATGTAGATCTCACTAAAGCATTCACTTTATAGCAAACAAAAATGTTTTGTAGCATTAACCATTTCTGAGATATTCTTTGTTATTGGTTTGGATTTTCAAATACATACACTTCTTTCAAGTGGTAAGTTGCTATTTGTTTTTTCTCATGGTCATGAAATTTCAAAGCCATTGCACAGTGATCTGCTTTTTAAAACCTTACTATTGTTTTGGCCTACCATATCCTCTTACACCTACAACAAAATGTGTAATGAGAATTTATCTCAATTAACAAGAAGTAGATAGAAGAATTAGCTTTTCATACAAACTGTTTGTAGCAGAGTGAATAGAAAGCAATCTGAATGTAACAGATCAGAAGTTTTTTTTAACTTCTTATCCTCTTTCTACTTTCTATTTTGTAAACACAGTAAGATTTGTGAGATGGGTTTGTAAGGATTTTTGTTTGGGGGGTGAGACGGTAATTTGTATCACAAATTACTTTAATGTAAATAATTATTTTAATATGAATATGTATTTTTGTGTAACATTGATTTCAGAGGTTTAATAATTGTAATTATTATTGGTAAATAATAATATACGGCTCTATTGAAACTGTTAACATACTGCAGCAAGGAAATGAGTTGTTTATCGTTACCAGGAACCAGGAAGTTACGTAATGTTTCGCGCCTTTTCAGTAAAAAAAGCTTCCAGAATGTTCTATAAAAGTAATATGTATTAGTGGTTTTCATTGGATAATAAAATAGACGCTAATGTTGGCGCGTTTTATTAGCCAATAGCAGTTCATTTATAATCTTTAGGTGTATCTTGAGGCAAGCCTATAAATAAGCCAGGGTGAGGTAGCGGGTCCCCCAGTGTTCAACAAGATTCTCAACACATAACACGTCAGCCCGCAGTTCAACAAGATTCTTAGTACACTACACGTCGGCCGCTCAGTTCATCAAAATTTCGTCAGCCAGTCCTTCATTTCGTCAAGTTACACGAGAATTATTATAAAATATTATACAGTTAAATACACACAAAGTCGAAGTACGTGATTTAAAAGTGAGAAGTTATTACAAACAGTTTCAGTTTGGGCAAGTATTCAGATTAATATGTAAATGTGTTAGTGCACGTGTTCGACAATAAAACATTATAAAACACATTTCTTCACTAGTAATTTTTGGATAAAAGATTCCTTTCCGCTTCACAACCTGTAAGAAAAACATGCCTACCAAGATCAGATGATAGCTAGCCGGTGGACATTTAAAACTGATACAAATTGCTACGCCAGATGAATCTACAAACAGAACAATTGAACCAACCAACGTATGACGTCACACAAGATGGCTTCAACACTGATGTAAACAACATTACGTGAGAAACATTTCCGTCGCAAATTGGCGCCACCAACGTGGGGCGAAGTGACCAGGAAAGGAAGGCAAAGTGACCAGGAAAGGAAGGCGAAGCGACCAGGAAAGGAATGAAGCAGAGTAACCAGGAATACAGCGGTGAAATGGTCTACAAGACGCAGATTCCAGAGACGAAAGGGACGACTGACTTCGATCGTAATTCCGAGATTACGATGCAACAAGGAATTCAGCTACAAGAAAACATCGAAACGACGTAGATTCATCATAAAACAACGCAGAAGCGACATACAAATCTAGGAGAAAGGGGCAGAACGCTGGACATCAAAGCTACATCAGCAGACAGCGTCACAAAAGGTCAGAATATAGTAATTTTTTTTAGAAAACAAAAACAATGGCTGCAAATAATACAGAAGAAACAATGATGGAGGGAGATAGTGTAACAGTTAGCCGTAATTCAATACAGGTTACAAAAAAAAGCTCAAACAATGTAATATTGGAGGGAGGAAATGTTAGTGCAGAAAGTAAGAATAGAATAGCAGGAAATATTACTATTGATGCTGGTATGAGGAAGGAAATGATGGAAATGCTGAGAAATATGAATGAGAACATGAATAAATTAAGGGAAGAATTAAGGGAAGATATGCAAAAGAGTTATGAGAAATTAGGACAAAGATTAACTCAGAGGATGAGAGAAGCTATAAACAAAGATCATAGGGAATTAAGGGAAGATATTGGTAAAAGCTTTGAACAAAACAGGAAATCAATTGAAAATATTGGTAGGAGTAATGAGATATTAGAGCAAAAAGTAGATCAAAGCAGTGAAGAAATTGAAAAGAAAGTTATGAAGTTAGATAGTAGTATGCCAAAAATGAGAGATGAAAATGAGGAAGTAATAGCAAGTGAGATAGGAGAAAATTCAAAGAAAATGCTAGACATGAGTAGGGAAAGAGATAACAAAGAAAGTGAGGTTAATACTAAAAGTGAGGTTAATGTAGAATGTACAGAGTTAGGAAGTCAAGTGAGTAATATTTCAAGTGAGTTAAGAGAGATAAATGAGGTTATGAATGTAGATGTGAATCAGGCGCAAGTTAATTTCAGAGCGGAGATATCAGAAATACAAAAAGAATCAGAAATGCAAAGAAATAAATTGTACCACGATGTTCAAAATGAAAACTCCAGTCCAGTACAGTTTAGTACAGATTTGTCAGAGTACTCTCAAGTTAAAAAGATAGCAGATGAATTGAAAATGAAAGTTGTTAAAAGATGTATTGTTCAAGAAACTGTAGATTGTTTTCAAATATTATCAGGGAACGAAATGTCAAATGAATACAATAGGTTATTCATGAACAAAAATTTGAAGGTTAGGTTACGGCTACGAGTAATGTTTAGCCACACACAATTTGATCCAGGAGGGTAAATAGCAATGAGATGTAAACTAAATGCTGGATAGTTAAAGACGACTTGCAGAGAAATGTATTGGAACGTAAGAGGGTTAACTATTTATATATATATCATTTGAAAAGAGAAATAAATGATAAAATAAAAAAAAAAATAAATAAAAAAGAGAAATGTTTAAAAAAAAAAAAATAAATAAATAAATAAATTTTTAGTAACTGTAACAACATTTGAAAATTAAGAATGCAAAGATTGAAACTTAAGATGATATTAAATTAAAGGTACGTAAATACAATTCCAAGATTTAAAAATTAAAAATGCAAAGATTGAAATTTAATATGATATTAAATTAAAAGTACGTAAATACAATTCCAAGATTTAAAAATTAAGAATACAAAGATTGAAACTTAATATGATATTAAAGTAAAGATACGTAAATGCAATTGCAAGAGTATTGTTTAAAATAAAATTCAAAATAACAAAAATGGTAAAAATAATTCAAAACAAATACTTATGTAGCAAACAGAAAAGGTGAAACATTGTCAAGATTTAAGAGATGCAAATATATTTGCAAAGTACAAAAAAAAAAAAAAAATTTTGGTAAATATAATTAAAAATAATTGAAACAAATACTTATGTAGTGAACAGAAAATGTAAAGCATTATCTAGATTTAAGAGATGTAAATATTTGTGTAGAGGGTGAATATTTTGGTAAATATGTATAATGATTACAAAAATCTTAAAGGTATAAATTTTTGTCAACAACTTAAAGTAAACAATTTGGTAGCAGTGATTAAATAGTTTAGGGTATAGTATTTGCTATAAAAAAAAAAAAAATTTTTGTGATATCAGACTAATATCTAAATTAATTAAACCAGAGCCAGTAAGTAGTGGCGAGATAAAACATATGTCGTGTGTTAAATACGTGTGAAGTGTTTAGTGAAAGTGATAGCGTGTGTTACAAGATTTAGGAGACTAAAAACAAAATTATAAAATTTCTAAACAAGTTATAAATATTTATAATTATGTTTCTAGTGGGGCATATGAGACGGTAATTTGTATCACAAATTACTTTAATGTAAATAATTATTTTAATATGAATATGTATTTTTGTGTAACATTGATTTCAGAGGTTTAATAATTGTAATTATTATTGGTAAATAATAATATACGGCTCTATTGAAACTGTTAACAATAACACAATACTGCAGCAAGGAAATGAGTTGTTTATCGTTACCGGGAACCAGGAAGTTACGTAATGTTTCGCGCCTTTTCAGTAAAAAAAGCTTCCAGAATGTTCTATAAAAGTAATATGTATTAGTGGTTTTCATTGGATAATAAAATAGACGCTAATGTTGGCGCGTTTTATTAGCCAATAGCAGTTCATTTATAATCTTTAGGTGTATCTTGAGGCAAGCCTATAAATAAGCCAGGGCGAGGTAGCGGGTCCCCCAGTGTTCAACAAGATTCTCAACACATAACACGTCAGCCCGCAGTTCAACAAGATTCTTAGTACACTACACGTCGGCCGCTCAGTTCATCAAAATTTCGTCAGCCAGTCCTTCATTTCGTCAAGTTACACGAGAATTATTATAAAATATTATACAGTTAAATACACACAAAGTCGAAGTACGTGATTTAAAAGTGAGAAGTTATTACAAACAGTTTCAGTTTGGGCAAGTATTCAGATTAATATGTAAATGTGTTAGTGCACGTGTTCGACAATAAAACATTATAAAACACATTTCTTCACTAGTAATTTTTGGATAAAAGATTCCTTTCCGCTTCACAACCTGTAAGAAAAACATGCCTACCAAGATCAGATGATAGCTAGCCGGTGGACATTTAAAACTGATACAAATTGCTACGCCAGATGAATCTACAAACAGAACAATTGAACCAACCAACGTATGACGTCACATAAGATGGTTTCGCGCGAAGTAAACACATATTTGCTCTCGTAAATTGGCTTCCACAACGTGGAGCTAACTATAAGATCTTCAAGATATAATAATTTACGTAAAACAGAATACGTAAGCTATACCGCATCAAATTGGCTACCACAACGTGGGGCTACAAATACACAAATACGTAAGCTATACATTTCCGCTTCAGGGGGGAGGTACTTCACATTGATTTTACAGCAATTGCAGGCATTCCCAGATACTTGAAATGCTTATGTTTTATATGGTAAAGGATTTCATAATGTTATATAAAAAATGAGCATACTTACTTTACCCTAAAATTTTGTATGCATGTTCAGTGCAGTCATTGTCATATTTGGACGTATACTCTCAATCTGAATCATTTGAGTGGAATTGAGGTATATGATCATCTTACCAGTAACTTGGTGGTGACCATCCTCTATCAAAAGAGGTGGTTGTACAATTCATTAAAAATATGGTAAAAATGTTACAGAATAAAAAGGAATGCAATGTGAACAAGAAAACAAATGCAATTAAAGATGTTATTGGAGGAGAAACCAGCAGAAGAATTGGCTTTCGCCAATTTGGCTTGGATTGAAAAGCAGTGGTAAAGGATCAATTTGTATACTTAAAATAAAGCTTCAAATGGGTAAAATGGAGTGAATCAGTGCAGATAAAACATTTTAAGCTTTCAATAATTAGCTTTTAGTAAAATATATAAATGACTTGACTATTATCATCTTAGGTCAGATGATAAAAAATGTAATTAATGTATGCATGACATCAGTAAATTAGAAAAGAACACAGATGATGAAAAAAGAAATATGATGCCAAAGACTAGGTAGCACTTTACAGACAGAGTAGGGCTGTTAGAAAATAGGGAGGAAAGTCAAATTAAACAAATTTGCTAGACTTACAAATCAAAATGTATAGTACCTATCCAATAAAATGGAATCCTTTGCAAGTTTCATTAATAAGTGGGAGCTGACATTGCTGCTATATCTCAGTATGGCCTTAAGCAAGGTCAGGAATTTTTATATTAAGTTGATAATTATTTCATAATTTTCTTTAGCAGAAAATGGGTAGGGATGGTGGCTAAAAATAACTAAAAAATCACAAGACTGGACAGAATATATGACTTTAGCATTGAGATGGTGTGTGAGATATTATGGGCCCAAATAGAAGTAGATTTTAAAATGGTTGAGATCATTGCTGCTTATAGATCACCAAATGCAAATGTAAATGAATTTATCAAGCATATGTACACATGTGTTAAGATACTGTCCAGAAACAATATCAAAATAATAATAATAATAATAATAATAATAATAATAATAATAATAATAATAATAATAATAATAATAATAATAATAATAATAATAATAATAATGGGTAATTTTTATATACATGCAGATTATATAAACAGGGACTTTAAAAAGCAGTTGGTATGTTTTAATATTTTAATACAAAATTAACAATAAATGTAACTAGGAAAATTATAAATTGTAATTTACTAATTGCAGACTTGGAAACAATAACAGCATAAATCTATTTATGCTGTTATTGCATTATTGTCTTTTTCAAAATCCCTACACTCTCTACTATCCTGTAATCTGAGTCTCAGTTCTGTACACCTCTCCTAGAGGTCAGGAGCTTAAAAATATCATAACTGTGTGTGCTGCTATTATTGCATGGAACCAAACAATATCGCATCTGTAGCATTAGTTTAAGAAAATGGTACCAATAGGTGAGATGTCTGTGAATGCAAGTAAAAGAAATTATTGTGAATCCTCCACAAGTGAAAGTGATTCAGATGATTCTTGCAGTGAAAAGGAAAATACATATGATGAGGTTTGTAAATCTTTATGTAAAGAGAGAAAGTGGAAATGAGGCCCTATTACTTGGAAAAGAAATATCGCAAAACGTGAGAGAAACCGCGGGAACACTTACGTTTTCTTATAACTGGAAATGAGATGAAAAAGAAGAGATTCCAGAAAGTGGACAAATGTAGTAGGAAATGGTAAAATTGTTTCTGTATTTTATTGGCTTCCAACTGATAATTAAAGTAGGTTACAGCATTATAGCATTAAAATATGTTACTTACAGGCAACTTTATAAATGTATTCTTTTCAAGTGTTTTCAAACTATTGACCGTGATGAGCAAAAGAATTGTTTCAAATTGTTTTGGGGTACTGGGGTTAAATTACTGCAAGATGCAATATTACTTGTATATATGAAGAAGAAGGATAAAATCTTTCAGAAGAAAGAAAGAAGCAAAGGGGGACCATTTGTGGAGTTATTGCATAAAGGTGCAAAATAATGACAAGCCTATTTGCAGACAGTGTGTACTCTCCACATTTACAAGTTTCAGAAACAAGATTGAGAACTCTGCAGAATGCTTTAAAAACAGATAAGTCCTTTTATTGCTGTTACTGTTATTATTATTGCTGTTATTATTTATTCTTACCAGATTTAATGATGTATTTTAATACAGAGGCACACTCAAATTAACATTTTCCCAACAATGAAAATATGTATAACAAAACAGAAGAATATAACACAGGAATAGAAGAAAAAACAATCTGATGTGTTACACTCACATGACTTTTCTCTACTCTTGTACAAACTATATTTTCAAACTCTTATTCTCCATCTATTTCATATTAATTGAGATAAACGTTTGCAGAAACGATCTTTTGACATGCAAAGAGAATTACAATTTACACATAGCGACCAGTTCTAAAAATATTTGACTATCGCTTAACGCTTACTATGTTCCCCTTGTTTTGTATTTGCAAGGGCAATATAGAAATGCAGTAGACTTTAAGCATAGACATATATCTTAATAGCTGGTTGCTGGGTGCAGCACCATTCTCTTTGCCACAGATTAATACTCTTTGCATATCCAAGACAAAAAAATGAATAAAGAATTCCCATTTGAGAAGATAAGTATTGAAAAATTTAAGGGAATAACAAGCAATATCTAGAAAATGGTTCATTCAACAACAAAAAAATGTATATGACATAAATTGTGTATTTTAATGTGATCCACATTTTTTTGTAGTAAAATTTTGTCTATCTCTTATGGTTTACCAATTATGCAAAAGTCGTTCACAATGAAGAATACTTTTGGAGAAATTCCCAGAAAATTCAAGATATACATTTTATTTGTCATGAAAGTATATTTAACATCTGATATTTTAATCAAAATTGTTAGAGACATTTTTGAGAAAATTAAAATTTTCGAAAAATGTTCCATGTAAAAAGTAGTCTGGGGTGGAGGGATTTTCTTGAAAACCTTTGTGTCGCATCTCTGGAAGATAGTGAACCTAAATACCAAGTTCGGTGTTTATCCGACTGTTCATTTCTGAGTTATGCTGTTCACAGACAGACACACACAGACACACACATGGACATGTTTCCTAAAATGCTTTTTTTGGATTCAGGGGGTCTGAAAACATATATTTCCGGTGAAATCTCGTTATGGAATTTTTGGGTGGAATACAATACTTCCCCTACTTACTATACGTAGTAGAAAAGTAATAAATGGAAAATTTTGATAGTGGATTCATTTCTGGATAACTGAAAAAGTAATTTTTTCCAAGTGGTGTTCTAGAAGAGCATAGAGGAAAACTGCAATTGCCTCGACAAAGTAACTGAAAATGTGTGGCAACTTGTAGAAGATTGCTAACAAAGAAGCTCATTACAGTAGGTCAAAGACAGGAAGAAAATATTTTCAAAATCGTGAGTTAAATGTAAAATAGTATAGCACTATCAAGCAGTATTTTTATGATAAAACAGGGAAGTACTGAACATGGGTTATAGTACATATCATATATACTTTAGGGAGCAGACATTTGTGATTACTGTATTGAATGTGAAATATCCCTCAGGTAAATGCAAACTTCAACATCTTCCTTAAAATAATATCAAATCAAACATTATGGGAGATGCAAGTAAAGATGGTTGTAACTTACTTGTGTTAGAATTTATGTTCAAAACGTTCCCCTCCCTCGTATAAATGTAACTGCTCAATTCTACAAAAGGTTGCTGTGGCTTATGCTTTCAATATACATTGGTAGTAGTACTTTCTAGAGTCTGAATTAAAAAAATCAAAATTCAGTATCTTATTTTCTCTATGATTTTATTATACATAAATTTTAAGAAATGCCAAATACAGATAAAATAGTATTATTTTATAATTCATGTGGCGGAAAGAACAAATATAATGTGATGTCAAAGTTCTGTACCTGGCTGTCAAAACTTTTAAAAGTAGATATGGAACATATTTTCCCTGTAAGATGACATTGTTACAATCAGTGTGATAGAAATTTTGGTAAATATGGTACCTAAACAATTGAGAAGTATATGAACATTATGAAAGAGTGTAGAAAACATTTCATACCTGTATGTCAACAAACTTAATCAGATTGGGCATCAGCACTCAATTCAATGCTTTTAAGAGTGCCTACTGCCAAAGGGTACAACTTTTGTATTCAAAAATATGCAAAACTCTTTTATAAGAATGGTGATGTGTTGGGTTCCGAGTCTTATTTTACCAACTACAAACCATTTTCATTTTTCATTAAAAAGTCTCAATTTATTAAATACATTGATCTCAAATTTAGTGATATAAGACAAGCAGGTGTAAAACCACAAAAAGAGATGATGTACTGTCCTTAACAATATTTGAAACCTGAAAATGTGGAGTGGTATGAAAAAGTATTAGCTCTGTCCAGTGAGGTTGAAATTTCTGATTATTAATCTGATATGAATAATAGTACTAATAATGAAAAAATAAAGTTCATAAAACTTGTTGAAAATTTAATGGATAATTATTTGCAAATGCAAACCTAACCTTTAACATACATTATAGCAGAACCAGATTGATTTATTACAATATACCTGTAATTAAAGCAAATTCCACCTGCATTCTCTGTAATAACAGTGTATGTTAGATAATTTTAATTTTAGAGTTTCTTGAAACTTGGAACTTACACGCAGTGAAGCATTCAAATATATTGAAGAAAGAGTGAGTCAACTCAAGATACTCTTTGCTCCACTTACTACATATTACATGCAGGACATGTTTCATGAGGCATTCCCCACATCCTCCGCTGCTATGCGTCGACTGACTTTGGAGTAGGATTCCTGTTCTCTGGTGCCATCTGTTGACCGATTGATGAACTTAGTGATGATATCCCTTCCCAGTGGTATTTCAAAGTTCATCAGTTGCTCTTGGAACTTTTTGATGTATATTTTCTCCCACAAGCTCAATTCTAGCGGTTTCTTGATGTACTTTAGTAATTTTGCTTCCTTTTCTACTGTGTGGTTCTCTTTCCAAAAATAGTTTGCTACAGCAGACCTTTCTAACTGTTTATATCTGATGTTGCAGTAGTGTTCCTTTAGCATGGTTCAAATGTTCCTCTTGGTCTTCCCTATGTATATTTTGTCACAATATTTGCAGCTTATCTGATATATACCTTGTTTCTTTTCATGTGGAATACTATTAGTAGTGCTAGGTTTTAACATCTTTCCTATGCTGAATTTATTGTATGGTGCCAGAGTTATTTTGTGTTTCTTGAAAGTCTTCTGGAATTTGTGGAAGGCCCAAGGGTGGAAAGCAATTCTCTTGTATCTCCAATTTTCCTCAATTGATGCAGTGATAGTGCAATGTCTGATTTGCTTTTCTCTGGTGAACTTGTTGATTTTTCTGTCTATCATGTGTTTGTCGAATCTGTTGGCTTTTGCTGTTGTTACGATGTGTTCGTATTCATTCTTGTATTCTATTTCTTTAAGAGGGGTGT
Source organism: Deroplatys truncata (assembly GCA_030765065.1). Taxonomy (NCBI): domain Eukaryota; kingdom Metazoa; phylum Arthropoda; class Insecta; order Mantodea; family Mantidae; genus Deroplatys; species Deroplatys truncata. The sequence continues at coordinate 2,351,593 of JAUKNL010000032.1, forward strand.
TTATTAATCGGTGAATTAAACTGTTGAGTATTGCATGTTGGTGTGTTCTGGGTTTAAAACCTTGAGATTTTATGTAGTTGTTTGTATGCGTGTTTTTCCTATGTATTCCATATTCTATCTTTTCCCCATTGCGGATTCTTTTCAGATCTAAAAATGGTAAAGTGTTTTGGTCCTGTATTTCAAGTGTGAATTTTACTGTTGTGTCCTGTAGGTTAAGCAACTTTAGTGCATCCTCTATCTGCTTCTTGTTCACAATGGCAAAAATGTTGTCTGCGTATCTGTGTCAGGTTTTAAATATGTGTGGGAATGCCTTAGTCATGTGAATTTCCGACTTGCTCATGAATAAATGCCAAAAAGGGGGACAGTGGATTTCCCATTGCTAAGCCTAATCTTTGCTGGTAGAAGTGTTTATTGAATGAGATGTATGTTTGGTTTATGCATATTTCTGTTAGTTTGCTGTATTCTTCTATTTTTCCTATTTCTAGGTAATAATAAAACAAGAAGGGAATAATGAAACAAGTGGAAACATACAAACACAACCGGCAAACTTACAAACAAGCAATAGATATGTTAAATAAAAGAAATGTGATATACACCAAAGCAGATAAGGGAAACAAAATTGTAATAATGAATTTGGAGGATTACATAAACCAGATGAATGAACTGCTGAGTAGCAAAGAATTTGTGGAAATAAAGAAAGACCCCCTGAACAAATGCATACAATCAGTAAATAAAGCCCTGAGAAATAGCAAATACATTCCCGTAAAAGAAAAAAGTAAGTTGAAAACATCCAACCCGGTAATTTGCCAGAATGAAATGATTGCCAAAAATACACAAACCAGGAAATAAAATGCGCCCAATTATAAACAACATAGGCTCTCCAACATATCACCTTGCAAAATGGCTTCTTAATACCTTCCAGTCCCTGGCAGAATTCAAAAGCCTGAGCATCAGAAACTCCCATGAACTAATTGAAAAAACAAAAAACATAAGATTAATGCAGGATGAATAACTGGTTACTTTTGACATAAATTCATTCATTGTTCTTGAGCATTCCAAAAAAAAACATGTGTAACTATTTTAAAAAATTGGCTACACTCCCTGGAAACAGAAATAGGAAAAATAGAAGAATACAGCAAACTAACAGAAATATGCAAAAACCAAACATACTTCTCATTCAATAAGCACTTCTACCAGCAAAGATTAGGCTTAGCAATGGGAAATCCACTGTCCCCCTTTTTGGCATTTATTCATGAGCAAGTTGGAAATTCACATGACTAAGGCATTCCCACACATATTTAAAACCTGACACAGATACGCAGACAACATTTTTGCCATTATGAACAAGAAGCAGATAGAAGATGCACTAAAGTTGCTTAACCTACAGGACACAACAGTAAAATTCACACTTGAAATAGAGGACCAAAACACTTTACCATTTTTAGATCTGAAAATAATCTGCAATGGGGAAAAGATAGAATATGGAATACATAGGAAAAACACGCATACAAACAACTACATTAAAGCTCAAGGTTTTAAACCCAGAACGCACCAACATGCAATACTCAACAGTTTAATTCACCAATTAATAAACACCCCTCTTAAAGAAATAGAATACAAGAATGAATATGAACACATCGTAACAACAGCAAAAGCCAACAGATTCGACAAACACATGATAGACAAAAAAATCAACAAGTTCACCAGAGAAAAGCAAATCAGACACTGCACTATCACCGCACCAATTAAGGAAAATTGGAGATACAAGAGAATTGCTTTCCACCCTTGGGCCTTCCACAAATTCCAGAAGACTTTCAAGAAACACAAAATAACTCTGGCACCATACAATAAATTCAGCATAGGAAAGATGTTAAAACCTAGCACTACTAATAGTATTCCACATGAAAAGAAACAAGGTATATATCAGATAAGCTGCAAATATTGTGACAAAATATACATAGGGAAGACCAAGAGGAACATTGGAACCAGGCTAAAGGAACACTACTGCAACATCAGATATAAACAGTTAGAAAGGTCTGCTGTAGCAAACTATTTTTGGAAAGAGAACCACACAGTAGAAAAGGAAGCAAAATTACTAAAGTACATCAAGAAACCGCTAGAATTGAGCTTGTGGGAGAAAATATACATCAAAAAGTTCCAAGAGCAACTGATGAACTTTGAAATACCACCAAGAAGGGATGTCATCACTAAGTTCATCAATCAGTCAACAGATGGCACCAGAGAACAGGAATCCTACTCCGAAGTAGGATAGCATAGCAGCGGAAGATGTGGGGAATGCCTCACGAAACATGTCCTGCATGTAATATTTAGTAAGTGAAGCAAAGAGTATCTTGAGTTGACTCACTCTTTCTTCAATATATTTGAATTTGTTGCATATTTGTAATTACAGAATACATTGAAAGTTGGTTTTTCAGAAATTACTTGTTTTCATTTGGAAGGAATGTGAGTAACATTTAACCTTGTTTTACTCTTTATTAATCTGTAATTGTAAACTTTACCCTTCTGTTTCTTCAAAAAACCTAAATCTACTTACACTGTTATTTTACTAAGTCCTCAATTGACTATATAGTCACTAACCACAATGAGCATCAGTATGTTGCTGGTAATATTTGTCTGATCATCATGCTCAATATTTAGATAACATTAATTGTATATTAGCTAAATCAGATTCCATTGAAGAAAAGAATCTCTAAGGAATGTATAAAACCTGATATTTAGAACCTATGAAATTGCTTGAGTAGTGAAACATGAGAGACATTGTATAGCAGTTAAAATATCAGTGATAAATAGAATAAGTTCCATGATATTTTAAAGGATACATTGAGTCAAGCTATTCTATAGAAGTGGAATTTGAATAAATGCAATGTACTGAGTCTAAGATATTAAGAGGGAAAATGAAAGACAAGTATTTGTTAGCTAAATCAACAAAACTTAGCACTATAAACGAAAGCATAAACAATATAAAAAGCCTATGCAGGACTGATAAACATTAAGTTACAGAAGAATAATAATTAATAGTATGAAAAAGAAAAATTTAAAGCAAGATAACATTAATTTACTCATCAATAATAGGTCAAAACAAAATCCTCACAATTATTTTTTAAATGTCACTAATGCTCAAAAAATGTCTGATACTCCTGATTATAAAACCAAAGAAGGTCTTGTAAACTCTTTTTATTTATATGATACTATGATGAATGATGTCCTAGTTCTAATTAATGGATTTAAGATAAAAAATTCCAATGAATAGGATGGCATTAGTTCTAAGCTGTTGCAGGAATTTAAACATTTTTATTATCCCTCTAGTTTATCTAATAAACTTGGTGCGACTATTAATTAATGTTTACGTAATATGTTTTTACGTATATTATTAGAACTTGAAGATCTTATGTTGTGTTGCTTTTGTTTTGTTTGGTTACATAATTTTAACTGCCCCACGTATGGTAGCCAATTTGCGAAGTACTTGCAAATGTTTGTTTACATCAGTGTTGAAGCCATCTTGTGACGTCATTCATTTGTTCGGTTTGTAGCTTCATCTTGTGTTAGCAATTTGCGGTTCTTAGTATCAGTTTTTGAAATAATTCATTTCAAATGTCCTCCGGCTAGCTATTATCTTATCTTGGGTCGAACATGTATCTTTATACAGGTTGTGAAACGGAAAGGAATCTTTTATCCAAAAATTACACTGATGAAGAAATTTGTTTTATAATTTTTATTGTCGAAAACGTTCACTATCACTTTTACATATTATCTAGATACTCTCCAAACTGAAACTGTTATAATACTTCTTACTGATCTCTTTTAATCCACATACTTCAATCTTTTGTATAATTAACTTTACCATACTTTAGATCTTTCATAATTCTGCTGCGCGTAACTTGACGAACTGACTGACTGAAGACGACGTGTAGTATATGAATGCTTTCGGCGAACTGAAGGACTGACTGACTTTACATCCAATCTACCTTATTTATACTCCTGCAATCAGATACGCCTAAAGATTATAAATGAACTGCTATTGGCTAATAAAACGCGCCAACATTAGCGTCTATTTTAATATCCAATGAAAACCACGAATACATATTGCTTTTAGGGAGAAAATATTCCAGAAGTTTCTACCGAAAACGCGCCAACATTACGTAACTTCCTCGTTTCCAATAATGATAAACAGCTCACCCCCTCGCTGCATTATTGCGCTATTATTGACAGTTTCAGTAAGGCCGTATAAATTTATTTCCCAATAATAATTACAATTAATAACATCTGAAATCAATGTCACATAAAAATGCATATTCATATTACAATCATTATTTACATTTTTGGAACACACGCTATCACTTTCACTTGACACTTCACACGTATTTAACACACGACATGTTTTTCCTCTATCTTGCCACTACTTACTGGCTCTGGTTTAATTAATTTAGATATTAATCTGACATCACAAATTTTTTTATAGCAAATACTTTACCCTAAATTATTTAATTACTGTTACCAAATTGTTTACTTTCTTAAATTGTTGACAAAAATTTATCAATTCAAGAATTTTTTTTTTTTAATTATTAAACATATTTACCAAAAATATTCAACCTTTACATAAATATATTTACATATCTTAAATCTAAGTACTGTTTCACATTTTCTGTTTGCTACATAAGTATTTGTTTTTAATTATTTTTACCCATTTTTGATTTCTGAATTTTATTTTAACAATATTCTTGGAATTGTGTTTACGTTTTTTTTTTTTTTTTTATTTTAATATATTAAGTTTCAATCTTTGCATTCTTAATTTTCAAATGTTGTTACAGTTACTAAAAATTTAATTTTTTTTTTTTTTTAAACATTTCTCTTTTTTTTTTTTTATTTATTTATTTCTCTTTTCAAATGACATATAAATAATTAACCCTCTTACGTTCCAATACATTTCTCTGCAAGTCATCTTTAACTATCCAGCATTTACTTTACATCTCATTGCTATTTACCCTCCTGGATCAAATTGTGTGTGGCTAAACATTACTCGTAGCCGTAACCTAACCTTCAAATTTTTGTTCATGAATAACCTCTTGTATTCATATGAAATTTCGTCCCCTGATAACATTTGAAAACAATCTAAAGTTTCCTGAACAACACATCTTTTAACAACTGTCATTTTCAATTCATCTGCTATCTTTTTAACTTGAGAATACTCTGACAAATCTTTACTAAACTGTACTGGATTGGAGTTTGCAATTTGAACAGCTTGGTACAATTTATTTCTTTGCATTTCTGACTCATTATGTATTTCTGATATTTCCCCTCTGAAATTAACTTGCGCCTGATTGAAATCTACATTCATAACCTCTTTTATCTCCCTTATCTCACTTGAAATGTTACTCATTCTACTACCTAACTCTGTACATTCTACATCAACATGTTCACTTTTAGTATTAACCTCACTTTCTTTGTTACCTATTTCCCTGCTCATGTCTAGCATTTTCTTTGAAACTTCTCCTATCTCACTTACTATTACTTCCTCATTTTCATCTCTCATTTCTGGCATACTACTATCTAGCTTCATAACTTTCTTTTCAATTTCTTCACTGCTTTGATCTACTTTTTGCTCTAATACCTCATTACTCCTACCAATATCTTTTCTGTTTTGTTCAAAGCTCCTACGAATATCTTCCCTTAATTCCCTATGACTCTTTTGCATATCTTCCCTGTTTTGATCTATTTTCCTTTCTAATTTCTCATTATTCTTACAAATTTCTTTCCTTAATTGATCTGTAATACTCTGAGTTAATTTTTGTTCTAATTTCTCATTATTCTTTTGCATATCTTCTCTCAATTCTGTCTTATTCTGATCTAAACTCCTATCAATATCTTCCCTCAATTTCTCTATATTCTTTTCCATATTCTCATTATTCTTTTTTATATTCTCATTATTCTTTTTTATATTATCATTCATATTTCTCAGCATTTCCATCATCATACTAACATCAACATTAACATTTCCTGCTATTCTATTCTGACTTTCTGTACTAACATTTTCACCCTCAAATCCTAAAAAGTCTGGGCTGTTTTCTGTAACCTGTATTGAATTACAGCTAACTGTTACATTATCTCCCTCCATAATTATTTCTTCTGTATTATTAGTAGCCATTGTTTTCTTTATCCTACCGCTCCTAAGGTACATTTGTAGGTTACAATTTTGTTTTCTAAAAAAAATTACAATACTCTGACCTTTGTGATGCTGTCTGTTGCTGTTACTTTGATGTCCAGCTTCCTGCCCCTTTCTCCTAGATTTGTATGTCGCTTCTGCATTGTATTATGATGAATCTACGTTGTCTCGATGTTTTTGTGTCCGCTTATCCGCGTCGTTTGTCGCTCCTCTAGTTGTTTCTTGAATCTGCGTCTTGTAGATCATTTCACTGCTGCATTCGCCCCTTCCTGGTCATCTCACTTCTTCCTGGGTAATTCTGCCCCTTCCTGGTTATTCTGATCCTTGCCTGGTCATCGTGTTCCTTTCCTGGTCACTATGCTTCTTTCCTGGTTATCGTGCCCCACGTTCTGGGGGCCAATTTGGTGCGACAATTAATGTTTACGTAATATGTTTTTACGTATATTATTACAACTTGAAGATCTTATGTTGTGTTGCTTTTGTTTTGTTTGGTTACATAATTTTAACTGCCCCACGTATGGTAGCCAATTTGCGATGTACTTGCAAATGTTTGTTTACATCAGTGTTGAAGCCATCTTGTGACGTCATTCATTTGTTCGGTTTGTAGCTCCATCTTGTGTTAGCAATTTGCGGTTCTTAGTATCAGTTTTTGAAATAATTCATTTCAAATGTCCTCCGGCTAGCTATTATCTTATCTTGGGTCGAACATGTATCTCTATACAGGTTGTGAAACGGAAAGGAATCTTTTATCCAAAAATTACACTGATGAAGAAATTTGTTTTATAATTTTTATTGTCGAACACGTTCACTATCACTTTTACATATTTATCTAGATACTCTCCAAACTGAAACTGTTATAATACTTCTTACTGATCTCTTTTAATCCACGTACTTCAATCTTTTGTATAATTAACTTTACCATACTTTAGATCTTTCATAATTCTGCTGTGCGTAACTTGACGAACTGACTGACTGAAGACGACGTGTAGTATATGAATGCTTTCGGCGAACTGAAGGACTGACTGACTTTACATCCAATCTACCTTATTTATACTCCTGCAATCAGATATGCCTAAAGATTATAAATGAACTGCTATTGGCTAATAAAACGCGCCAACATTAGCGTCTATTTTAATATCCAATGAAAACCATGAATACATATTGCTTTTAGGGAGAAAATATTCCAGAAGTTTCTACC